>AFRD01000023.1:0-152864 GCA_000222875.2 Periglandula ipomoeae IasaF13 | reverse complement strand
ACATTTGCGCTCGGATATGTCCATATTCGGATTCTGCTCTGCGATGCGGTGCACGACGGTGTGGATCGATGAGAAGGAATATGCTAGGCGACGGGTGTTACGGAACGGGAGAGGAATAGTCCACGAGTAGGGTGTCGGAAGTGGTGTGATCTCATCTTGGCGTGATAATGGTGGTTGATAGAAATCGTATGCTGAGTCGCCGTCGTCAAAGGCGAATGACTCGAGGAGCCGTCCGTAAATTACGTCTGGACTGGACTCTAAAACGTCTAGAGGCAAGATGACCCGCGCAGTCTGGTCGAGCAAATTCCCTATCGCAGTGTCGCCTGTTATAGCGACGATATGGTGCTCTGTCAGACCAGCTGAATGAACGAGCTGCGTGTGTCCTCCCGAGACAAGCAGCGTGAGGAAGGGAAACTCGGGCTCTTTTGCCTCCGATGTGTTCTTCCGCTGTAAAGCTTCAACGAGGCGAGGCGTCAATGCATGAGCTTGCATATGATGGACTCCCAATAGGGGAACGTTCCATGCCACAGCGGGGCCTTTCGCCATATTCAATCCCACAGCTAGATTCGCCATGATTCCCGGTCCTCTCGTGGCCGACACAAAATCCGGCCTTTGCTTATGGAAGATATCGCCGCCAGACGATACGGAAATCGAGGGTGAAGAGGACTCGTTCGACGCAGCAGGGAGAGCAAGCAGAGCCTTCTGCACGAGCGGCGCAAGAGATGCATTGTGCCCCTGCACCGTGACTACCGGGTGCACACCTTTGAATGCCCGGTTGTCAGAGGAAATGCGCTCATTGAAGAGTAGCTCGGTGCGGTTAGGCGTGTGGGAGAGAACTGCGACGGCGGTGTCGTCGCATGACGATTCGATGGCGAGGGTGAGGAGGTTCCGTCGGTGGTCCAGGAATGGGCTATGACGGGGGATGCGCTGGCGGAGAAGGGCGCATCGTGGGCGGAGCATTAGATGGCGTTGTCGAGGATATCGTCGAGGTGCGCCGTGGGCGAGGATGCATCGTGAAAATGTGTGAAGCAATCCAAGGTTTTGACGTTGGTCGCATGGCTGAAGCTGTTACCCACTTCGATTCCTTTTCGGGGTCTGGCGTGGACGGCCCGCTGTGGAACAATGGGACAACCACTTACACCAATTCGACAACCACACTTACGCTTACACTTTCATTTATTACATGTGTAGACGTGCTCACGAAATGCAGGACGATGCAAAGGTTGGTGCAGAATAACTTGTTTCAATTCCAATACTATGCAAGTATCATGCTGTCTGTGCGACATGTTTTCCTAAATCCGTGATATATCTGAAAATGCAAATATGCAAAATTACGCCTGAGATACTTCCCTGTCCCTCCATTCAGACATAGTCTTCGTATACTACATCCACCATTGCCAAGACTCTTCGAGAAAAAAAAACAGTAACAACGGGATCAAATATAAACCCCTGCTCACACCCAATTCACCCACTCGCACTTACAACCTCCAGTACCGCCGTCAAAGCCTCCAAACTTGGCATCGCCGGCGTTTCTGCGGTTGATCCACGTGCCCCTGATACCCATATCATTGATCAATGCTTGCGCTTTGTCCTTCTGTACCTGCAGGCGGTCATCGATGGGTCTGTCCCAAACAAGCTTTTTGTTCGGGTCCCCGCCGTGAGTGTCCTGGGTGATTGTCACCGGGTACGGCATCGTTCCAGGGCGAACGAGCTGTCCTGTCCCACCGATGTCGGTGCTCCCATCAGATCTCAGGAGAGATGAAGTGTTCCTATCTAGCAACCTCGTCCAGATCTGAACACGGAGTCTCGTCTCTCCCCAAGTGACCAGGTGGGACGCCTCAGTTTTGCGGCACCCGCCGTCCTTATCGAGTGGAATCGTGTCGTCAGTCTGGTTTTGAATGGTGACCGACTTGAGAAAGATTGTCCTCTTGAAGTATGTGTAGAAGCCGTAGTGCTCAGTGGGTAACCCTCGGTCGTAAAGTCGGACAGGCTGGTGCACAGGGTTAGGCATCATCACTGCGGGCACCGATGTGCCATCGGCTTCCACGTCCGGAGGCGGGATGAGGTTTTTGAAGGTGTCGTTTCCTATGTCAGGGCTGCTCTCTCTGCGGATGAGCTGCGGAGCCGGGGCCGTTTCGTTCACTGATCTCAGAAGACTAATGTAGAACGGCGCCGGCTCGCCGCCCTTTTGATCGGATTTGATATTGTCGGTTGTCTCTCCCAAAAACCACATCTCTTTGAGTTTCGGCGGAGCAGGATTGGGCGCAAATTGCGTTACTGCCACTTGTGTCCGCTTCAACATGGCTGCAGCGAAAGACGCAGCGCCATTTACTCGGCGGGTCACCGACGATGCGGGCGGGTCACCATTTGGAACGTTCCAGCTCCTGCGAGTACCATTGTCCCATTGAATCTGCAGGATGACGGTGGGTTGATTAGACTTGTAGGAGGCAATAGACGACTGCTGGTCTTTGGGAAGGGAGCAGCTCCAAAGTGTGGACGGCTCAGTACATCCAGACTTTGTCGCGGTGTTATCTGGCCCTACCACTGTCAGGACTCCCGTGGGCATGGGAGGAAAATCTGTCAAATTGACCCAGATCGACGGCACTTCGGCTGGGGCATGGCGACGGGTGAGGAGAACGGCCAACAATATGATTAGGAGTAGCAAGGCAATGATTGCACCCCAGATGGCCATCCAAGCTCGTCGTCTTTTACGACCCTCACGTCCGGTTCGCCCAAAACAGCCCTTGGATGGCATACATCCTCGACCTCTCCAAAAGCCACCCGCTCTTCTTGCGATGATGTCCTCTTTCTCGTGTCGTCGTCGCTGACGTTCTACTTTGTGTCTTGTGCCAGCAGCTGAGTACGCATGCTCTTGCGGAACAAAAGTTCCCGTTGGGCGTACTGGAAGTGGCTCGCTGACCATTGGCGGTGCCTGTGTCCGTAAAAGTGCCGGCGTATGGTCAACGGCATCAGTGCTTCTCCCTTGAGAAGTCATGGTAGCAGCCAACCCTGGCGACGCTGGTCTTGGGGAAGGCGGAAACTGCGAGTGCAATGGATGACCGGGCGGAAAGACGGCACGGTATCGAATGGCCTTCGCATCCTGTGGCTTTTTTGGTGGTGAATACGGCGGAGGACAGTCAGACGTGCTGATGGAGTCACGAGTCACTACAATTCGTGGTGTTGCGGCAGTGCTGGGTCCAGGAATTGCCAGGATGGCCTTGGTCTGAAGCCCTGAGCTTTCCTCTCGCTGTTTGACATCAAAACGAGGCGAAGGAGATCGTCTTGAGGTGGGAGCCCTGACGATTGGTGCATGAACAGCTACTGGAACAATTCTAGGTGCCGGTGTTTGTATGGTCTTAGTGTCCAGATATGGCCATAAGTCATTCCGTCCTTGCTCTTTTGGCGAGTCAACTTTTTGGCTTCGACTCGAGAAAGACATTGTCTTGTCGACGAAAGGCGTGACAACGTGATCCCACCATCCGTGAGACCTGGATCCCGCACTGTCAGGGCTCATACCAAGCCCCTTCGCCTTGCCACGTCGTTGAGGACTGGGAGCGCCATCTTCTTCAAAAAGAGTGCACGGCGTACCGCTCTCGGATTCTTCGAGTGGACTCTTGTCCAGATCAAGGCTGACAATCTTTTTGGGGGATATTGCTTTGCCATAGCCAGAAGGCAAGGCTGGGACGGGAGGTAGCGCCTCCTCTCTGGAAAATTGATTGGGCATAGGCGCCTGTGAATAGACACTCGATGCCGCTCGGCTTGGACTGAAGGAGAATGATGTATCTGGAGTATCAGGGGACCATACTGACTTCTGGGCGTTTGAATCGGCCACAGTTCGGAGGTTGTTAGTGCTGGATGTTCCCCCATGGGTCGCTTCTGAACGAAGAGGCTGGCCGCCAACCGTAGCAGTGCCTGGGCTGATCCCTTTGTCTTGCATATCCGAGGAAGGCAGAGATATCCCGATTACAATTGGTCTATCTTCTGGTGACAATTCCTGGTCCTTTGAGCGATCCCCCTTGGTCGGAGTGGCGGAAACTGGGCTCTTGCCATGATTTTTCTTAAGCCAGTTCCAGTTGCCCACGGAAGCTGAATTGGGTTCGCCCTCCAACGCCCTGAGAGCTGCGGCATCGACGAACTTGCCTGTCCTGGTCATGGGACTTCGTGCATAGTTTGCAATATGGTTATTGCGTCGAAACGCGGACATGTCGGTAATGAGTCGAATGCCCGCTTTTGCATTTTGAGCCTTTTGCCTTTGTCGGGACTTGAGCCGTCGAATTCTGGTCGTGGAGAGCCTTGAACCTCTCGTGCTTGTTGCTTTCGGATTGCGTTGGGCAGAGTTGGTAGGCGGGTGGCATAGACCAACTTGCTCACCGGCGTCGATTGGGGTTATCACTTCGTCATCTTCCCATTCCTCCCAATCCTCCACATTCTTTTTGTTGTTTGTGACCGTCAGATGGTCTTTCTTTTCCGTATCTGGCACCGACATATTGTATGTAGTCAGCGATGATCAGCCGGATAGCCAGTGTGGGCTTGCTTGATGTTTTATTCAGGTGCGGTTGGTGGAGGCGATGCACTAATGGCAGGTTAAGCAGTCAATGGCCATATGTGTGCAGGCAAAAGAGGCAACGATGCAGATAATGTGACAACTGAGAACAAGAACTAAGAAAGACGAGTCGAAAGATTGTCGGTTTTCAAGAGTAAAGGCGAGACAAATGTGCGCGGCAAGCAACCTGGATATGCCTGGGTGTGAAGTATTGAAGCAATGATAATAACACTAACGAAGGAGAGACGAGTTACGGTAAGGAAAGGCGGGAGCCGAGGACTCAAACGAAGGCGAAACAATGCTCTGTAAGAGACTGAGTTGTATGAATGGAGAAAGAGGCGAAGATTACAATTCAAGAAGAAAAACAATCACGCACGACAATAGCAAGACCAGGAACACGGTACACCGGGGCCCAACCGCAGGAGCGCACCAGGCCGACCAGGCAGGCGACAACCACTCATGGCGTCGCACATCGCTGTTTTCCTTGAAACTTGGGCACGGTTTCATGACAATCTTCTAAATAAAGGGAGCCCCAGTGAGGCGCGTCTGTTCCTGCATTTGCTGTCGGCGTCTAAGTGCGTCTGATGGATTTGGATGGTCGAAGTTGAGATCCCGGTCAGATGAAAGCGCTTAATGAGGTCGATTCCGTGCTCTCATTGGCCGTCATTATGCGCCATGGGCACCGGGATCTCGATTGGCTGGCTGTCACGAACCATGTGTGAAGTTGGCCTCAGGCTTACCCGGCACAAACACATCGGCAACATGCGGCGGACAGCTTCGAAAATGTCCAGTCCCTTGTTACGCAAACCAATCGCGTGCAATTGTAAGTCTAAATTTCAAATAAGAGAGGCGTTCTTTGTCTCTTATTTTTGTTGGGGCCGACGACCCGTGTTTCAATTGAAGCTCCTCATGCAGGGAATAGTTCGTCATGAACACAAGCTCTTAGAACGAGACCCTGGAGAAAGAGCTCTGGCACTACCACAATTCGCACCGCGTTAAACTTTCCGAGGTTGATTCGGCACAGGTTTCCAAAAGGGACCACAGGCAATAGAATAGCATTGGGCATATCCCTAGACCGGACTGTTGGACACCTCCCTGGGCTGTATTTTGCAGTAGCCACATACTTTGCACGTCTTGAAAGCGTACCAACGAGACATATCGCATCATAGCTGTAATCAGCAAGAAGAGCCCTTGTTGTCGAAGATTTCATCACGTCACTACATCGTATAGGCTACACCAATTGACTCATATCTCAATTTGGGAACGGAGGCTCAAAAATAGACGAACCCGAACATGTTTCGTTGTAACATCATGAAAATACACTGAGACATTTCGATAGGGCACATTTTTGTAGCGGGTTATTCATGACACCCCATTGCAGTTGGACAGTTTTCTAGGAATAGCTAACCCAACGACGAAGTGCGAGTGTCGTGGCTGGATGCCGAAATGGGCAATATTGCTGGTCGCTCCGGCAATTGCCTTGATGGCGATCATCCCATGAGACCAAAGAAATCGGACTAGAACGTGCTACGAAGTCATTGATCGACGGTGGCTCGATGTCATGCATCCAGCGCTATTGATGGCGGGATTGGAGCGCCTAAAATCTAACCACCTTTATTGCCGTGACTGGAAGGGTTACGAGAGCCAATTTGCCGTTGAACGGAAACAGACCATATTCGGCCATGAAGGACGTCTTTCGCAACTTCAACCCCGTTCCAGTTAGAAGTGTCTCGTCGCTAAAGCTTCTAACAGACTGCCATGCTGAAAGAGAACGAGGCGGATATGTTGTGATGCGACTCTATCGACGGGACTGCCGCATGTGGAACCAAGTGCTGCTCCATCAATTTCTTTAGTCCTCTTGTCCTCCTTTCGCTCAGGGGATTGCATGCTGACAAGCTTTTCTGCAAGCGACGCACCGAGCTAGGGTGGTAATAATGGTGCGAGATTGCTTTGCGTATCTTTTATTAGCAGATTGCCCTGGAGTCTTGGCATTGAGACTCGACCACTGGGAGGGGCGACATTGGCCACGGCGCCTGGAATAAGTTATCCACTCTGATAGTGCTAATGATCCAGCGGAAGTCAAACTGGCCAGAGACGAGGTGTCAGAGGTTTGCAAGCCGTCGCCGCGGCTAAGCCCATGGTGGTATGGCTCAGGCGCAATTTCTTCGCATTGAATCGTCAACACTTCAAGGCGGATGATATGAGGGCTGAAGCCAACAAAGATCGACTCCTGACGAGGCACAATCTTTGCCGGAACGGCATCGACACCGAGGCTGCATAGTATTATCGAATACTCGATTCAAGTCGATAAACTTTGGCTGGGTAACCGAATGTTGATGGTGGGGTTTGCAGCACTGATTCAATAGCCTATCACGTAGGTAGGTACCTAGATATTAGGTATGCGATGAAAGACAAATTGATTGCCCCTCGTCAATCTGAGAGATCTATGGGGTATTGTGAGTGGTTCATTGCATCGAATGCAATCAGGCACGGCAGGAGCGACCCTTGCGACATGTCACCAGCATGACGCACCAACATCATAGCACTCCGATAGAGTTTATTTTCATTTGTGTTGTGTTGTGTTTCCAGACTGTTCATCGTCAAGTAGACGACGCGTTGCGGTATTCTTTTTCGCGACATGACAAAACTCCACAAAGTCGTTTCTCGGCGCCATGGGGCGGAGGACAAGAGGCATGCTACCGGCCTCCCTTTGGCTCTTGGCTGGCGTAATTTTCTTCTCATCGGATTCCACTGCAATCTGCGGACCCTGTCGTCGGTGGCGGGCCGTATGGCAGAGGCACAGATAGGGAGAATGGCTTTTCATCAGCAATGAAATTTCGCGCTTGGAAAACAGGCTATTGTTCCATTCTGCAGTGGCTTCGGGTCCTGCTAACCCATTCTTGGCATCGTCGCATGATGCAACGGTACCAATCATCAAGCCAAGAGGCCACGAGTTGGAGTTGCGTGCTCCTCGCATTAAGCTACGTGTGGGTTTCGACAAGAGAGGAAAACATACACGGGCGCCGTCCTGCGAATTACTGGGGGAAAGATGGGAGCAAACGCTGGGCAGAGTCTCAGATTCTCATCGTTGTGAATGCCCATCCCTGATGTCGACGTCAGCCCAGCAACCCTCGAGCCCCTTGGCTCACAACTGCGAGAGCGAGTGTGTGTGAGCGATGGTGCCCTCAGAGGGAGAGTTTTCGTATCATACAATCGTGACAACGCCATCCAAAAGCGGGCAACGTGTCCAAGTGGCTTGACAGTGACTGCTTACTATGTTAGCACGTACATTCTCGGTGCAGAGCGTCTCCGAGCCAGATATTGCCAGAAAGGGCAGTCAAGGTTGCAGGCAAAGCGACAGGGGTTGGCCGATACGAGATATTGGACCTCACATAATATTACATGCAAATTTGCGCTGACCGACCCGACCTCAGAAGTGCCGACTGCCCCCCTCCAGGCCCGTTCTAGGTGCGCTTCAGCTGTAGCCCGGCGCAGCCCAGCGCACTCGTACCCAGAGGGCCCCCAAATCAACCCCCGACCTGCAGTGCGCCCAGCCAACCACGCGCGCCGCAGTGGGCGTACGGAGTCTGCGAGAGCCCAGCCAGGTGCCACTTTCCATCCTATTAGCTGAAGCGAGAATGCCAAAGCGACAAAGCCCTCAGCGAGCCTCTCCCCGTGACAAAAAAGAAGGGCTTCCTTCCTGCGAACGGTCGTTCTGCAATACTCGGTACGCCCGCACTCTGTGCTCTGGTACGACTGTGACAGGTGCTTTAACGACGAATCTGCTGCGCGTGTCCTGCTCCCTGTTGCACCAGCAGCCACAATTTGAGATTGCTAACTCTGCGTACCAGTCGCAGGCGTGCTCCACGGTTTTTTTCTTCCTCTTTTGCGACATTGCGGCTCCCAGCGCCGATAGTACTCGCTCAAAGAGACAGAAACCCCTTGCGAACAAGGGACGCCCGGCGTGGCAGCTGCCGTGACAAGATACTTTATTTGCATCCACGGCTTGCCCTTTTGCCGAATCAACCTGGCTTGCTGGGTCATCGACTCCTTCAACACCGAGCGCTTTCGCTTCGACCCTCTGCTGCTCTGATCCCGGCAGCCGCCTCTTGCGGATCATCCCACGCCACCACATTATACTCAGCTTCGACGACTCGACATTCAAGCTGGCTTCTTCAAAGTTGACAGCCGGCTCCTCGAGCTCCGTCAACGACCGGCCTGTGGTCTCCCACCACCGTCGACGCTCCTCGGCAGGCGCCCAAACATTAAGTGAACAGCGATCTGGCCAATTTCTCGAAATACAGCCTAAACAGGCCAATAAAGCTCCGCTCTCGCCTATCCTTGGTACGTCCATTCACTCTGCCTACCAGTTTGCGTGGTAGCATCAGCAAACAGTTGTGCAACGCCGGGATACATGTTGTGTCTCAATTTGATGCGCGCTCTTGACAGATCGTCAGACAAACTAATGCTGCGAGCTCTGCATAGGTACACCTGCAACCCCAATGTCATTATCGCGAAGTCCTTCCCCCGTCCCCGGTGGTGGCTGGTCGAGTCCTGGCTTAAACATCAACAGCGGTCGCTCAAGTCCTGCCAACGCTCCTTCCTCTAGCACAGTGTCTTGGGAGTCTGCCAAGATACGCCATCTCGGTCCCAATGGCTACCCGTCTTTCTCAACCCATAACCAAGGATTCTTCTCCCGCCATATGCGACGCCTCTCGAGCAGTCTCCCTCGATTCAACTCGAATACAAGCGACCCTCGCTTCGGTGGCAAGGACAAACCCGATCGCGGACGCTGGCCAGGACAGAACATACCCCTCGTTGGGAGGATACGATCCATTTTCGGTCGCATGGGCCGCAAACTCAAGATAAGACTCTTGATATGTCTCATTCTGTTGCTTTGCATATATATTTTCTACCACTCCCGTAAGTTTCACACCTTTGTCCAGATCTAATCTAGTTACAGGTCATGTTCCCTGGTATTCTGACATATTCGTGTTCTAGCTCTTGTTTACTGGTATAGAAGAGCGAGTTGGGGCGGCGGTGGCCAAAAGTTTGTCATCATTCTGGCTGCCAATGTTGGCGGAGGTGTCATGGAGTGGAAAGGTGCTCGCGAATGGGCCATTGAGCGCGATAGTGTGCGAAACAAGAGAAAATACGTCTCCAGATGGGGCTACGATCTCGAAATCGTCGACATGAAGACTAGAAAGAAGTATGCGCACGAATGGCGAGAGAGCTGGGAAAAGGTGGATTACGTTCGAAGTACAATGCGGAAGTATCCCAACGCAGAGTGGTAAGTCACTTCCTAGGCCCGCGATCAGTCCACCAAAAAACTCGGCCGCTAACACGAAACTCTTCGAAAAAATAGGTTTTGGTGGCTGGACCTGAACACCATGGTTATGGAGCCATCGTATTCTCTACAAGATCACCTCTTCAACAATCTGGAAAAACATGTCTACCGCGACATCAACGAATGGAACCCACTCAACATTTCGCATCCACTGACATACCCATATCTTGATAAATCCGCATCGAGCCCCATTGGAGATGGCAACATCTACTCGGTCAATCTGATCTTGTCACAGGACTGCTCCGGATTCAACTTGGGATCCTTCTTCATGCGTCGCAGTGCCTGGACAGAGCGCATCTTGGACGTCTGGTGGGACCCCGTCGCATACGAGCAAAAGCACATGGCTTGGGAGCACAAGGAACAGGACGCCCTAGAGTCGCTCTACGAGAATCATGCTTGGGTACGAGAACACACCGGTTTTCTCCCCCAGCGTAAGATCAACAGTTTCCCTCCAGCTGCTTGTGGCGATGGCCAAGGCAACAACACTCGTTTCCACTACAGCCAAGAGGACCGCGACTTTGTCGTGAACATGGCTGGATGCGAATGGGGCCGAGACTGCTGGGGTGAAATGTACCACTACCGAGAGTTCAGTTACTGGCTGAACAGGAACCCTTGGGAACGCTTCAAGGAGGATTTCGTGGCCGTCATTTGGTGGAAGCTCACTGGCAAGTGGGTTAAGCTTTGAGGACCGTTTCGATGTCCTTTCCAAGGAACATCAGCTTTTCTCCCTCCTCGTGGCGTTCACGTGTATATTCATTTTCGCTTCTTCTCGCATTTAGTTATCTGGCGTTATTTCCGTTTTTGAGGTGTTTCATCGCATAACCGGCCATTCATCCTGGGCTAGCCAACAGATTCTGGCCCACGGCGCATCGTGTTCTGTTCGATTTTGTTCATTCAACTATCACAAGTTAATACCCGTTCTCTGCATGGCTGAACGTTTAGGATTTTTAAGCAAAAAATTGGGGAATTTGGTGAGCGAGGAAGAAAGGGCATATATATGACTGGATGACCGGGCTCAGACGAGACTATGAGGACAAATGCGCTACGCACAAACGACGTGTCCAATATCCATGACAAAAGGGCGATTGATTCTCTTGAAATCGGGTCAATGACATGACCGATTTTCAGTTGGCATGGATAGACGATTACAATGCTCGTATCCCAGATGGGCGAATGCAATACGTCTCTCATGGTCGCAACTTTGGATATACGGCTAAACATGTGCATGGCGATGAGACCAAAGATTCGCATATGAGTGGAATTAGAAAAACGCAAGAAAGGGGGGATGGCAAAGGCGGCTGCGACCGTGATTTTAAATGGCCTCGCGACTGCGCAGGCTGGACATGCTTCTCGAATGCAGAATGCATGTTGGTCGACGGCTCGGTAGCCCATCCTTGGCGCAGTTGGAATTTGCACACCTAGACCATTATTCTAATTATTCTTCAGGCTGCAGGTCCCACCTCCTGCGGCCCAGGGTTTATGTCTTGACGTTTTCGAGAGCATCAGGCCACTGCCCATTTTTTCTTACTCATGTTTTTTTATTTTATTGTACCTTTCTCGTACGAATTTTTGCGTCGATAACAATAGACGGCGATTTGAGAGTAGATAATTCATATTTTTATCATCAGCTATATTGTCTCATTTGAATAGCCAAGTACAATAACACCCTTCCATTAGGATACGAGAGAAATCTCCCTACCTTTGGAGCACGAGGATCAAATATTGGTTACTACTACTATCCGCTGTGGATCGTCTCGGACTACGAAGCCTGCTTCACCGGTCACGGAGCGGTATTCTTCCATTGGAAAATTGCAAGCTGTACTGTCAGTTACTTTCCTCCCTGTTGGGTTCAACGACATTCACTCCCAGTCCCTCCTGGAGATGATGACCGACAGTAATACAATTTGCAATAATTCGGGGTAGTGATGCGTGACGTTGTGCTGACATGCAATTGTTGAGGCGTTTATACGTTTCGTTGGTTGGGATGCTTCCGGAAGGGGGTATGAACATGGTCACATGAACTGATGTGTTGATTGATTTTTACAGTGCTCAAGGCTTTAACAGACACAATTTTACGTTTTAAAACACTTCGATATATTTCTACTTTCTTTCTGTGCCGGAAAATCGTACAACGCTACGAAATCTGGCCAATACCTCTGACAACCACCCCTAAATTGCAGTGACGTGGACAAGGGGACTTGACAGGCTGTCAGCCACCGGGAAGGAGGGCATGTGGCAAGCATATATATTAACGGAGAGAATCGATGTTTCAAAGAAATCTAGAGATCAAAGTGTTGGGACTGGTAGGGATGGTCCTTGTCTCGGGATTGAGACTTTGAAGTGTGCTGTCAGTTGCCAAGCAAGGACTCTGTATCTGACTTGAGGGTTTCAGATGGGTGATCCGGATGAGGCGGATTGGACTGGATCTGTCGTTGCGAATCGGGTCCAATTCATTTGATGGTGTTGGGCAGATATCAAGTTTCGCCACCAGATTAAATTCTGGGATCATTGGCAGGAGGAGAAAAGAGTTGCGACACACGGCACAATTGCATTTACTCACTTTGCTATTGACAATTCATCAAACAGAGTTTAGAAAACATGCTCAAACAAAATGACAGGTGACAACTCGTGTCAAGCACGAAAGTCCACGAAATGAAGAATTTGAAACGCCAACTTGCAACGGAAGCACACCACGTGGAAGGGACCAAAAGCTGGCCCTTGACCCTCGGCCATAAGTACAAGAAGAGAAGGCCGTATGTACAGTACGAGAACAGCAAGACGGAACAAACTTTCCCATCCTTCAATCGCGACATCTTGCACAAGGGTTATCCTCTCTCTTGGGACGATCTTGGGGAAACGAGTGTCATGGAGTTGCATCCTGGCGCGCATCTCCACTTTGGGGGTTCCCGCACGTTTCAGAGTGAGTGTGGCTCAAGGGGAGAAGGGATGGTGAGAGGCTGTCTGGGATGATCATGAGATGTTTGCTAATCTGGCAGAGGGCAAAGAACAAAGAAAATAAATGATATTTAAAGAAATAAAAAAAAAGAATGAAAATGAAATATTGGACTTATTCACTGGCCTATTGCTGGGTAAACCTTGCAAGATCCTTTTCATCTACGGGATATGAGCGGGATGGTGTTTGGTGGCATACATATGCCAGCGGTTCAGACCAGGTGTCCTTTCACAAGACAAAAGTCAGACGAACTTTGTCATGGACGATTGGCCCTTCTCTGAAACATTTGTTTTTTTGTGAGTTGGTATATATCTCGCTTCCCAGATATCTTGGCAGCTCAACGGCTGGTGCTAAGCGTGCGACTTTTTAGCGCCAGCGCCATCGGTAGTGTTGCACATGAAATGGCACTAACCATTTGGGCGGCGCTAATCCAGGGACATGTGCAAACTTGAGGCTGAAGAGACGGCAATAATAGTTTGGATGATATTGTTGGATGTTTCCCGCGTATCGCCCATGGTACGTTTTGGGAGGAGATCGCCAGCGCACTTGACATTCTGAAAAATGATCTGCGAGAGCAAAGTGAGCTAGGAGCAGAGATTCATGGGTCCATCCCTGATAACATCCATGTTTGTTCCAGAATGTCAGATCTCGCAGGATTGGCCTCGACCAAGGCCATGCACAGCATTTGGTCTTGGAATCATGATGGCTGCATGCTATGCTTGATTCACTGTGTCTTCTACGTTTCGTTTTGGCACAGATGTTTCAATTCAAGCAAAGCTTCCTCGACGCCACGCCGCGGCCCGGGTTGGGCTTTGCACGATTATCCTAAAATGCACCTCAAAGTGTTACTATACCGTATACTCTCCTGCCGCTGATATGTAGCTCAACATGGCTCTGCCAGAATCGAAACAAGGTGCGATCTGAGCACAGCAGATATCTACGTGCCCATCCGTTTCGCCAAGGCGGGGAATGTCAGTGCAAAATGTCGGAGTGTGGACTGCACCTGGCTCGTGCCCCTCGACTCGAGTCGATGGCAGCAGGGTTGTCAGTCAAATTCGGACGATGGGATGCAGAGGACAGAGGGCATGGGTCGAGGTCGACGGTATTATTGCCTAGGGATGCCCCGTCATGCTCGCTGGCAAATTGTAAGTATGTAGAACTCCATACAAGCAAACGATCCGAGAAGAAATGCAAGGCAGCAATTCTCTTGCTTTTTTTGCCTGGGCAGAGGTCCGGAATTGCAGTGAATGCTTTTGTGGACTTTCTTTATGCCAGGGGCACGAGTAACTGCCACGAAGATCCAATGGGAGGGATGATGTGCATGCGTTGGATACGAGAGGCGCCCAGGGGCTGGTGGAGAGGCAAAGGGCAAAAGGTGAAGAAGAAAAGTCGTGCTCGGCCCCATACGCCGGATATGGTCAAAGGTGGCGCGTACATAGACTATCGTGCTCTGCGCAGCTGATTCTCACGAGCAGCTGCCATGTCGTGATCACTTGTTCAAGGTGAGCACGAGGACGAGTTCAGACCGTGCCCTCGTGCGTTCATGTGTTCCGGCGTGGTTCAGTGAGCGCGCGCCAAAACCTTGATGCAACTCAAACAAGTCAGTGAACAGAGAACGGTGAGCAGCGAACAGTCAAGGACCTATCAGGAGGTCGGCCGTTGGGCTTGGCAGTGGGCAGGCGCTTCCCGCATTGTCGGTATTGTAGTATTGTACAGGCGCACAATAGGACAGCTGTTAGCGCGAGTGCCCAGCGAGCATAGTACCTGGTAACAGACTAACAGACTAACAGACCGAGAGGCTGCCCCACCACAGCGCCTTTGTCAGGCACGGACAGGGACGTCAGTCTAGCTCCTGCCCCTGCAGCCCCTTGCCGCTCCCGGCCATGGGCGATGATTGGCCGTGGTTCAACGATGCCAAAGTCTCAGATTCGCGGGCAGGCACGACTACGGCTGGCCACGCGCTGGAATGCGAACCTCGACTGCCGCACTGCCCGGGCCCGCTCCTGTTGGCTGCGAGATTCGACAAGGACTCCAACACGGCGTAGCATCATGCGGAGCCAGGCACCACACTGGGCTCTCTGATCCTGGCATGGCAGCGAGGCAGACAAACAAATATGCAGCAGCCAACAGCCAGACAGAGATACTGTACAGTAGGACTGGCAGACAAGCACAGGGAATAAGAAAGAATAGTAATGCATACTGTGCAGTCAAGTCCATCCATCCTGCGTGCCGGAAACGCACTGTCCACCAAGATGGCAAGGGGCGATTCACACCACTGGCTGGCGCTGCACCGCCGGGACATGGCACGCCGTGGCCGTATTTAGATATCTGCATTCCCGTCCGTGGTCGAACATGTCTTGGTCCTCGCCCTTCACCCAGTCCATCTCTCGCGCTCCTTAGCTCTGTGCAGGCACTGCCGCAGGTTTACGGTTCCGTCGACGGTTCCAGCTCGTTTTGTTCCTCTGCCGTTCAATCCTTCCGGCAGCTGGCTTCCAAACTTGTTCTCGTCGTCACAGCTTCGCTTCGCTTCGCTTCACTTCATTTCGCTTCCCTTCCATTTCTTCTTCCGGCCATCCCAGCCTCTCTATTGCATAGAGAACAACGTCATCTTGAATTCGACTTCCCTTTCCAGTTGCCAAGTCTATTGTTTGACTTGAAACAATTGAGTCTTTCCTTCAGACCCTGAATTCTTCTTGACTGCCTTTCCTTCTATATATTGAAGAATACCATTCCTTTGCATTCTCCGAACCTGCGGTTCATTCGGCCACGCTTATTTTCTCTTTACCCGACTTTCACCTCACGCTCACCTATCGAGCGTCGTGGTTTTTCGACTTTGACTTTCCTTGACCGATTCGAAGACCCCACGGCAATCTGCCATAGTCGTCTTCCTGAACGCGAACTCTGCACAGGGCGACGGATTACGGTCCATTGCATTCCCCAGCGCGACAGGGACTCCACACACTCACGCTCACTTATACCATCATCAACTATTCTGATTTCAGTTCAGAAAGCTGTACGCTTGTTCTCTTCCTTCCTCTTGACGCTGCCGTGCCAGTCACTCAGCGCCAGTACCTCAAAAGAACAAGGAACGAAACTCAACACCCTGGAGTTCACCAAACATACCAAGATCTTTGCCAGGATTTTCCGAACATCGTCACCATGCACTTCTCCAGCCGCTTCATTGCCCTCGGTGGCTCCATTTTGCTGGCTGCAGGAGTTGCGAACGCTGGCTACCAGCTCGAGACAACTTACGACACCACCAACTTCTTCAACAGCTTTGATTTCTTCACCGAACCCGACCCTACCAAGGGTTTCGTGGAATATGTCAACGGCGAAACTGCGAACAAGGAGGGTTTGGCCGGCTACGCCAAGGGAGGTATTTTCATGGGCGTTGACTATAAGACGATGAATCCTCCCAAGGGCCGCAAGTCGGTCCGTGTCACTTCACAAAAGGCTTTCACGCGCGGCCTGTTCATCGCTGATATTGCTCATATGCCTGGCAGCATCTGCGGAGCGTGGCCAGCTTTCTGGATGTTCGGTCCCGACTGGCCAGGGTCTGGTGAGATCGACATTCTCGAAGGCGTGGACACCCAGACAAAGAACTCTATCACTCTTCACACCAAGCCTGGATGCACCATCTCGAACCAGGGTTCCCTCGCCTCCACCAAGTTTGCTTCTGCAGACTGCGGTGCCTACGGTACCTCGGCTGGCTGCGGCCAACACACTGATGATAACCAGAATTACGGTGATGGGTTCAACGCCATCGGCGGTGGTGTGTACGCTACCGAATGGACGTCGGATCACATCGCCGTGTGGTTCTTCCCTCGATCAAAGATTCCTCAAGATATCCAGGCCGAGAACCCCAACCCAAGCAGCTGGGGCACGCCAGTGGCTCGCTTTGTTGGCGGAAATTCCTGCAACATCGACCAGCACTTCAAGAACAACCAGATTGTATTTGACATGACCTTCTGTGGTGCATGGGCTGGCGAGGCCAACGTGTGGAAGTCCAACCCTGAGTGTTCCGCCTTGGCTCCCACCTGCCAGCAATACGTGTCCGGCAATCCCGCAGCCTTTGCCGAGGCTTTCTGGGTCGTCAACTCGATCAAGGTCTACCAGCAAGGCGCAGGCAATGGCAACCAACCAACAAAGCCTCTTCCCTCTGCCACGCGGGTTTGGACCACCTCACAGCCCCAGCCTACCAACCAACCTCAACCAACAAGCCAGCCTCCGCCTCCTCCGCCTCCGGCTAAGCCTACAACACAGATTCAACCCGCGCCCCAGCCGCAACCTACTCCGGCAGTCCCTCAGCCCCAGTCTCAACCCTCACAGCAGTCTTGGAACGGTCAAGTTTGGAACGGAAAGCCTCAGACTGTTAACAATGGAGCTCAGGCCCAGGCTCCTCCGCCACCACCTGTTCAACCTGCACCCAAAACCGACAAGTCATGGAACGGTCAGGTTTGGAATGGCGGAGGCTGGGGCGCTAGGAGACGCAGCGAGATCTTTGCCAAGCTCTTCAATGCTTAGAGTCCAGCTGAAGAGGTGAGATGAAGGGTGAAGACGCGGCTGCTGCTTGCGGCTTGGACATAGATATACCCAAGGGCGGGTTCCCGAACAAAGACAAAGACATTTTCCTTCTTCTCAAGCATGACGATACTGCTTGCGGGTTTTGATGAACGGAGCATTTACGAAATGATATGGATTGGGAGATTTGGAATTGGCGCAGCATACATTGCATGCGGACTCTGATAGATTTCTTATGATTTCCAGCCGAACTGCCTCTCTGGTGTCGCTGAGCCTTTCGTTGTACATATAGCTACTTTGCCTTGCTGCGCTGTCATTTCATGAGCAAGCAATCTTGAATTCATAAGCAGTACGATATGTTCTGGCACATGAGCTTACCTGAAAGTGTCCATTTTGTGCATTTTACAAAGTCTCTTGTCCATCGGCAGCTCGCCGTGTCGGCAACAAGCCGCAGTGGAGATGCACCAGAAGCCATCCTATCCCATTCCTTCCATCCCAGCCCATCCCATATCCCCTCAGATCCAGATCCACACGGCCCGACACCCAATCGAGCCAGTTTCGTCAATGGAACATGCCCAAAAAGGACACCTTTTTGGCTCCAAGCTGTGGACAAGCACATCGCAGCCATTTGTCTCAGGCATTCAGGCCTAGTTCGGCACGGTTCCAAAGCGAGCAAAGACCGAGCAAACACGTTCCCCCGACGCAACATTGATTAGTCGCTCCAGCGCATCTTACGTCACTGCGCGCGCGCTGTCATCTATTAACCCCGGACTGCCCTCAACACTTGCTTACCTGTCTGCATTTGTAATCTATATTAACCGGAAGCTTCCTCAACGGTTTCTATTTACGCTACAAATTTCCCCCGTCATCAACACCAATTGCCAAAACCTCACCCACAGTAATACCTCTCAATTGTCCATCTCAGTCATAAGTCATCGTTAATCACAAACCGCCAAAATGAGCGCCCTCGGTCTCGACCTCTCCAAAAACCTAAGCTACCTCACGGTTCGTATTTTCTCGTCTACCACTTCCAGAACCCCTACTAACTCGACGCTTCACAGGTCCCCGCCGTCTTCCTCACAACATGCCTCCTTCCGCACACGTACGCTGTCGCGTCCTCTGGAAAAGTGTACAATAACGCCAACCCGCGCGGGTGGCGCGATGCTGTTTCCAAAGCAGACATGGACAAACCTGTATGTCTTTTTTTTTTTCGACTTCTTGCCATTTCGACGTCAATTATTGATCAAATCATGCTTGATCAATTTTCTGTTCAACGCTCCAATTTCGTTCATACATGACTCGTATTTTGCAACCGCGCTACATTCCCCGTCCTTTACCTCACCAGACTAACATGAAAATCCCGCACAGCGTCAACAGCGCCTGCTCCGCGCAAAGGGCGCCTCAGAGAACGGCTTCGAATCAATCGGCATTTACGCCGCGGGCGTCATCGCCGCCAACCAAGCTGGTCTGAGCGCGAGCACGATCAACGTCTTGACGCTGAGCTACCTGGCGTCGCGGATCGCGTACGTGTATTCGTACATTGTGCTGGGTGGCAATGCCAGGCTCGCGGGCGTGCGAAGCTTGGTCTGGGCCGTGAGCGTCGGTTTGTGCTTTACGTTGTGGGTGAAGGCCGGGTTGAAGGCCATGGAGTAATGGAGGTGTTGTAAGGATGTTAATTGTAGGAAACTTGTGGAAGTTGTGGCGGTGTTGCTCTTGCCTTTTGGGTATGCGACACGTTGGCCTCGATGGGCAACGGGAATTTAAATATCTGCTGCTCTTCTTTGCAAATAGTGAAATTGTAAATCTACCTACGTTAACAGCTTTTCGTGCCATTTTCCCAGCCGTTCGTTGTATCATTGGACAAGCCGCTCTTTATATCGTCAACACCGTAAAACGCCATCTTGGCATATCATACCGTATAATCTCATTAATACAAACCATGTTCTTCAAAATCATGCTCTTCCCCATGCTCGCCTCCGCGGCAATCCTCAAAGATCGCTGTCCAGGAGCTACACCAACTTCCCACGGAGTCACACACACAACAAGTCACATCCCGACGACGCCCTCGTCGTGCCATTATACATACTGCGATGAGCAAAATTCCAAGTGGTGCTACTTCTGGGACGGCATCACGGCGTACGATGTGTCGAAGGGCTTGGTTCCGGCGGAGACGAGGACGCCGCTAGGGCCGTGTCACGATGAGTGAGTGATGGACATTTTTGACACACCATGGCTTCGATAGCAAAGGAGCAGTGTGTGGAGTTGGCTGCGATACCAGGGCGGTTGGCAGAGTTTTGATGACTAGAAATTGACTGGTTAGAATGGGAAGAGAGTGCTTATGATGAATACGATGGCGATAAAACGGATGCAGGTGTTTTGTAATAATTAGTGGTTTTGCTCTTTCCTTCAAGTAGCTCTTATTGGTACGTCGTAAGCCAATATTATTAGCTTCACTGTTTACTTCAGAAGCACTAACTAGTATGTTCGAAGTGAATATATATTAGCTCTCCGAGTCAATACAATGCAAAAGAATATGATACATCAGTCTAAATTCCATATGTATAGCCACGCCTCATATGCAAGAATATTGCTATCCTCCTCTACTCTATAAATTCGCAGTCATCTAATCACCACCAGACAGTAATGCGCGCCCCTGACCTTCATCATCTCTGACATCTTCGGCAACGCCACCATCATCCTTGATCTTGATGGCAAAGATACACGACCCCAAGACGAAAATACCACCGAGAGCCATGACGATGGCAAAGCTATGATCGCCCGGCGTCCCTCGTGGCTTCTGGACTAGCTTAAAAACCAGACTTGATCCCAGGGTAGCCACCATCTGGGGGATAGCAATTGCCATGTTGTGAATACCCAGAATGACACCAGCTTGGTCCGTCTCTTCTTCTTGACTCCTCTCGAGATCCAAGTCTTGAGAGTTTCCGCTTGACGATGGCGCTTGTGGGTCATTATTGGCTGGCGCAGTCATGGTCTGGAGCTTCCTTGCGCGAGCGACAACATCGCGTCGACTGATTTCCGCGCTGATGACAGCCCATGGCGCCCAGAGGGTCATGGCCCAGGTGACGCCAGCTAATCCTATCAGGACTGTCGCAGCAGCAACGGATCGGACCAGCACTGTACAGAACATGGATCCCGCAAATAGGAGCAATGATCCCAGCCACGCCCTTTTGAGAGTGAAGCCAGGTATCCTCAGATAATCGAGATATGATTTTCGAGCACGCTTTGTGGTGCCTGATGTGGCTGACGCCCCGCTGTGCTTATTGACGGACACTGGCTGGCTATCGAAGGTTGGGGCAATGAAGAACGGCAGGAAGACATTTGTCAGGAGGCTAACAATGGCGTTGATGAGAAGGGCAAATGTGCCGATGCGGGTGGCCTTCTCGTACAGCGCGTCGAGCTCTTCGGGTGACATGTTGGGATTCTTCTCCAAATAGGGCTGAACGTAAATCTCCCCGATGTAAGATGATGTGTAGAACAAAAGAGGAAAGAAGCCAACCCAGGCACAGAATTGTACTTGGCAGACCTGCATGGTTTGAGGCGGCAATCGCTTAATCGATTTAAATATGTTGAAGAAGAATGAAAAGATGCTTGGCGTTTTCCTGATGGGAGACCTGTCGACTAAGGGATTCCTCTCCTTAATGAAAGCTGCGCTGAGGGCGACGGTGACCACGAGCCCGATGCTCGCAATCGCACACAGAATCTTGAACTGATTATCCCCTAAGAACCACAGGTATGTGGGGAGATTGATATACCCAGCAAGATATCCTAGGATATTTCCAATTCCCGTGACGCGGCTAGCCATGGAATTGGCCTCCTCTTGTTGATGTGCGGGGGCACAGTCCACAATGAAAGCACGAATGGCCGCTTGGACGGTATTGATGGCGATATCCAAAACGTATATGCCAATGACGGCTGCTATGATGATGACCGTCTTGACCCCTTGAGAATCAGGGTCAGCTCCAAATATGCCCAAAATGCCCCCCACGATTTCTCTCGTCCAGCCCAGGAACAGCAGCCCAAGCACCGTGACCACAGTACCGCCAACCATGAAGGGACGGCGCTTGCCCCAACGTAATCGACAATTGTCGCTGATGATTCCCACATAAGGTACCACCAAAGTTCCGGTCAGAGGTCCAGCGATCCAGACCAGGGCCATGAGAGATTTGCTCAGACCAAGAGACAGCAGATAAGGCGACCCATTGGACAGCTCTACAGACCAAGCGATTTGCAGCCCACCGATACCAATAGTAAGCATAATAATGTGCCAGAGGCCTTTCGTCTCTTGGCTCTTATCGACATGTTCTGAACGTGATGGCTCCCGGGCTGTTGAATCCGGGTACGCTTCATCACCACTGAGCAAGGGCGAGTTTTCGTTTACTTCGGGTGGGATTCGATCTGTTGGTGTGCTAGGGCCTGGATATTCATGCTGGGCAGTCGCGGATTGTCCTTGTGAGACTCCGTCCGATTGTGTTGAAGTCGATACCCTGGGTGACGAGTCATCGATGACTCTTCTTGGTTGTCTGGCCATTATTGTTGTATGAGTGGCTAGCCTGCCGGGATGTGGTTCACAACTGAAAGGCACGTCGATGGATCAAGCGGTGCAACTTGGTGATGAGCTAGACCAAGATGTGTGGAGGAGCTAGCAGTATATCGGAATCAGACGTTCCCAGAGAGCACAAAGCGCTCACGAGAGCGCGAATATGACTTCTTCCAGCATGGCGCAGAGCGCAGTCAACGATCTGGTGAGATGCAGCTCATTATGGTGGCACGACGAGCGGGCACGCGACGAGGACGTGATCACAGTCTGAGGTCACAAAGTCGAAGTCGGACAGCTTGACAATGTGTCAGCTGCGTTGAGGGTGCAGGTACTACACGCCTCTCGTAAATTGCGTGCTATGACAAGTACCTGTGCGCCACTCGCAGTCCATGGGGAGCTGGGCTGTCCTGCCTGACGTCCGGGCAGCTGCAACCCAGCAAGGGGGAGCTGTAGCCTGGGACCAATGAGAGGCGCGCATCTCCTGCCTGGGCAAAATGCCACCCTACACGATGCATCATGCTGCACAACGTCAAACCTGTCAAGGCTGGCTGAGCAAATATTTTGCCATGCACAGCATTATTTATGGTCCTTGGAGTGTATATTTCTAATTAGGTGCGATCATTGCTCAGCGTGGTGAATTAAGAAACCTGAAATGCGCTCAAGTGCTACTGTGTTCCTTAGAGCAATTTTAGGTAGAGCTAGTGCCTGCTGATTCATTAATGCAGTAGAGAAGCAACATACCTAGATATCACTCAGACGGAGTAACACAGCAGCGATATACTCCCATAGTACGGCAAGTACAACGGTGCCAGTATTGTATATACTGTAACTATCGGTTAGTACAGACAGTAAGTCATGTACTGTACAGTAGGAATCCGCGGAAAATAAATCACCAACACCTCGCTTGAGAGGCATGCGGCAAAATAAAATGTGCCAACACCACGACCAGCGACCACAGAAACAGGGCATTGTTGGGGTACGGTGCAGCTGGAGGATCGTGAATGCTATTATTCACGAGTAAGGGCAGTTCCTGGATGACGACGAAGAAATCTCATCACACACGCCCAACGAATCCGCCTCGAGTGGATGTGATGACGCTTCGGGCATTACTCAGGCAGAGGGCGTCCAAAGACCCTGGAGAATGACTGACGTCGCGAAACGTGTAAAGTGCCGGTGACGCAACAACATTATCACAACCCCGGAAATGCCACGGGGCAGCCAAGCTGATTGACTGGCTACCAAATCCGAACAATACACCTGGAGTAATTACAACGTTGTTTGCGTTTCTCGTGTCCTTGGCATGTGGACGGAATGATGGAAGCCGTCAGCTAATACAAAATGACCGGAAACACGAACTTGGACGAGACCAGCCAAGATCAAAGACACGGCAGGCAAAGGCCGACGGGCTTTGGATCCACGACTTGAGACCTGATGCAGGCCAACTAGCGCCAAGGGCCACTTGACCCTCCGGAATCAAACCTGGACAACTGTCCCGATGACGTCGAGGCTCAATCATTCCACGGGCTGACAGTGCTTATCTGCTGTCACGTTTTTTATGGAGACAGAGAGTCATTTTTTGCACCCTCTGACGCTGGATCCTTCCGGTCCATGTCGCGGACCCCGTGGGCCCTGTCTCGCCTGCCTCTGCGGCGGAAGACAGCGGATGGCACCAAGGCCAACCAAAAGAGGCTGCCTGCTGGCTGCTACGTTGTAGGTGTCAGCCCCCCGAGTTAAGCACTGGCAGCATCCCGACTTGTGCCGCTCGCACTGCAGTGCATAAAAATTATCCGCGCCGTGGCCGAAGAGGGTGATGCGGCATGGCTTGCATACTGCACAGAGAGCCATTCCGTATCTCCCGATTGACTGGCTCAACAGAAATAGATCTAGAACTGCAATCGAACGTGCAGATCGACACAAAGAAAAATTTGACAGATGCGGCGCAGACCTCTCTTGGCCCTGCAGTTGCCAAGCGTCAATTAGTCTTTTTGCTGACTTTGAGTTGCTCTCTCTGCTTTGCTGCGCAGATCTTGATTGTGGACAGACAGAACGTCAGAGGCCCTTTTCTTACTTCGACGCAGGCGCGGAGAGTGGCTTGGATTTGTCTTTTGGACTTGCGTAAAGTGTCTGCTTAGACTGGCCTCGACCGGGAAACCTTTACATTATGCGTCATGAACAGGGACAAACAGTTACTTCACACAGAATGTATTAAGCGGCACAGTGACCGGCCAAGAGTATCAACTCTATCATCTCACGGTCCTGTCTGGTTCAATGCGCATAGGAAACCTGCACGCCTGAGACTGTTCTTTCCGTTTGCCGCCGTCTGACGCTGTTATGTCCGCGTCGACGTGGAGTGACAGACACTCCCCGGGCTGGCCGGCTTAGTCCAGACCAGAGCTGGGGCAGGTCATTGCAAGTACGAGGGCCAAAAGGTCCCTCCAGGGCCAACGAGGGGCCAATGGGAAGGCGTGCAAAGGGGTGGGCTTCTGGGGCGCGCTCCACTGCAAACGGCCAGGCCTTTCCCTGTTGAAGGTTGGAGGAACAGCACACTCGCACTCTCTCACTCATCCTGTCCTGTGGCTTCGATGTCAGATTATCCACTCGTTCCGCAGATGCCCAGATGTCCTCAGCCTGCACTCCAAACTTTGGGAGAGAGAAAGCCCCTGCTGCCTCCGCACTCCACATCCTCTCCGCGACCACGACGAAAATGGGCCGAAAAGACGTCGCCACTAATACGCTTTCTCACAATCCTGACGAGGGTTCCTGCGGGCGCCCACTCAAGGCCGCCTTGTAATGTTTCCCGGCTTGCCAGTTCTGCAGATTTCCCAGATTCCCTTTAAATGGTCCCAGATCTGCCCACCCCTCCATTGTGCGCGGTTTCTGTTCTGTCGAGCCTCCCCAAGTTAATCCCTCTTCGAGTGCGACATACAATACCAGCCATACCCCATTGCCCTGGATTCGAAAGACACAAGAAGTCACTCAATTCTCTTGACCAACTTCACCATCTACACGGACGAGCACCGTCACCCTGCACAATGGCCATCCGAGACCGATTTCGACGCGCACTGCGCAAGTCTGAGAGCTCAGATACCATCTCTCAGACGGAGAGCAACACCACCACAACCACCAACACCAGCGAGACGTCTTCACTACACAAGTCGAACGCGAGCAGCAACAAACTCGCCAGGTCATGGACATGGGGCCGCCGTTCCAAGGACGAGTCGGAAAAGGAGTCCAAGAGGACGAGAAAGAACAAGAAGATCCATCCTAGCCAGCGACCGCTCACGCTGCAAAACCTCAAGCATCAAGAAATGCTGAGCCATTTCACCATGACCTTTGGCGCCAGCGATCCCAGCCAGATCGAGTCGCTCGACTTCATTGGCGTCAGCCCGTGCTGCACGCGGGCGCCCAGCCTGGAGATCGACAGGGCAGCTACAAGCCTCTCGCTGACGGACTCGCCGAGCCCCGACTCGGACCGAGACTGAGCACCAACTACAGGCGCATAGACGCGCTGCGTCCACTAAACCGCCCCATCACCGCTGAAGGAAGGACACAACCACACTAAATTCAACCACGCAGCCACCACCTCTGCACCGCTTCCACCCGAGCGACCACCAAACGCAGCCACGAGCCAACCACTCGGGTCAGCTGGATGCAACACCCCGTCGTTGACGATTTGAAAAGGTCTGCGGCTCACGTCCAGACTGCTTCCTGGCGGCCATGGCTGTTACACCCTACCATGACGGCACGCTCCAACGGCTGTCGATCACTCATCGTGGTAACGTGTCCTGCCTGACTCAAAGCGCAGGCCACCACTACATTCCCCTTACCAGTCTTCACCACTGCGATCTGCATTTGAGATCCAAATACGAGTCTGGTCGAAAACATTCTCCTTTCTGTTTGACAGTTTTAGAGAAAAGTTTCTAGAGCAAGAAATTCTTCAGACTTGCGCAGGGTGGCCAGGCCACCGCATCTGCTCATCGGATGCACATTCGCATCATTTCTCACGGATGCTTTTAGAAACCCATTCACAAGCCCCACTATAAGTGGCGGACCCAAAGTCGACAACACTGAGCCATGGTTGAGCGCCGCCATGGCAAATACTACATACAGAGCACTATACATAATTTTTTTCCACAGTGGATCTTGATATTATAAGATCATGAGAACATAGGGCATCTGGCATAAACATATACTGGGCATCAGCGTTCACGGATTATGGGATTTGCAGTCACGGGATATTGACTTGCACGGGCGTTGGTTATTTTGCATTGCAACTTGGATACTGATTTATGCATCTAAAGGACTCGCAAGAGCCAGTCATCATTCATGGTATAGACGATAAATACTATCATCATTGACCATATACTTGTACATTGCTCATCTGTTCTCACTGTGACCGTGATCAAACATGCAAAGGTTCTCAAGTGACGGTGGTCAGAGCGTTTGCATGAAGAATTGTTCATCTGTCAATTATCCTGATTGTCTTTTGGCATGCACTTTACCTTAGCGGACTGATGAGGGTTCTTGATTGCGTGTCGGACAGGCTGTTGCAGCGTCAACAGCTAAGAGCGTGAAAATCTTGTTGAATTGATAGGAATTCTATTTGACGCTGTTGGGTCTGGATTGCTGCAGCATTTAGTGACTGTTTGATTTGAAGCTGTCGGAATAGAGTTGCTATCACCTACCTACCTAGGTAGGTAGGTAGATCATCAATTGGACTGAGTAGTCAATTGGTCCCTTAATCCCTTGGTCCCTTGGTCGGCTTAGGTGATCTGAGTCAATTCTGAGTTAAGGTAGGCGGCGGCTCCAGTATTATTGAATGGAAGGCGCGATGAGGTGTGAGTCGTAAATCGTCGGTTGTCAACTCCCGTCCTGCCACCTGCACCGGCTGGCAACATTCATTGCTCCTACCACTTCATAAGGCAACTGTCAACACATGTACCCACGTGGAGAATAACAATGTCCATCAAGTTTGTTGTCGCACACTCAACGATGCTTTACTTCATACACAAACATCATCTGGGAGTAATCTCTGCACAACCAGCGCTCTTCAACTGACCATCATGTCCACCAGCAAGTCATTCTTCGTCTTGAAAGCCAAGGCGATACCAACTCGCTATGGGCTCTCCAAGAACATACAGACGTTGCTCCGAGGTCTCGACAGTTACCACTCCGGTAGCGTGGACGATCAAGACCTGGGGCGCCTGGTTCGTTTGAGTCCCCGACGCAGAGCAGCGGTTGCAAACACAATCACAAAATGCGCCAACATACTCAAAAAGGAATCCCTCAGAGGTCAAGACCTGCGTTGACACTATCGAAATGTGTACAGAAATTCTGGATATAGCAGGTAAGGACCCCGCTTGGACTTCAAAGTTCAAGCACTGGCTTACATGACAGTACAGACAGGCGAATATCCACAGAGGGGTTTCCCTTCATGAAGCTTCCTACCGAAATTCGAGCACGCACGATAGACTTGATGATCGACAACACCTTTCGTACGAATACGGTTGTCCCAGCGGTGAAAACAGCTGCATGCAGATGCCCCAAGTATGACAGAGATCACGTCTTCCAAACTTCCCAGATGAAGTCTCTTCCGAATTTGCTGGGCCAAGCCTTGGGCGACGAGTTTTACCGAATATTCTTCCGCAAAAAGAAGTTTAGGTTTAGATGCGCGTGTGAGCTGCTTGCACACCTAAAAAACAATACGCCATTCAAGGAGTACGTTCGCCATATCGTAGTTCACTGGTGCGGTCCACAGTCGGCCGAAGCTTTCAAGACGATACCAAGATGTCTAAAACTTGAGTCCCTCTCCATCAACCTGTCCAAGTCGACATTGTTACATCTGAACGAACGGGCAGAAATGATGAAATCGTATTTCCCGATTGCTTACCGAAATATCAGAATATCGGATGTCTTGGGCATGGACGAACTTTTGGAAATTCGTGGTCTACAAGACGTTCACGTCTTTCATATCCAGCCGAAGAGCAATTCTCACAGCGTTGAGATGGACCGAGCATGTTTATGGGAAATGTTGTCACGTAAGCTTACGTTGCCACCAGATGTGAGTCTCTCCCAAGGACGACAGCGCAAAACACATATACTGACTGACGGCAGCTTCCCATGCTGGAGTGAAATGAAGAAAGAAAGGCATACCAGTCAGGTGTTGGGAAGGTCAAGGACGTTTATGTGGTATGGCGAAATGGAGTTGAAGTTGGGAGGCAGTGACAGAATTTGCGTTTTCTTGCTCTTGGAACCAAAGTGCAAGGAACATTAAGGGACATGGGCATTTTATTGGCTGCACAAATGAGAAAGAAGTATCATGGAACGTAGATTGATGTAACAACAGATAAATTACGAAAACCTCCACTTGGTGAAATCACTAAAGGTTCCGTACTCAAAAAGCGTTGTCGGGAGCTTTTTCTTGTCTTGTACTCACACCAAAGTGCAAGCATCCGGCTCAAGATCAGTTTTCTGAACGGCTAATCGAGCAATGGCAAAAGACGAACGTGAAAAGAAACTACGTGATGAATCCAAAACCTACCGTTGACGGAGCTGTGCGTCACACGACATTTTCGTGGTTCACTCTCATCAGAATTAACACTCTGCGCAAGCTCAGGAGCGTAATTGTTACATCTCCAGCTCGACCGTCTCCGCCGGAGTACGTGGTCGAACAGACTTGCTTGGGACGGTCCGTAATTGAATCCATACGTCGAGCATATTTGAGACAGCAAGCTTGAGGACGGCGAGATTTGCACCGAAGTGTATCAGCGTGTTAGATGTCTCGGAAAAACAATAATACTCATCCGAACAGCCTCAAACTTTGTAGCACCCGCTCACTGGTCCAGCGCAAATCGCGCACGTGATTCTCGATTTTTGGTGTGCGCGCCATCAGTTTGCCCTACTTGTGCCCCCACAGGGTCGAAAATTACACCACGTTAAGCGAGCGTAGACCAAACCTCCGCCCTCTTCCCTTCAACCCGAATCCATCGACCACATTCGAGCACACGGCAACGACCGGTACAGTTGCCCATCATGTCGCTCGTTTCGGGAGAGAAGACGAACTTCCAGTTCGTAAGTAACGCCTGCCTTGCCATCGATGGCGACGGTCTTCGATTTTCGAACACATTTCCGGCCCTGATGGTTGTGAAATCTTCGACATCGCCAGCGAAACGGCATCTCATCTTATGACAATTGGGACGTTTTGGGGGCTAACATTGAGTTAAACAGATCTTGCGTCTTCTGAACACCAATGTTGACGGCAAGCAAAAGGTTATGTACGCCTTGACCAAGATCAAGGGTGTCGGTCGCCGGTACTCCAATTTGGTCTGCAAGAAGGCTGATGTCGACCTGAACAAGCGGTACGATTTTTCTCCCCTCTCTTAGCCTCTGCCACACATCTCGGCAGAGCCTGAAATATACAACAAAGACGTCGATGGAATTGATAATACTAACGATTTCTCCTGATACAGCGCCGGTGAACTTACCTCCGAAGAGCTTGAGCGAATCGTTACCATCATCCAGAACCCTACCCAGTACAAGATCCCCACCTGGTTCCTCAACAGACAGCGCGACATTGTCGACGGCAAGGACTCGCAGATCCTCGCCAACGGTGTCGACTCCAAGCTCCGTGATGACTTGGAGCGCTTGAAGAAGATCCGCGCCCACCGTGGTCTTCGTCACTACTGGGGTCTCCGTGTCCGCGGTCAGCACACCAAGACCACTGGTCGCCGTGGCCGCACTGTCGGTGTCTCCAAGAAGAGGGGTGGTTAAACAACTTGATATTTTACGAAGCTTGGCATGTGCGGAAGTGGGGAGGGAAACCAGCAAAAACTTTTGGGAAAGGCGTGTCGGATCGGGTTCATTCCATCTTGTTGCACTTTTTCTCAAGATAACAGAAAATTCTACAACTGGGGTTTTTGTTTGTCTTTAGGGGCATGCAGCTAGGCCTAGCTGTACTCTAGATCCAGAGTGACGAATCAAAAAAGCATTCAAACAAATCTTTGGTATGACGTGACAATGTGTGTCTACTGTGCCGTGCAGTGTGTGTTGGACTAAACGAGGGACTCTTCTCAAGATTCATCCCTCGAGATACAGCAGACGGTTGAAATGAACGACCATGTTTCTCATAGTATGTTAGAAGGTTTGTAACTCTGAGTCCTACGCTTGTGCGTCTGCCTTAGTCCCCATTGATCAAAGTAGCAACCACAGGAAAAAGTCGCAACGACGGCCAGAGTAGTTAACCCCTTTGATCTCTATTCATTCATTCATATCTAATCTTCATGAGTAACAGCCATGTCCAGGACCTCCACTCTCCCCTGCCCCTTGGTCTCATTCCCAATGAAATCCGACAACGCCTTGAACGCGCCGGGCTCAACAAATCCCACAACTTCCCACTCCGAACCAACGACGTCCTGCGTCTCAACCTGCTCGACATACCCCAGGATCTTATCCTTGACTGTTCCTGGTGCCTTCTGGTCTCCGTCGTCGTCCTTGCCTCCCTTATTCCCGCCAGCCTTGACAGCCTGCTTCAGCACGTTCGTAGGACATGAAACACGTAACCTCATGCGTGCCCTAGCCACAGGAATAGGCTGGTACGCAATCAAAGCCTTCATGGCCTCCAACGCCTGACTCTTGGCGCTCTTCGTCGTCACCACGCCCGTCCAATTGTGCTCCTTTGCCCTGGGCTTCGCCTCAGCGTCATCCCCCGTCGCAGGCGTGCCTGCGCCGCTGCCCGCCGTGCTTTTATCCCCCGAGTTATTATGAGCCTGCGAGCTCAGCATATCCAGTGCCTTCTCAATCATGCCGCTCGCGTAAACGCGCTTCGTCCGCGGATCAACCAACTTGCTCGCCACAATGCCAATGACCTCGTTGTGCACGCGCTCCAGCTGTGCCGCCCGCTCCTTCTCACCGACTTGCAGTTCTCCCTTTTTCAGAATCTCCAGCACGATGTCGTCGGTGGATTTGCCCTTGCCGAACGCCTTCTCGAGGTCCTCCCGCGGGGCGGTCTGGCCCTTGGACACGTTGAGGAAGACATTGGGAATCTGGAGCACGTTGTCTAGGTCGGTCTCGATCCCCGAGCGCCATTCCATGACTTTGTTCTTGTAGCAGGCGATTTCGAAGCGTTTCTTGCCCTTTTTCAGCCGCACGAGCGACACGTTCGTCAGCTTGATTTGGTTGGAGGGTTGTTGGATCTGCGGCATGGTGAGCGATGTGAAAATGTGTGATTTGCTCGCTGTATGTGGAAATAGGAAAGGAACAGACAGAAGAAGAAGGAAAGAGAGATTTTTCGCTTGCGTATATATCAAATATGTATCTGTGGTATCAAGAGACGCAAATGTAGATCATCAAAGAGTTTGGTAAAACGAGAAGTGACGAAGAATGATGTCGATGGCGGGGCAGATTAGATTTTTGGCACACTTGCTAGGCTTAGCTGGGCAGGATAGCACAGTTTGCTTAGGAGCAGTCTGGTCAATTTTTTTTTTACTTGATCCCCTCTGTGAGCAACGTTTGGTAAGGCCAAGTGCCTGAAAGGGAACCCCGCCATGCCGCCAGCGAAATTCTTTGGCTGCCCCGCCTTCGCGCGCAGAAACACCTGAGTGACTCGACGCTCATAGCCAAACCTGACGGGGGTTGATTCATACCAGAAATCCCCCCATCCAATTCGAGGTAGGCCCTTGGAATTTCCCGCGAGAGTCGAACCATTGTGACTCTTAGTTTTTGCCTTGGCCACGCTCCTCGCGAGTTATTGGATCTTCCCATTGTGCTTCTGAGAAAAAAAACACCATGGCCTCTGCTCCTGACCAAGCGGCCCCCGTTGCTGATGCAACTGCCCCGGATGCGGCCTCCACGAAGCAGGATATCAACCCCTGGTCTGTATCTGGTGAGGTTGGCGAGGACGGCAAAGTCAAGGCCATTGACTACAGGAAGCTCATCGATGAGTTTGGCACCAGCTCCATCGATGAGGCGCTGTTGCAGCGCTGGGAAAGGGTCACGGGCACCAAGCCTCATAGGTTTATGCGTCGAGGCATCTTTTTCAGTCATCGGGATCTGAACATGATTTTGGACCGTTATGAGAAGGTTAGTTGCTCTTACTGTTTGCCCTTCACGAAATGCACTCGTATGAGTGGTGTTTATACGGAGGGGATACTAATTGAATGCTTTCAGAATGAGCCTTTCTTCCTGTATACTGGTCGTGGACCCAGCAGTGATAGTATGCATATTGGTCATACACAAGTATTTGACTTTGTGAAGTAAGTCAATGCATGTTTTGTGGACAGCATGGTACGGTACAATGCTAACGGTGGTGTCTTAGGTGGCTGCAGGAGACTCTGGATGTCCCCCTGATTGTCATGTTGACTGATGGTGAGCTTTGAAACACATCACAAATCATCGGAGTAACTTGACTTACTCTCTGGATCACAGACGAAAAGTACCTTTTCTCCGAGAAGCGAACCGTAGAGGAAGTCATGGGATACAGCCGAACCAACGCCATGGATATCATTGCTGCCGGTTTTGATCCCAAGAAGACCTTCATCTTCTCAGACTTTGCCTACGTCGGAGGTGCATTCTACAAGAATATCGTTCGTTTCGCCAAAAGAGTCACGTACAATACCGCCAAGGCCATCTTTGGATTTGACGGAAGGTATGATCCCTCAAACTCTGCTACCAGATGCGCACATGAAGCTGTGAACAGCACTGATTCTGGAGTAGTTCAAATATCGGCAAGATCCATTTCGCTAGTATTCAAGGCGCCACGTCGTTCGCCTCTTCATTCCCCCACATCTTCGGCGAAGACGAGAAGAAGACGGCTGGCATCCCATGCTTGATTCCCTGCGCCATTGACCAGGACCCTTATTTCCGTTTGACGAGAGACTGTGCTCAGGGCTTGAAGTTTGCCAAGCCGGCTTTGATCCATATGCGGTTCCTGGACGCCTTGCAAGGCCCCGGGTCGAAAATGTCGGCCAGCGATGACAACTCTGCCATCTTCCTGAGTGACACTGCCAAGCAGATCAAGACCAAGATTAACAAATATGCATTCTCTGGTGGGCGCGAGACGCTCGAGGAGCACCGCGAGAAGGGCGGCAATGCGGATGTTGATGTTGCTTATCAATATCTTACTTTCTTCATGGAAGATGACGAAGTGAGTAGTTATAATGAGATTATGATATTGTGACCAGATACTAATTGTTCTTCAGGAACTGAAGAGGATCAAGGACGGTTATACCAGCGGCAAGCTGGTGACAGGCGAGGTAAGAGCCTACATCTAACAATCTCGACACCCAAACGCACAAATTACTAATCACATCCTGCAGTTGAAAGCAATTTGCATCGAATACGTCCAAAAATACGTCGGCACCTTCCAGGAGCGACGCTCAAAGGTGACAGATGCCGTGGTGGACGAATTCATGTCCGTGCGTCCCCTCGAGTGGAAAGGAAACCCCAAGCTGCCGAGAGCAGACCTCGTCGTCCCCGTCACCAAGCCTGCCGATGGCGCCGCATCCGCCGAGCCTGCATCAGGCGAAATGAACAAGAACCAGATGAAGAAGCTTCTCAAAGAGCAGCAAACCGCTGCCAAGAAGGCCGCCAAGGCCAAGGAGAAGGAGGCAGCGAGGCTTGATCGAAACAAATAAAAGGAATGATGGATGCGAAATAAATCCACTACAGTGTATGATGCAAGCATTTCACCCTGTAGACACATACTAATGCGTTTCTGGCGAATGTACGTTCCTTTTGTTGTGAACAGAGTAGCCTGGCGCTTCGAGACGTGATGGCCAATGAAAGCGTGTGGGGGACGCTTCCTTCTTGCAAGAGGTTTGAAACGTGCTCAAGCTGCAAGGGGAAGTGCTTAGTGACGGGCCATCCCTGACGTAGATCAATTCCATTTTTGACACATAAGATTAATATGTGCAAGGTGATCGGATCGAACAAAGACTCAATATTCGAGAACTGTGGTGCCATTTTGGTGTGTTTCTGTTGCATCCCTGCCATTTGTGTCTATGTTGTTGTTGCCGCGCGGGTGTGGACCAGGTGTCGGTGTTGTGCGTCAGCAACGAATGTAAGTGGCCTTCACGATTTAGTCATGAGAAGGCGGTATGGACCCCATTGCGGTACGAGCATACGTCCTATGACGAAGAGAAGGGCTCAAAGAAGCATGGGCTCTTGCGAGGAACTACCTGGTATAAAGAGGCCTGAGCATCGCCAATTCGCGCCTGTGCGGGCGAATGTGAACGTGAGATGTTTTCGCTAGAGCAGTGTGAATGACTCGTTCTCTTTTCGTTGTTTCCTCTTTGTAGGCTATTCCTTTGATTGACATCTTTTTCTGCAGTATATCTTCTTTTCATTTGTCCCTTTGATACTGCTGGTCAGTTTTCGGCAACTTTGTACAACATGAAGCTCGACGTGGTCAGCTGGCTGGCCAACATCAGCATCGTCACAGCAGCTGTGACGGGCAGAAATGCCGACACCAACGCGACGTATCCCAAGAACTGGGCCGTAACGCTATATGATAGTTTCGATACGATCGATGTTTTCGGGCCTATTGATGTGCTCTTTTACTTGTCCATGAACAAACATCTCAATCTCAGCTTCGTCGCCAAGACCATGGATCCCGTGTGGATGAGACCGAGCTCACCAGCGTTGAACAAGTTCGGCTTCAACTTCACGGCGTCGATCAACCCCACGCATACCTTTGACAAGCCGCCGAGTCATATCGATGTGCTCTTTGTCCCGGGAGGATTGGGAATGAGGAATGCCACCATATCCCAGCCCGCGGTTGATTTTGTCCGCAAGGCCTACCCTACTGTCAAGTATTTGGTGACAGTTTGCACTGGTGCCGGAGTCGCAGCACGAGCGGGAGTCCTGGATGGGAAACGGGCGACGACGAACAAGGCGGCTTGGAATGAGACAACTGCGATGGGACCGAATGTCAAATGGGTTTCGCCCGCGAGATGGACCGTTGATGGAAATGTTTGGACATCGTCAGGTGTAAGTGGTTTCCCTTGCTCCTCAGTCCTTCCCATTTTTCTTTCGCGAATATCTTCACAAAAGCTGACTGGATTCAGGTGACGTCTGGACTGGATCTCATCTTCCAGTTCATCGATGTCATGTATTCTGAAGAGCTATCACGCACGATCCAGGGCAAAGTCGAGTATGAGCGAGTCAAAGATGCATGCGACGATTCCTTTGCGGCTTTGCATCGCGTTCCGGCTTCTGGCAACTGCCGAGCTTGAAACAAGAGCTTGAACGAGCGAAGTGGGATGTATGTATTATGCATTCATCTGTGCAAGAGTTGGTGCTGCAAAATTCTGTTCATGTACATAAGTTGTACCTTGCTGTAGCAGTCGCTGGGTGGGTTGTTGTCTTAGGCGTCGGTGGTGCTCCACCCAGGGACGAGATGGTCGTTATCTCGCCATGCTTGGTGGCTGTCAACCGCCGGTAGTGGCTCAGCTGAACGGGCGGCTTGTGTCTGCTGCCTGACAGATGCTGCCGGCAAAGCAAATAAGAGATGGACTAGGAAGTTGAGCCACGTTGCTGCTGAGGTTCGTGTATACATATTGTTGTTGTCAACACAGCTGGACTGAAACACATCGTGCATAAATAGAAGCACCTCCGACAGTATTGAGCACTACTTGCATTATTGATGGCCATGACGCAGGCACGAGACGAGCCAGGTGACCTGCCCAGACATCGAACTGGGAATAGCGGGTACAGGTTCCGTCGTAGTGCTAGACAGGCAGGCCCTATCTTTCTACTAGCTTGCGGCTGCAGCAGACTGGCGGGTCCATCGCTATCGATCGATGTAGCAAAATAACACGCTGTCGCACAAATCCCGAGGCAAGCTGATAGTGTGCATGGCGGCAGCTACCCATGTCGGGGCTCACAATTCGGCAGGTGGCACGCCTGCAGGTGCTGGTAGCCAGTATTAGCGCCCCATGGGGCTGTTGCTGGGCAGAGGCACAGGAGTGCACAGGAACACTGAAGCTCCGCGTCTCACGTTCCTGCGCCTAATTACGTCGTTTGCGGCGGCCTCGTCATCCACTCCCGCCTCGGAGCTCCTCTCGCCCTTAGCTCTCCATCTCTCGCTCTCTATCCATCCTATCCATCTTCAATCCTTCTACATCCTGCATCTTCCATCCTCAAACCACCTGCATTCCGTCCTTTCTATCTCAAATTGATCCATAACTTGCTGTTGTCAGCAGCAACTCGTCGATCATGAGGCTGTCCACTTCCGCCCTCGTGCTCGGCGCCGCCTCGTCTGCGGTCGGCCTCCAAGAGCAGAAGGTCCTCAGCAACCCTTCGAAGCTGCCCTTCGGCCTCGATCTGAATAAGCTCGGACATGTCGACTTTGATTCCTGGACGAAGCCCCTCAAGGAGGCCTTTGGCGAAGCTTCCGCCGAGGCCAAGGGTATCTGGGATGAAGTATCCATGCTCGCGCCCGATGCCGTCGACGCTTTCAAGAAGCATGTCATCAACGCCAAGCCCAAGAAGCACTCGCGCCTCCCCAACAACAAGTGGGACCACGTCGTCAAAGGTGCCGATGTCCAGTCTATCTGGGTCAAGAATGAGAAAGGCGAGTCCCACCGCAAGGTCGGTGGCAAGCTTGACAACTACAGCCTGCGTGCTAAGAAGGTCGACCCCGCCAAGCTGGGTGTCGACAAGGTCAAGCAGTACAGCGGTTACTTGGATGATGATGAGAAGGATAAGCACTTGTTCTATTGTACGTGATGCATCTGGACTTCCTGCTAGACGATCCACAATCATGATCCGCAGAGAGGACCAACAATCGTATCGTGCGAATACTGACGGCTAACCTGATCTGTAGGGTTCTTCGAGTCACGAAATGACCCCAAGAATGACCCTGTGGTCCTCTGGCTGAACGGTGGCCCAGGCTGCTCATCGCTCACCGGTTTGTTCATGGAGCTCGGTCCTGCTTCCATCAACAAGAAGATTGAGGTCGTCCACAACCCCTACTCATGGAACGCCAACGCCTCCGTCATCTTCCTTGACCAACCCGTCAATGTTGGTTATTCCTACGGAAGCGGCTCCGTCAGCAACACTGTTGCTGCTGGCAAGGATGTCTACGCCCTCCTCACCCTCTTCTTCCACCAGTTCCCTGAGTATGCTAAGCAGGACTTCCACATTGCTGGCGAGTCGTATGGCGGACACTACATCCCTGTCTTCACGCACGAGATCTTGTCGCACAAGGATCACAACATCAACCTCAAGAGCGTCCTGATTGGAAATGGCTTGACCGATGGTTACACTCAGTACGAGTACTACCGCCCTATGGCTTGTGGTGACGGTGGCTATCCTGCTGTTTTGGACGAAGGCACCTGCCAAAGCCTCGACAACTCTCTTGCCCGCTGCCAGTCTCTGATCAAGTCTTGCTATGATTCTGAGAGTGTCTGGACCTGTGTGCCTGCCAGCATTTACTGCAACAACGCAATGATTGGTCCTTACCAGCGCAGTGGTCGCAACCCTTATGACGTTCGCCGTGATTGCAAGGGCAGCAACCTCTGCTACGACGAGCTCGAGTACATTTCCCAGTGGTTGAACAAGCCCGAGGTCATGGAAGCCCTCGGAGCTGAAGTCGACACCTACGACAGCTGCAACTTCGACATCAACCGCAACTTCTTGTTCCAGGGCGACTGGATGAAGCCTTACTTCAGACTGGTTCCCAAGATCTTGGATGAGATCCCCGTCCTCATCTATGCTGGTGATGCTGACTTCATCTGCAACTGGCTTGGTAACCAGGCCTGGATCAACAAACTTGAGTGGTCCGGCCACGAGGGCTTCAAGAAGGCCGAGAGCAAGGGAACCAAGGTCGAGTCCAGCAAGGATGCCAAGGAGTACGGCAAGTTCAAGTCTCACGGCAATTTGTCCTTCCTTCAGATCTACAAGGCTGGCCACATGACGCCTTTTGACCAGCCCGAGCCATCCCTCGACTTCCTCAACCGCTGGTTGTCTGGCAACCTGAAGGCATAAATCCAGACTGAATTCTGCAGGAACAGATTGACCAAGAGATGGCAGGAAGTGGTGGGCATATACGCATAGATGAAGGGCCCATAGCACGGTTTCATGTTACATGTTTCTCTCCCAGACTGTACAGTACTACTAGTCGTAGTAGAGACTGGATAATCGAATGCATTAATAACGTTGCACCATTAAAATTTGTGACATGAGTGAATGTATAGTAGATGCAATGCGAATGAGATCCAGTTCGTATCATCCCTTTTGAGGAGCATACCGTCTGAGACTCCTAATTGCAAAATTAACGTTGCTGACCAATGATCTGATCGATTCTCTGATCAAAAGCAGTTGCGGATGTTGTCTAGACCAGGTTGTTCACCAATCTGCTAATTACCTACTTTTGGCACCTAAAACATTGTGCATAGCGGGGTGTAAACCACTTGAACTCCATTATCATGTATTAAGTACAACACAATGCGGCAATCCGATGTTGTTCATCCTGCGACGCAGTCTGGCACAGTCCTCATCTCCGATGACCACAATGACCACATCTGACAAGCACACAATAGCAATCAACCGAGGGGAACACTGCATGCGAATCATCCTCGCACCTAATAAAGGCATGCCCAATCTGCGAGAAATCGAACACCAGAAGTTCTGTTCAAATCATCCTAGCCTGCCCAAAGCGATACAAAATTCAAAGGCAGAGGTGGTGCATATGACTTTCCTCAGTAGACAGTCATCGAAAACATAGCTTCTTTTATCGTTTTTGAATGTCCCGAATGATGCACGATGCACGATGCACGATGCACGATGCTCGAGGATTACAATTGATTATTATCTTCTACTGATGGTCGGTACGACCTCTAATGCAGACAGTTTTTCTTTGCTACTTTTCCTGAAGTGGGGATAAGTGATGTCCTGGACCCTTGAAAATGGACCACGGTGTGGGTGTTAATGTCCGTCTCCGTTGGGAATCGCCTCGTACATGGATATCATCTTCAATTTTCTCCATTCCAATTTAAAGAACATGGCCAAGCTTCTAGAAACAAGGTGGCTTTCACAGGCTAGTCGGGATGTCAGGGAAAGGGAATCCACACTCTTGTTTGCTCGCGGTGTGTATGCGTGTTTGGGCCTGGCTGCGCTCTGGGGCCGAATTTGTTGAGACCGAACACCGAAGGATCCCTTGTCGCTTCACTGGCTTGGGCCTTGACTTTCGTGGACGAAGGGGACCCTTTGGCCCGTTGCAATCATCCTCGGCCAGATGCGGGACGTGGGTGTATGGGGGCTTGCGATGGCTGTAACTTGGATTGGGATTTCTTTTCAGATTGGTGCGTAATGGTGAAAATAGAATCGGTCTTTAACATGGCACTGGACGACCTAGTCGAGATCACGGCTGATATAGCCGTGGCTAACTTCATACAAAAACAATATGCAATTATTGACAGTAACTCTAGAAACAAGGAAAACTTGGACAAAGAAAACAGTACATAACGATGCATGCTGCTTGTGACAATATCAAGTCATGTTATTGGCTCTTGGTCGACTTTGATTCTGTGAATAATAACCACGGCCACCTGTAGTCTATGACGAGCTGAGCAAGGGCCGGCCCTATCCCGTGGCCACGCGATCGTTCACCGAGCTTGGTAAAAGTTCTGGCCGCCACCGCTCCGCAGAACTGTTAGACGGGCGTGTGGTGCTGGTGTACGGAGTATGCAAGTCCTGATCCCAACAAAAAACTGAAAAAGAGCTATCAGCGCGAGTCATCGGGGCCCCGCTGTTGATGCCGGCAGAAGTGGAGATGGTGACCGGATGAGGAACGCGCCTCGCGATAATCTTGCTACTGATCATACGCAGTAAAATTATCTCGGCATGAGTATCTTTCGGAAGAGTAGGAGCTGCCGGTAGGACCGGGCTGATGTCTGATAACTGGGTTGCTGCGGGTTGGAGAGATCAGGGACCAAGCTTCGTCACTTCCTCACACACGCCCTGGTACAACTTTGCCACAGTTTTGGACATCGACTTAATATTCCTTGACGAAGCTGTGATGACCTGTTAATATGCACACAATTCTGTTGGTTGACGAGACGCAGTGGTTCAAAAGCCCCGAGATCTGAAGACCCTTCTTCCAGATATTCTTGTTGCTGTAAGGTTGTATCATATTTCGGATCTTATCTGGCAAGGAAGATGACGCCACAGCCGCATGAAGAGAGTGGTTCTGAATATGAAGAATAATACAGCCTCCTAAGCTTAGGACGTGACGACCGAATCAGTCGTCGTCCTCGCATACCCATGCACCTGACGCAATGGAAAATCTGCTTCCAGTGTAGAGATAGGGACAGTCAGGAACGTGTACAAGGCAGATAATTGGGGCTCAAGCAATGAAGATTTGATCATGTACTACGATCAAGGTGACAGATTGGGTTGATTGCGCCAACCGCCGGAGCATACCGCTTTCACATTCATTCCCAAGCACGCTGTTACTTCGTCAGCAGGCATGTGTTCCTTAAGCTCCCGCGAATTTCCTCTTACGAAGAGCTGGATGCCGAGGAACAACATGACAGGAGCAACGACGCCGTGGGGCATTGCGCATCTCAACAACCTTTTCCTGGCGTCTCGGTTGGCTGTGTTTTCTTGTCTGAAGATCTGGGTTTTTGTAGAGGCACACCCACCGCGGTCGGATGAATGGAACCGCAAGATATTGCGCCCCTATCGTATTTTCAGGATCGCTGGATTGGAAAGTTGAATAAGAGTGCCCTGGTGGCCGATACAACTGAGCATAAAGAAGATCAATCAGAGATTGCGCATTATTTCCAACCGCAAGACGAAAAAGAGCCAGGCGCAAAAATGCTGGATCTTGGAGGCCAGGCGCCACCCAAATTCAACGAGTTGCTCTTGCCTCCTTGAGCCCAAAGTGCTTGCATGGATCTGGATGGGCGGATAGATGCACGCCCCTTGCTTTGCCGTCCCCCCAAAAAGCACCAGGGTGGCCAGGGCACGACAAGACATCCCAACTTAGACATTCACCCAGTGAAATAAATCTCCCCTCTCCTCTCGCACTTTTTTCCCCCTCTTGTCGTGACTTTCTCTCTGTACTCTGTCAAGACGGGTTTCTGTTCAAGGGGCTGGCGCCTTTATTTCTTCAAGTATCCCAGTCGTCAATTGAGTTTCTCACTCGACTTATCCTTCTCCGCCACCGCTTCATTGAAACCATCTCGAGTACAGTCAACAGTTCCAATTGCATTTCCGACCTGTTCAAACTCACCGTGCGCGACGACCGAGTCTTGTTTGCACATCGAAATATAGTTCACGCGTATCTACACGACGTCTCAAGTGTGGACAACATTTTTGGGCATTGAACGACATCGCATACCCGCCCTCACAGCAGTAACAAGCAACAGCCACTGTTCACTCGGTGTTATTTACTTCGACCCGATACTGCATAATCATTTCAACATGTCTAGCATACAAGGCTACTTGATGGCGTCCATGCCGGATGCCAGTCTTTTCAACTTCCCCCCGACCAATGAGCCTACTCCTCTGTCTCCTGCTGCAGAGCCAATTTCCATCATGCGACCATTCAATATTCCCGACTTTATCTACCAGGCTGCTCTTGACCCTAAGGTGCCTCTTACAATTGCCGCTTTGTATGCAGTAACGGCCAAGGCTCTCAACAAGTTCAATGCGTCGAGGAACAAGAAGCCTTGGGCTATGAGCAAGACGAAGCCCTTCTTCGCCTTCGTTGTTTTACATAACGTTTTCCTGGCAGTGTATTCAGCATGGACCTTCTGGGGTATGGTGAACACCATGCGCCGCAGTATTGTGAGCCCCTTTGGGCCCGCTGGCGTTGCTGCTTCTGCCGATAGCTTCTGCCGCATCCACGGCCCTGCTGGCTTGGGTAGTTCTCTGTACTTCAACGATACGTCTGGACACTGGGACAGCGCAGACCCGACTGCTCTTCTTGGAAGCATGGACGGCAGCCAGCCAAGCAACATGCAGGCGGGACGTATCTGGAATGAGGGCCTTAATTACTACGGCTGGATCTTCTATCTGAGCAAGTTCTATGAGGTCTTGGACACTTTCATTATTCTCGCCAAGGGCAAGTTTAGTTCAACTTTGCAAACCTACCACCACGCTGGCGCCATGTTGTGCATGTGGGCTGGTATGCGCTACATGTCGGCTCCTATTTGGGTGTTCACTCTGGTCAACTCGTTCATCCACGCCCTCATGTACACCTACTACACTCTGTCGGCGTTCTCGATTCGGGTTCCTCTCGGCATCAAGCGGACCCTCACTACCATGCAGATCACCCAATTCATTGTTGGTGCATCATATGCCATTGTGCACTCCTTCGTCACCTATGTTGCTCCGATCACCGTTACCAAGGTCGCCACCCAGGCTGGCGACCTGCCCTCAGCAGCAGTCAACGCCGCCATGCCCACTGCCACCGGTGCTCTGGATTCGCTTAAGAAGTTCGTCTTTGGCTCTGCCGCTTTGGAGTCTGTTGCATCAGGCACTGTGAAGAAATCCGCCCTTATCACTGAGACTTCATACATTGCCCAACCCTGTATCGCCACCGCCAACGAGACATTTGCCATTTGGCTCAATGTCTTGTACTTGGCTCCTTTGACCTACTTGTTCGTCAGCTTCTTTATTGCCAGCTACGTCAAGCGCAGCTCTGCCAACAACAAGGCTACCGGCAAGCCCAATCGCCGCCTTAGTAACGTGGCATTGGCCGAGAAAGCTGGCTGGGATGCTGCCCGAGGTCTGGAGAAGGAGGTGTATGGAGGCGAGAACATGGTCAATGGCCACGCCAATGGTCACATTGCGGTCATCGAAGAAGTTGATGAGGTGGTTCCTAAGAAGGCCAACGGACGCAGCAAGCGAAGGTCATGAGCCTGACAGTGGATGAGGACGGAGAAAAGCCGGAATGGACCGGGTTTTCCCCTGGTTGAGACTGCTAGTTGTTTCACAAAAGAAGTGAACCAACAGCTGCGCAGACCAACATCAAACGATGCCAGAGTTCCACTGTTGAGCACCATCAGCCTGCTCGCAGAGACGGTTTCGTCAATATCTTGCAATTATTCCGCATAGCGATAACGAGGTACCATACTCACTTCTGTCATGAGTTCATGTGATATACTCATGCTTTATCATCATTTTCATGTGCCATTTGTTCTGGCTGTCAAATCTGTATATTTATAAGTGGGAGGGAACAAAATCGGGGACAGTGCTTCAAAAATTACGAATAATAGAAGAGGGTTTCATTACGAACCGTGCTTCTCACATGTCTGATTTCTATGTGAGGCAGAAGAGGAGACGGCGATGAATGGAGGTTAGCAGGTTGGTAGGACTTTTTCCATATGCCATTTCAGAAAGCAATATGTACTCGGGAGTTGGGCAGCAAATTGATTTTAAAAACGATTTCAATACACAAGATCAAACTTCAATGCTCAAGTCCACGCAAGCAGTCTAATTGTGTGAACACACTGGTGACATAACAGCTTTTCAATTCATCGTTGTGAATGCTCCAGTTCTTACGGAGATGCGTCTGTCCCAGGGGCTTTCTTGGCAGGCAGAGCGGTGCTAACACCTCCTATTCCTTGATGTGAATCATTTGGCCAAAACGGACCAGTTCACAGCAATTCATGCTGGTCCAATGAGTACATCATAGAGAATGGTCCATTTCGTAGTCTGATTAGATTTGCCAAATCATGCTAACAATACATGCTGACATGAGCACCGCCATGAGCACAATACACGACCACAGCACGTTCGCTTCTGAGACATTTGAGGACAGGTAATTGTAATGATTATCAATTTCATCTAATATGCCCAATATCAGGAATCTTGTATTCCGGGGTATTACCATCAAAAACAAACGCAAATGTGAAACAATATGCCCGGAAATCAACGTCTAAAATAAGATCAAAGATCCAAAATAAATCAAGACCCTGCTAAAAATATGCCTGTGCAATCCGATGACAGAACATCGCTGCAATGTAATATCAAACGCCTGTAACCCCTCTGATAAACGCCTCGCTTTGAAATCAAATAAGAAAAAATCACGTCTCGATGACCAACGCCTGTAACCCATGCAATGTTGTTTCTGATAGAAGTCTTGGCTGATTGATATGTTCAGGCACTGAAAGCACAAGGTACATCCAGAATTCCTGGACTAGCAGGGTAACATGGGCTATGTAGCCAATCTATTGTGGTAGGGGAGCAGGGGAGCTTGTGCAAAATGTCAAGGCGCCGTGATCGCCGAGTACAGCGTCGTAGATGTGAGGTTAGAGATCCGAACCTGATGTTAATGGAGGTTCGCATCTCACGCTCAGAAAGTGCTCCAGTTCCAGTCGCGTGTAACACTGGCAGCTACTTCGGGCTTGTGAGGGGGCGTCACCCCGGGTGCGGGTGGAGCATTCATGGGAGTTGGGGGTGTAGCATCAGAAGAGGTCGAGCTGGAGCTCTGACTGTTGTTTCTGCTGTGTAGAGCCTTGACTTCGTCAAAGCAGTGGTTGCAGGTGCGCGAGGGGCCGGCACGAGGGTTAAAGTTGGCGTTGTGGTCCAGGGGAAGAGCTGCATTGGAGTGCCAGTCGCAGAAGATGTTACCACATTTGCGGCAGTGATGTCGTCGGACGAAGTAGTTGAATGTGCGCTTGCAAGTCGGATCATCGCAGACAGAGGATTCCGAGTCGGGCTGGTGAGAAGGTTGTCAACATGACTGGCCATTGGCTTCCATGGTCAGAAGTACGGTCTTGAACTTACCTTCCAGTGTTTACGGGTTGGCACCCCAGTGACTTGTGGAAAAGCATCTAACTTCCATTCGCCGTCAAGGGTCCTGTTGCTTTCGCCAGTAGAGCGTCGCGCAAGACGCTGGCCAAACACTGACAGGCCGGGAATGCCCATGAGAGCAGTGTTTGCGCGTCTCAACGTGGAGTCCGACTCGGTTGAGGAAGTAGAGCCCGCGGTTCTGCACCTGGTCACCTTGCGTGAGGGGAACTCATCGCAGCGACGAAGAACGGCAGGCATGTACATGGGACGGCCACCGTACTGCATGTGTTGACCTTTTGGCGACGGAGGAGTTGAGTAGACTTGGTTCTGTGGCATTCCCGAGGTGTCGAGGGGAGAGATCTGAGGTCCCTGCGGAACTTGGTACGAGTGAGAGCGGGCGTGGTGAGGGCGATGAGACGGCGCGGGCATGTGCGAGTTCATGTTGGGCAAGAAGTGCCGCAACTGCTGCTGGTCGGCGGGCAGCGTGGGCATGATGAGTTCGGCTGCCATTACGGGCTGGGATGTGGTTTTGGTAGACAGAGAAAGCGAAAGCAATGATATGGCCTGGTGTTATTGCTTGTTGGCCGATGTTACCGCTATTCGGCGGGTCGTCGGTGGGAGCAGAGAGCCCAGGGAGTATACGAGTGAGACAGATTCGTCAGAGGGAGAGGAGTACAGAGATGGCTGCTCCTCCAGTCCAGATAGGAGTCGGTAGGCTATGTGTGTGTCGTGTCGTGTCGGGTGATGTTGACCCTGAGGATCGTGACAGTATTATCGTCAGATTAGAAGAAGCGGCGTAGAGTGGGTGGTGGCTTCTTTTGAGAGGCGGCAGGAAGAGAGTCGGATGCGCCGAGCCGAGCAAGTGGCGGAAGGAGGGTGATTTACAGTACAGTACGGAGTACAGCAGGAGGAGAATACTGTAAAGCTGACTATCGCGGCGCGGCAATTGGCGGAGGGTACTTGTCGGGGGCAGGCAGGACAATAAGACGGGCTGGTACCAAGGCGGCTCGCGGGGAGAGCAGCAGCAGCAGCAGCGGTTGGCAGCTTGGCTGTGGTTCTTGGGGGAACAATTGCAGTGGGCGAGTGGCAATGCGAGTCAAGACCCCGAATGCACTGGCCAGCAGAGCCCGGACGAGACAGGCGGGCAGGGGACCCCTGACTAGCGGAGGGTCCCTTCGATGGCTAGCCGGGTCCTGTGGTTCTCAAGTCGGAAGCAGCCAGGCGAGGCCAGACTGCCACTGCCACTGCCATTGCTCTCGCCAGCCCCGGCTGCTTTCAGCACCTGCACCCACCGCCTGCCTGCCTGCCTGACTGGAGCTTGATGTGACTGACACGCTGCTGTGCGACCTCCATCTGTCCCTCTCCCTTCTGCTGGCTCCGCGTCCAGGACACGACCTGACCAGGACCCAACACGATCCAGTCCCATCATCTAGATTACTGTATTACACCAGAGGCCCGGGCAACTTGGTCCGCCCTCAGCTTCGCCCTCTGTCCCAAGGTTCTTCCCCCCGGGGCTGGAAGTTTGGGGAAGCAGCGCAAGGATAAGGATACAAGGCATCGACGCCGATTGCAATTAAACTATCGCCCACAGCTTCCCATCCTCGGTGTAAGACGATCCAGGAAATGGCCAAACAGGAATGAGGGGATCCCGAAGCCAAAATGCGCCCAAAAAGCAAAAGAGGAGGTGAGTAGGACAACTACGGTATATTACTTGGTACAGTCTCGTACGACTCAACACCATCACTACCGCTAGCATCATGACTGAGTCGCTGTCCGTCCCGATCTAACGTAAAGCCAAATCGAGCAAAAACCAGAGAAACCAGAGTGTTACTCAGTTACAGAGGGGCGGTGGGCGTGATGGCAGCAAGCCACCTCTCCCTAGTGCTTGGCATTGGCTCTTTTCCCAGGACCTGTCAAGTCACAGAACACACGAATGCGCAGGTCGACTACATGCCGGGCGACTGGTCAAGAATGCTGGCTCTCGCCAAAAGTCTCTGTACGTCGTTGTTGAATACACGGAGGCTGCATCTCGATAATCGTCATAGTTTGCACATTCTGTCTGTGTGCATGGGCCCATCACGCTTTTGATCGACAAAAATACATGGCTGTGGGAGAAACATCGTCATTCTTTGTTGATCTGGTCGGTCACTGTTTCTCGAGCAGCGTTTTTTATCCCCAATGATTGCGTTCTTGATGTTCTGCTGGGGCGCGAAATCTTGATCTCTTGGCGACGGTGATCGAGACGACCTTTAGCGACATACTTCCCAGCTCATCCGAAGTGCTTGCGTCTCAAAATGACAGCACGGACATGTCTCCGACACATTTGTACGACTCGCAGAGTTACATGCGCCAGGTCTGAGGTGCCTGCCCTTCGACCCCAGTGCGGCTAAGTTGGCTACCATGTCGTACAAACGACAAATAATTAGTTTTTTTTTTTTTGCATGTGTAAGTACAGCATCCATAAGGTAATCTGCAATTTTACATTTCCCCTAGCTCGAATCTTGAGTTTCAGTGGTAAATATCGGGGCAGTAATCATTGCTAATGACCTACCTACCTTACGAACTGGAACATAGTCTTCCCTCCATGTCCTTCTGTTTTCGATCTGGCGCTCTCACCAAGCTACAGTAGAACTTGAAGAAGGATGAGCGGTGGAGCGCGCAGAGTGGGAACCAGCCAAGGGTTCATCGGACCACCTATGTACTGGTTTGATTTGGACCTCGCCTTGTCGTCTAGTCTGCGAACTGGACCAGTACAGATTTTCGCGCGTGTACAAGCCATCCTGTGATGGCAGCGTGACAGAGTGAAGACACTCATCATCATCATCATCATCATCATCATAAAGCCCTGTGCCTGTGCGTGTTGATAGTGTCCACATGTAATTGTAATATGAGAAAGGTAGGACACGGGCAGCATCTCCATGGGCCCGTTCTCTGTCGCGTGAGTCCCGCTGTGCTGGATTGTAACGGTGGAAATTATTATTATCAGATTGACGGGCAGCTGCTCCTGCTCCTGCTCCTGCACCTTGCACTCACTTGCACTTGCACTTGCCTGTCATCTGCATCTGCCATCCATACAGTAGTCCATTCTGTGCTAACATCATACCCTGCTCTTTCCTGCTTTGAGGACCCATCCGGCTCCACCACCCACTCATGGATTGGCGCAAAAGTGCCTTTTCCTTATCGCAGGCGCATGATTGGACAGCGGATCCCTGCAACCGGCTCCGAGTGTCCAGCCTGTCAATTGTCAAGTCTTGAAGTTCAAAAGAGGTAGTACCACAGCAGACGGGGCCAGCGACGAGCGACGGGCCTACAGACTGAAATTGATAGTCCGGTCCAGTCCAGCGGGGGCCCAGCACCGTGACCCGCGGGAACTGGACCCCTAAAAGAGAGGTCTTTAGCGACCACCCAGACCCACTGCTCTCTGGGAGCGAATGTCACTGTGCTCCGTGCATGCACACTCGCTCTCTGTCACAGCTCTGAGACTCACCGCCCCCGAGGGCCCGGGGACGATCCGATCAACCAGAAGGACTGACCCCGGTTGGCGGCAAAGGGCACCAGAAGCCATCCATTTGTTCCTTCGGGACCCCCTTCGGTGCTTCCGTGCGCTGGAGACCGCTACAGTGGCAAATGTTTAGTGTCAAGACGTTGAAACTCGCTGGCGATAGCCTTGCCGCGTTCATCGTATTTTTTTTAATGATCCTCAAGACGGCTAATGCTTCATGTTATCATCACCAAGAGCAAGTACAGTACTGTGTAATCGTTTTAGAAAACAAAAACAAAGCTGCTGCCTACGACCCTGTAGAAATTGACCTGAAGTCAAAGCACATCTTTCTAGATTGCTAATTCACGCACGTATTAACCTCAAACCCTATCCGATCTTCCATTCCTTCGCTATCAAAAAGTAGAACACCTTCCTTGCAAACTAGAAAAGCCACAGTACAGTAATATTGCGAAGTACCGTACAGTACTGTAAGTAGTTGAGAAACTAAAATCCTTCTAAGAATAAAATCCCAATTGCCGGTGGCTGTAAATTGAAAAGCCCTCAACCTTACCAGCCCAGCCAATTGGCGCCGTTGCCGCGACCTACATGAATCAAGTGTGGAAGGGAAGAAAAAAATGAATCGCCAGGATGGCGGCAGGGCGGGTGAGGTATTATCCTTGACTTTGTGCTACCCTGTCGCATTAAGTATGCTCGATGACGTTGATGAGGCTGTTTCTTTTGGCGGTATTAACTAGAAACGTCGGGGCCATTTTTAATTTCGGCATTTATTGTTTTTCGGGTTCTGGTACTATAGAATAAAGCTGTGTGCCTCCAATACAGCATTGCCTTTGCTATTATGCAGCTTCAGCTGCGACTGTGGTGATATTAATAGACTGCACGGTCGAGAGGGGCATCCTGTTCGTCATGCGGGGTCTGTCGTCAACAATTGACCACGCTGCATACACGGTGGACTAACACTGGCTTGACGAAAGCCTTTTTTATTTCATTGTCAGATACAGTAGCTTCATGAGAGACATTATGTGACGATAAAGGACAGGAAAGTTGTAATCAGTCCGCCTCACTATACAGGACTGCCCACCAACTACTCCATCTCCCATCGCCCGCTCTTCCCACCGTCCTTAAACACGACCCGCACCCCGTCAATCACCATCCCCTTATCCACCGCCTTGCACATATCGTACACCGTTAGCGCTGCCGTCGATGCGGCCGTCATGGCCTCCATCTCGACCCCCGTCTTCCCGTCGCACGTCACCGTCGCCCGGATCTCGATGCTGTCCCCCTCCTTGCTGGGCTCCAGGTCAATCGCGACGTGTGAGATGGCGATCGGATGGCACAACGGTATAAGATCTGGCGTTCGCTTGGCTGCCATGATCCCTGCTACCCGCGCTACTCCCAGCACGTCGCCCTTCTTCATCTGATTCTCCTTGATCAGTGATACAGCCGTCTTGTTAGAGAATCGTATCTTGCACGCCGCTGTCGCTGTGCGCGATGTCACTGCCTTTTCGATGATCGAAACCATGTGCGCTGACCCAGAGTCGGATACGTGCGTGAGGCGGACGTCGTCGCTCCCTCCTTTTCCAGTCTTCTGGGATACGCTTCGTGATGTCGACAACAGCCTCGTTTGCCCTGATAATTTGCCGGCAGGTTGATTATGATATGATCCAAAGATTCCCATGTTGTGGATGAGGCAGCGCGTAGTGGCTGAAGGTTGGCCGTGAAGTGATGCTGGAACTGGATCTACAAGTTTGTTTTTACCACTCAGCAATTTCCTCACAGCCAGAAGGACGAGCCTCAAAAATTTATGAGAGAGATAATCTTCATTTGATGCATTGAGTGTACCACACTTGCCTCCCCCGACAACGCCTGACAATGATATTGAAGTCGATTCAAATGCAAAACAGCCCTCTGATACGCGCTTCGAGTATGCATGCAGCCCCGAAAGGGAAAAAAGGGAAAAGAATCCATTCACCCACCTATCAAGATCATTGGCCGGTTTTTCATGTGCTCCAATTCGCCGATACCAGCATGCTTTGCCTTTTTGTTCTTGACTGCCATGCCGATGATATTCAACAACTCGGCTTCGTTGGGCGCAAGGCCAAGTCTCTGATCAGGAGCAACCCGGCCCTGCTTTCGGTCCATTTCGATTTGCTTCATGGCCTCGTAGGCTTGCTCATCGATGGGATCTCCATTGTTGGATTGCCGTATAATGTCACGTAATGAGACTTCGGCGTTGCCGAAGAGACACACTTTCAAGTTGCCATCGCTGGTGATGCGCAACCGGTTGCATGTCCCGCAGAAGTTGTGCGTCATGCTCGTGATGAATCCGAGCCGACCAGCAAAACCGGGTATGTGCCATGTTTTGCTCGTGTCGTTCTTATGATCTGTAACTTTCTGAAGTCCTGGGTGCTGCTCACGGATCATGTCTAGCATCTCCGAGTAGCTGAGCATCTTTCCCTTGTTCCATTTATTCCCGTCGAATGGCATGTACTCGATGAATCGTACTTCTAGGTCTTTTTCGCGCGTCATCTCAACAAAAGGGAGCACTTCGCGGTCGTTGACCCCTCGCATCACTACGCAGTTGATCTTGAGCTTGATACCCGCACCGAGCCTATTCATTTCCAAGATCCTATCAATGCTCTTTTGCACAGCATCAAATCCTTTTCGGCGGGTCATAATCTGAAATTGACTCCCGTGAGCCCAGCCTGCACCATGCTGTCCAATTTCCTGTACAGTGATATGCCATTGGTTGTGATGCAGAGTTCTTTCAGACCATGTGTTCGTAGTGCTCCAATCTGGTGCATCAATGGCAGGATGTCTCGTCGAACAGTAGGTTCACCACCCGTGAGTCGAATCTTACTGACACCTTGGGATACGAACGTGGATGACAGCATCACGATTTCGGGAGTGGTGAGTAGTTCCCGATTGGGCGACAGGGGAACCTCTTCCTCCGGCATGCAATAGACGCAACGTAGATTGCACCGTTCTGTGATAGATATCCGCAAGTAATCATGTTGGCGTTGAAAGTTGTCTGTCAAGAAATCTGAGAATGGTTTCGCGTTCCTAATCCGATCTCGGCGTGAGAGAGGGGAGGTGGCATCAAGTGCACTCGCCACGTCGGACAAGTTCTCATGGGCCAAACTCGACGTTACCAGTTGCCTTCGGATTAAGTTGGAACATGAGAAGGTGGTCCTCTTTTTGCTGCGACACCATGCGCGCGGCACAGTGGTCACTGTCCTGCTCGTCGTGATTTGGATCCTGGACCCCGTCAGAAGACTATTCGTGACGAACATGACGGCACAGGGTATCTCGAAGTGTAGTAACACTTGCGCTGCTGAGGATTTGGGCTCAAGAACTAGTCGCCTTTTCCATGCTGAGCCGGAAAATGATGCGAAATTGTTAAGAGAGGCACCAACGTCAAGATGATGAAAGGCAGGCAGAAAGGGCGTAGATGGGTCAACAGCTGGCTCGCCTATCTCCGTGGAGATGACTCAGCGGTCGCGAGGTCGCTACCGTATTAGACACCTGGGCACTTGCGACGCAGGCGATTAGCAGAAGATGGAACCTGTAATTGGACCGACCGTTTTCCTTTGGATAAGACGTTGACGAAGAGAGGGTCGCGGGTGGCCGTGGAAGGCGCATGTCAAACGCACCTGCTGCCGGAGAGTGGCGACCAGCGACGGTGAAAGCACCTAATCCTAAATAGGAAATCGAGTAAACACCCAACCAGAGCAACTGAACCAAGATGTGTCCACCAAACTTCTTGCCGTGGACTCGCACCACGTCTTTCGGCAAACGCCCAACAAAGAGGTTTCTTTGCACAGGAAACTACTGGCCGAGCTCGACACGAAGCCTGAAGCCGGTTCAACGCATATGTACATGTCGCCATCGTGCATGCGCCACAACCAATAGGGCTATCGCAGACGCCTCAGCTTCCCGCATCAAAAACAGGCAAGCCCGCATCATCCAGATCAGCTTTGCTCCAGGGGGGGGGGGCAAGCTGTTCGATCCCAGTTCTCCAGGCGGAGCCTGCTTAAGAGCCGCGTCCGCAGCGAACCGTCCGGAGGAGGCAAACATGCAGGAAACCATGTCGGCTCCGTTGCCCTTGCACCATTCTCGGCCGTTCAAATGTAAGCATATATTGATTGCGCACAATAAGGCCCATTTAACAAGAAAAGGGCTCGTTCTCGGTAGCTAATAGAGTTCTTGAAAAGCATCTTCTCATTGCAAGCCAAGCCCAGACGGCCGTCTCGTGGCCGTGATTACCTCTTCGAGTATTCTTGTTCGGTCAACTAAGACCTTGCAGACCGTTTATGCGGTGAAACTGCCTCCAGATGTGACCGGGCCCATTGGCACTCTCATATGGTCTCCGTCCTCAGCTAGAATTCTCATATCTGCAGCCGATCAGATCCATGTCTTCTCCGCGTGCGATTCATCCTTTCATGCCGTCATCCGGCATCCTTCCGCCTCTGCCGGAGGCAAACTATCCCTGATTCGATTCGGGGCAACTGACATGGAAGTATTGACTTGTACCTCACTTGGTCTCAAATTCAGCATCTTTGATCTGGCCTCGTCTAGAGCAGTCGAGATTGGAAGCCCCAAATTCTTTCAGCCCTCTTCAGCGTCTCGCGGCTTCTCCGTCCGCCCCCAGTCTGGACATCTTGTGGTGCTGACGAGGACGGGTGGAAAGGATCTGGTTAGCATTCACCAACCTTCCACACGGCAAATCACCAAATCTTGGCAGCCTGAATCTGTAGATGCTCAAGGCGTGCAATGGACTCCTGACGGTCAATGGATCATACTTTGGGATTCACCTGCACAGGGCAGGAAGTTTTTCGTATATAGCGCAGATGGACAACATTATCGAACCTTGGACGCGTCCAGGTTGATATTAGATTCGAGTGAAGAAACCGAGTCAGACATGGAATTAGGAATCAAGGCTTGCCAGCTTAGTGGCAATTCAGAGATTTGCGTCATCGGAGACCACAGCCGAGGAGTCATGGTTCTGCAAACCGGCATTTGGCGTGCAACGATGAGGCTGTGTCATCCGTCTGCCATTGCTCCCAGCGACATACTACAGGTACACTCATGAACTAATCAAGGGCTTCAACGCTCGTGTATCTGCAAAATTCGTCGGGCAAGCTGACACGCACTTCGAATTTTAGGTCTGGCAAGAAGAGATCAGGAATGGGGTCAATGGAGACACCACCCGTACTTTCATGAGAGCTGAGAAGACTATATCACCGACGGCAGGATCAGACAATACCGCAGCGGCTGGTGATGTTCGTTCGGGCTGTTCTTCAATCTCATTCGATGCAAGCTCGACTCTCCTTGCCACGAGATTGGACGACTCACCCTGCACGATATGGATCTGGGACTTGGCGGCGGGCGAACTTCGTGCAGCTCTCGTGTTCCATTCCGCCGTCAACTTTCTCTGGCATCCGTTCTCGAGAGAGGTGCTCCTAATAATGTGTCAGGAAGACGGGAAACTCATGGCATCATACGTCTGGGACCCTCTTTCGCAGGGTACCACGTCGTTGAATGTTGAGCGATACTTGCCACCATTTGGAGCACCGTTGAAAGCGCAAATCAACTGGGTGAGCCATGACTCCGAATTTCCGGAAATAATCGTGTCTGATGCCCGGCACTACGTGCTGCTGTCTCTCGCGGATAAGGAACATGAGCCCAGCCCCTGGGAAGCTGCAGAAGGAGAAATGGGATGGGACGACGTCGAGAGTATCGCCTCGGCCAGGCCAATAGTTATTGCGGAGGATGTATCAAAGCTCGACGATACTTTTTCTTCCAAGTATACTTGAGACGGAAACGGTAGCCAACCAGATCGACCAAAATTGAAACAGAATCTCGAAATTGCCTGCACTTGGAACCCTCCAAGTTTGACCAAATAATCCCAAAGGGGCAGTTTGGTAATTGACTAGGACCAACAAGGTCGTCGGCTTATTGGGGATCCGTTGGATTAGTTAGTGGAGAACCCCTGTTCCCTGCAACCCCATAGCTGCAGCATGGCGTCCCATGCTAGACAAAACGCGTAAGGCGTCTGTTTGGATGCTTCGACTTACAACACCAGTGTTGATGTTTCCTCTTTCCTCACGCTTGCGAATGCCACTTGACAAACGTGGCACAATCAGTTGACAGAGCGAGGCCGGCTTTTCCTGGCACAGGATCACGCAAACGACCTCGGAAGCTGGGGAATCATGCGTTGATCGGTCTGCACTGAACCCTGACGGATTTTTCACCGATGTTTTTCGGTGGCTCGAGCCGCCCGCCTTGTTGAGACTAAGATTCGGCATTGAAAATAACAGGTCACGGCACATGGCTACGTCAGCAAGGACAGGAAGAACTTTAGAACCAGTGTACGATACCGGTCATGAAATCATGATGAGCGCCGAGGAACCACCCTTGCGATCATTCAGGGCAAGAATTTGGTTCATAGATCGGTCAATCAAGCCGGGTGTTTCATTTGGAGATGTGGCTCCCGAAGGACAAATTTCTGGGAATAAGACACAGCTGTCACTGCAGACGAAGAAAGCCAGCATGGATCAGCCATCCCGCGACCAATCTGGGATACGCCCTCCGCTGTCGCAGCCGCAGCCGCAGCCCTCGCCTCTGGATTTTGGTCTTTGGGCATTACACATATTTGCATAACCTTTTGCTCGCAAGTCTCCGTGCAGTTGCCAAGCGGGCGTCCTAGGCCCAGGCCTTGTGTCAGCCACCGGCTGTTCCGCTAGCCATACCGTTGCAAAACCCGGACAATTTAGCTTGTTTTTTTCTCGATCATTCCGAGGCCCTAACAAATGCGTGCGGGTGTGTTTGATTGTGTGCGTGTGCCTTCTAGGACATCGGCAAGCGATTGAGCTACCAGACACAGCCGAGCTTTGGTACCGAGCGTGCCAGGTACCTGGATATTGGAACTGTGGCGGAAGACTGCATGCGGGCATCTGTGATTCTGCCTTCTCTCAAGAGTAGCGATTCGGACATTTTGACCAGCTATTCTGCTGGCGGCAAATGCTGGACAAGCATTAGTAGTATGACATGGCCGTGCCGAGAGGTCCATGGATCGTTATTGCAAGCACGACCGTTATAAATGTCACCTTCCTTGTCCCCGGGCATGCGTCTACAAGAAGCAGAGACAGACTGAGCTTTCAAGGAGGAATAAGTTGACATTGTTGACCCCGTGGCTTGGGAGCAGGAAATGTGCGCTGCCATCCTTGCCACCAAGGTAATTGCTTTTCCTCAGGCCCTGTTCGCTCCGGCAGTTCTTTTCTCGTGCCACCTCTGAACCTTTTTCATCATCACAAAATTTACCCTGTTTTGCTTCCGCTCTCTCTTATCTTTCCGACTCTGCGACAATATCAATATCAAGCTGGAAGATTCATCGTTATCGAATGTCTCCCCTCACCACGCAGCGTTCGCCCTCATCACCAACAGAACCGTCCTTTCAGGGACCTTTGCTGCTTGTTCCAGACAGTCCTCGTTCCCCACTGAACTTCAGAAGATCGCCGTTTCCCAGTTGAGTTTAGTTTCTTTGTACTATTTCGTTGGTAGGAGGTGTTGGCATCGCAAGCGCTGGGCAACATGTCTCGTCATGGAAGCTCGGACAAGAAGGTCATCATGGCGGACGTCGAGCCGGGAGAGAAGACTGGAGTCTACTATATGCCCATATGCAATGTTCGTAGCCAATTGTCGACGATTCCTTCCTCATCTCTCTCGTCGTATTTTATTTTATCATTATTTTATTTTTTTCAAAAATTTTCTACTTTCTGTATCATTTCTCGGCCCAACGAACGGACGACCTAACAAATTTGGCTGTTTTTACAGCTGCCATTTGGCACATCGTGGCAGGACTTCAAAAACTGGCTCCGTGTGGATTGCGACGTGGACCACGTGGAACTCTTTCAATCGAGCACGTCGGGTTGGATTCGTCTCCGGGGAGAAGACAACTTCAATAAAGCATGGAGTAAGTGTCCATCCTGTTTTTTCCTGATCTGTCATGTTTGTGGCTTTCGAGGGCTGCACTCTGTGTCTCGGCCATTGGCCTAATCCATCATTGCATGTAACACTGACCAAGACATTCTTCTTCGCCGTCAAAATAGCCCGCCTCAAGAAGGAGTACTTTAGAAACCGAGCCATTATTGCGTCTGATAAAAACAGAACCGAGTCTATTAAGATCAAGGAACTCGTCGACTCGAGGGTGGCGCAGTTCAGTGCGCCTATTCGATGGGAGCTGGCTGCTACCCAAGCCCGTAATCCCGATGCCATTTTGCCTCCATCAAGGAGTTGCATGCAAGAAGCTGTATCACTCACTAGTCCCGTATGATCCGCCTTATAAGCTCAACATGTCTCACTTTTTTTTGTCTGAATCAACATCATGGTTCGATGCTATCATTGGACGATGTCAAGATCGTCTTCGACTAACAAGACCATGCGCCTCCACAGCTCAGCCCGGATCGCGAGTTTGGACGCCTTCCCACTTCTATAAGCTGTCCCCTCGGACCAGTGGCAGTCGCCCCAACCATCGCGTATGGAGGAATCACGGTCTTGGACCCGTACACGACGATGCCAGAAGCCTATAATACGCTGGCGGCAACACGGAATCATGCTCTCACCTATGCGCCTACGTTCGGCTTCTACGAGCCTTCACCCCCAGACACAGGGTTGATGCCATCGGCCCATTACAGCGGGAATTCTCAGTACGGAGGGTCACCACAACCTGCAGTCGAGCCTCGAGACACTTTCGCACCAGTCACAAATGTCTGCCGTACCGAAGCGCACCTAGCACGCCGATACACGCTGCACCCCTGGCATATACTATGGAAGAGACATGCAAGGTGGTTGTCACATCAATACAGCACAAAGCACGACCAAGCGATGTATCAAACTGGATTCGACATCAAATCGGTGAATATTCTTCTGCTATCACAGGCTTGGAAATCCCCCTGGTAGAGCCCAAAGGACGTATTCGTGGCCATGCTTTCGTCACACTGGCGAATCCGACCGCGGCGGAAGCTACAGTTCGCATCTTAGATCAAAAGCTATTCCAAGGACGCGTCGTATCGACCAGACTAACAACAGAAGGAAATCCGGACGCTGAGCGGTCCAAACTAGCCAAGGACACCCGACCATCTCGGCATTATCGATCCGAGCACGGAAAGTCTACCAGACGCTCTTCCATCAACGATCCCGGGAGATCTACTCGAGGTGTAGACGATTCAAAGACTTCAAAAGCGCATTATAGAAGCTCTCCATCACCATCTCCGCCGACCATTCAGATAGCCACAATCGAAGACCAGCAAGCTCAGGAAGTCAGCCACGGTCCCGGGCCGGTGATAGCATACGGCTCCTCGACTCGCAAAACCGACAAATCACTATGCTCGTAGGAACGCCGATAAACTCAACGACTCATACGTTAAGAATGCATAATGGAAGAGAAAGAGACGCGCAGACCTGCTCTGTTTCAGTCCTCCAAGACCTGTCGGACCTTGGTCTAAGCGCATAATATTCACATGGCAGTATATCTAGTCCAAGGGACAAGGCACAAAATACAATTTTCAAGAGGCGGACGATTTGGCGTTTTCTTCAAATTTTTTTCCCTTCTAAGATATGATCTGTTCCGGGGGATTTTCCGTCATGATAGCATTAGAATTGATGACATAGATGTCTCGATGTGGATCTTCAAGAACGATCGTGGTTACGCCTTGGCTTTCATTTTGTCTATTTCGTATTCGGCGAATTTGGTACACTGATGATGGAATGAATGACGAGCTTGAAATGAGCATTTACTGTGAGGGTTATGTGGTCTATTATCAGTTACTACCACGTATATTATCTAGCTCCTCGGCTGTTGTAAATTGTAAGCATCGAGCGTCATAATATTATTTTCCTTTATTCCCCGTTGTGGGTAATAGCGTTCTGCTCATTGTTATCGTCATCATCAATTCCGCCCACCGCCACTCTACATGCAGTGGCTACCTGATGTATGTGGCACATCAAAATATACGGATCCAACGGGACTCTTCTCTGTGCCACATAATCGTGCCGTCCCGCAGCTGCGTTTGCGTTTGTCTACCCTTCCGAGTATCACTACTCTTTCCCGTCTCTCTTACAAAGCTTCCTTGCCCACCTGGCCCCCTTTTCACCTCTTTGCTGGTCAGGTGCATCCTGCAGTCCCCCGTTGGCGGCGATTTGTCCCGACCCGACGTTGTATCATGAGCCGCCAAAGTCCATCTTGAGGGTAATGCTAGGCTGGCCAGGTTTACTGGCAGATGCGTCGTCCCCGCTGTTGCCTGCCTGTTGCCCCGATCGAATGACTTCCTCCAAAAAGGCCCTTTGACCGCTATTCATAGCCCCCACCGTCGCCCTGAATGCCTCCTGGTCAGCGGCCGCCAGTCCGAGCAATCTCGTGCTCGTCTCCTGGTAGAGCTCCTCGTCTTCTGCTGCGGCACGTGTCATCAGGGTTGGTATTACAAGACCCATCGCAGCGGGCACGCGGTTCTTGGGAATGGTTCCGACATGGAGACAGAGGGTGTGGGCGACCAGGAAACGAGCTCGCTCGGGGTCTTCGGGTTCCACGTTGGTGACGAACGCTATTAGTCGGGGGAAGAGATATCGTGCGATGCTGAGGTCTGCTGGTGTGGGGGACGATTGGAGCAGCAGGGATCGGATACAGTTGGCGGCGATTTTGGCGGTCTGTTCCATCGAGGACACTTGGTCAGCTTCATGGTTTTGGCCTACGTGGGGATGTTTTGCGTTTAGACGCAGAATTGCAGGAGTTTCTCTTACCATCCGATCAGTGAGGCAGTCTAGGATTTCCTCGAGATACCGTGCAACTAAGGGGTGACTGGCAGGTAGCTGGTTCCTGCCACTGGTGAATAAGATGGTCGTTGCCAGCAGACAATTCTTGACACGAGTCAAGGATGTCGGATCTTCACGTCTTTGCGCATGCAAGTAGATGGAGAGGAAACGACGAAGGCAACCTTGAATTTGAGCCTGAGGAGGCAAATCGTCGTCGGCGTGATTGCTTGATGAGACTGGCATGCTGGCAACGAAACGCTTCAAGATCGCTAGCGATTGAGGAACAACAATCTCCTGGCAAGCCGGAGTGGCAAGGATTGTGGCAAAAATATGTACGATGCATGCATGCAGGTCGGTCTTGATGATGGATGGGAATACTTCCGCGGCATCAACGAGAGCGTCCAAGGAATTTCGAATGAGAATAATTGCTTCTTCGTTCATTTGGTGCCGAACCGGTTGATTACCCTCCGATATGTTTGGAAGGAGGCCGGACAAAACCAACACAATGATGCGCGTCAGTTCGAAGAGCTGATCGATGTCTTCTGATAAGTCTCCTTCGTCCTCGGATTGCCTTCTCGCGGAAGGGTGAGTTACACAGAGTCCTCGGGCGATGTCAACAATGACACTCTGGATGTCTAAACCGTCTGTCAGCACCAGACGATCAAGCAAATCCATTGTCTCCGCAAAAACATCAGGTCTGTATATGGCATGGCCAGAGACGCTGGGATGAAGGATTTTCTTCAAAGCCTGGAGGATGTCAAGCGCCTGTTCTCTTGTTGCGAGCGAGTCAGCCTGGCCTGGTTGAATGGCCAGGGCTTCGAAGGCTAGACCAAAAAGCACGAAGAAGAAAGCAACAGGCTCATCCCGGTAGTTGATGGCGGAACTCTTCGAAGATCCATTAGCTTTTCCTTCTTGAGCTTCTTTTCCATCCAATGCATCAAACACAAATTCGCTGTCTTGCTCAATCAAGCTGGCAATGGCGTCAACGAGCTTGAGCCAGGAATTTTGGTAGAATCGTAGCAGAGTTTCTCGATTGAGGGCTGCATAGATTGTGTCGAGGCTACCTGAAAGAGACGGGGGTCCGAGAGTCATCGAAATGTCAGGCTCGGATCGAAGACGGGCGAACTCTCTGAGAGACTCCAGCCAGAGAGGCGTGAGAGTACCAATGTGCGGCTTGAGAACCTCCATCAGATACTTCTGCTCATTGCTTGCCACCTGAAGCTCTGCCCAAGCCGAAAATACAGAGATCTTGACCATCACCTGCGCGTTGCTACTCAAGCCCTTCAACTCCCCTATTCCCGCATTCTCGTTGTCCGAGGAAAAGTTTTCCAACGCCGTGACAAGCGTCTTCAATATTCGTCCCATTCTGTCGACATCTGTTACAATTCCTATTGATATGAAACTTGCACAAACATTGACAGCTTCGGATGCAAGTTCAGGCGACGATTCCGCAGCAAATGCCGGCGTGAGGGCAGAGCTGATCTGTGCTTGATACTGCTCCAAGAGCATAGCCTCCTCGAAGTCAGGATCGGGGGTTTTGCCAAACATTTTCAGAACGGCGCCAATGATTTTTAAGCCCCAGATGCGCAACTCCAACACATTAGACGTGGAGGCCGAGAAAGCCATGCGAACTACATCAGCAATCTTGTTCTGTAAAGCTGCCTGTGCTGGGGATTCGCCATTTGCAGCGACGTCCTTGGCAATCACCGCAAAGATATCATTGATGCAACTGAAGGCAAATGTTCTTACTTGCCATCGCAAGGGCTCTGCTTCAGATGGAGCCGGGTTGTCTTTGCTCTCGTTTGCACCAGCCGTGGCGGTAGCGAAGCCAGCCACTTCTTCATCTTGCAAGTCTGGAACCCCGCCGGTCGGTCGAGCAACGTCTTGAGCTTCAGGTTTGGCTCGCGTCATTTTCAAGATTGTCTGAAACCTCTGCAGCCAATCCGTCGTTTCTACCAGACAGGTCTGGTGCATCCAATTCCGTACAATGTTTCTGATCCTGTCGTGGTAAGGGACCGTATCAAGTACTAACCAAAGCTGCTCCTCAAAGCCATCTTCGGCTTCTCTCAGTATATCCTTTGGCTCTCGTTTCATGATATTGTGCAGACCATCCACAGCTACATCCCTCAGAGTCCCGTTCTCTGACTTGAGATACTTCTGAAGAAGCTTGACATACTCTCCGAATCGCATCTGGCCTGGTGCATAGAGTGACAGATGCTCGAAGCAGGCCAACGCAGCCCTCTCGATGAGGACATCGTTCTCATCTTCAAATTGATTTACAAGTGTAAAGATGAGGTCCCTCGATTTGTTTGCGTCTTGTAGATCAGGCCCTAGCACATTGATCAATGAATCAACGCACTTGGCTATGGCAGCGACTGTCGACAGTTCCAATTCTAAATTCATAGAAATGGCAGATGAGATCTCAGCATGGTGGGTTTCAGAAACGTACAGCTGAGCCAGCATCCCTAATGTGCTTGGGACGTAGCCAGCAAAGCTGAGACCAGCAGCATCAGCAGCTAATGAGAGTGCTTCAAGAGCCCAATAGTGTACGACGGGATGAGGGTCGTTGCAAAGAGACATGAGTATTCCCAATATCGTCTTGAGATGATATCCAGCGGCCATACCACCTACTTTGGTTTGAATAGCACCGAGAGCCATGGCGCATCCTGCTCTGGCACTAGGCTCGCGGTTGCCTACAATGGTATCGACGAGATATTTAATTTCTTGTTTGGTGAAAGCGTTGCCGTATACATTGCAGAGTCTTGCGACTGATGCGTATCCCAAGCTCCGAACATATTGGTCTTGATCTAGTACGAAATCTCGTACAATATCCTGCAGCAGACGCTCAACTGCAATATTTGTGATGTTGCCGGACTGTGAGCGGGTCTCTTTAACAGCGACTTTCATACTCGAAAGGATGGCAAGAGCCACATTGACGTTGATGGCGGCTTTACGTCCAGCATCTCTCTGCAAGAGACCGGCCGAAGCAAATGTCTTAATCTGTTCGAGAACGCTTTCTTGAACATTCGCTGGAGTGATTGGAAACGCAAAGGCAAACAGCTGAATCGCATTGTTGATCACTTCCCTGGCGGGGGGATCGGGGAACACGGAGAGATCATCTACCTTGCTGATGTATAGCATAGATGCATCATGCTCTAGGCTGCCGCATACAGGTGATTTGAGTAGATTATCAATGCAGTCCTCTGGGCTAAGAACCTCGATGTCCCCGTCATTAGATGAGTCGTGCTGGCCTGGTAGCCGCTTCACGCTAAAACCGGAAACCAATCCAGTGATACCAAAGCCGGTGTTGTCTCCAACGTCCCAGATCGAGTCAAAGGTCCCAGCTGCATTCGCGATTGATGCACTGAGCGAGCTCGGTGTGTAGTTTTCCGGGTCCGCGAAAAGTGAGATTGCGAGTGTCAGCAAATTGGACTGCAGAAGCGCATCGCTCCCGCCAGCAGGACTCATATTGACGAGTTTAATGTAACACTGAAGCACGCGACGCTGAACCATCATATCGAGATCTTGGAGTTGAACAGCTGGCGTCAATCTTTGGGATATGTCCTCTGTAGTCTTCTTGGAAGGCAGCGTTTTCAGAAAAGCTGTTGTACTTTGAAGCATGGCCGCGATGCGCTTCGACACGTCTGCCGTCAGAAGGCGACTGTTAAACTCCAGAAACGACATGATCGATCCAAGGGCGCATTCGCGCACATGAGTGAGAAAGGAGGCTTCGAGCAGACTTCTAGCTGATGTGTTATCTTTCGCAAGAGGTTTGGGCAGTGCATTTTTCCAAAGCAATAGTAGTTGAGAGAGATGGATCTTTACGAAGTTAGGGCCGAGGGACATGAGACCTCCAATAAGGATCCAAGCCACTTGAATTTGTGTACTGGAGACCCGTAGCTCAGACTGACTGCTGGACTTGAGCAAGTTGGTGGCCATGGTGAGAACTCTGCTATTGATATCAACGGAACCATACAAGGGTCGAGCAGGGCTGGTACTCAGCGTTGCTGCAAGACCATGGGCAAAACCAAGACAGCGCCGTGGAGAGTTGCGGCCACCGCTCAACAGCGACAATTCTCTGGTCAGGCTGTTCATACAAACGGATAAACACGGAAGAAGTTGCTGCGGGCAGGCGAGTACAAATGTCTTCAGGCAGTAGGAGGCGAAAACCTGCACAGAGTAGCTCGGATGCTGAAGAACCTGGAGCAATCCATCACGGCACGACTCTGCGAATCTATTCGAGGCGGACCCGAGAGAAGCGACAAGAGAAGCAACAGCCCGTAGAGCTACAATCAAGGTCTGCTTGGATGGCTCGGGACGCTCAGCTAAAGCTTGAGGGTAGTTTTTGAGGATGTTGTTGACCAGAGATTCGGCGGCTGAAATTTGGCCCAATTCACCTAGAATTTCGCCGCCCACGATGTCATGAAGTACCGTATCGATGATTCTCCTGCTTATCAACAGCCGGTAACGATTATTTGCAATGATTGGATGCCCAAGAATGTCCACAGATAAGACCTCCACGATCTGCAAGTACTTGGCTTGCACTGTTCGCTCTCCGAGTCGACGAAATAGTCTACCATAGCAAACACCAATTGCAGCGCGAATTCTGTTAGATGCTGCCGGCTTCACATACTGACTAGAGAGAATCTTCAGCATATCTGTGAGGGATAGGGCAAGATCCTGAACTCGCTTGCCACCAGGAGCCGGACTGGCTGATCGTGGGGGAAGCTCGTCCTCATCTTCGTTGATGTTCGAGATTGCAGGGTGTGTAGAAGACCTCTTCAACTTCGGTTTCGTCTTCTTGCTCTTGGATGCCTCGCTACCTCCACTTGCTAAGTATCCTTGAACCATTGCCTCTGCAAAGCAGTCCGCTGCCCCATGACGGACATGCGCCGAACTCGAATCGGCTGCCTTGAATATAGCAGATTCCAGCTTATCGAGATCAGCAGAGTTCCTGAAATACGGGGTGTATTTCACAAGAGCTTTGAGACATCGACAAGCCGATATGACCACCAAAGAACCCTTGTCAGAGGCAGCATGGTTGCGCCCTTGCTTCCATATATCTCGAGATATATATTCATCCATGCTCCCTTCGACCATTGTCACGATTTTGGCAAGCACCGCCAGTACAGCGGCGCGCAGACCGGCGTTGTTGGAAGAAGACTTGAGCAATTTGAGCAACGAGGTGCATGCCAATTGATGCAAACCGATAGCACTGTCGCCTGCTGCAGCAAAGACATCTCCCAAGCATGAGACAGCGGCATGTTTGGACCGAGTCTCGCCATCCGACTTTGCTTTATTGCCTGATAGAGTTGCGATCAAATCGTTGATGGTCTCGAAAAGAAGCTTGCGATCTCCATGCTTGAAGATATGGGCCAAGCACTTGCCGAGATTGTTTCGTACAACTCGAGATGGCGCGGGACTCGTGAGATTGATAATCTGGAAGATTTGCTTCTTCAAGTAAAACTGCTGCGCGGTACAATCGTCCGCGCCAAGCGCCAAAACGTGTCTTTTCAGCTCCGATACGAAAGTCAGGAGGAAGAGTTCCTGCAGCTTGGAGAGTTCGAGCTCGGGGGTTGCGACAGTGGACTCGGTCGTGGGCGAGGGCTCGACGGGAGCTTGGGTAGCAGTCTGTGATGGAGCTGGAGATGACTGCTCGCTTGGAGCCTCGGGCTCCGGACTCGTCGACATTGGATTAGTTTACAGAGCCATCTAACGCGGTGTGTGGTATATTTTAAGAATGACGAGAAGATCGGGCTGTCCTCAGCTGACGTCTCGTTTGTCAAGGTAAGGGGTTGATGTGGGTAGGCAGGCAGGTGTGATATATTACCAGCGGGCAACGAGACGTATTAGCGGGGAGCTCATATCGAAGAGCCAAGCCCAGAGCTCTCAGGTCAAGGCTGGATGGAGGAGCCACTAAATCGCAAAGTCCTTGGGGCGCCTTGGTCGCTGGGCCACCCTTATTCATTTGACAATGCCTTGATTGTTGCGACCAATCAGTCCACTCGCAGGACAGGTGGACTTGCTGCAATTGACCATGAAATTTATTGGAGCTTCTGTGCCGCTTGAAGCTCCATGCCTTCTACCAAATTTCGATAGATTCAACGAGCAGACCACGACGAGCTTCAACCCCATAATACAATCATGACCGCAACCATGGCCAAGGGCCAAATTTCGCGAGTAGCGCATAATTTATTTGCCAATACGCCCAATATGTCCATGAGGCGTCCGGTCTGCCAACAATGCCTGCGAACATTTGTCACGACACGTAGCTCATTAGCCGGCCACAATAAGTGGTCCAAGACGAAGCACATCAAAGCTGTCACCGACAAGAAGAAGATGGCAGAGCGAACAGCATTTACCAAGCTCATTGCCATGTACTCGCGAAGTTCGTAATATTATCACTCATGACCGAAACATTGGGCGGAGCTAACTGGCACGAAAATGTATGGAGAGGATGTCAAATTCAACCCCCAATTGGCCAACGCCGTAGCAGCCGCAACGAAAGGCAAGCAGTTTGGACCAATCTACTGAAAACTTCAAACGTGGGCAAGCAGCGCAAAGCTAATGATTATTACAGCCAGCGTACCCAAAGCTCTAGTTGAAGCTGCCATAGCCCGTGGTCAAGGCCGGTCAGCTACAGGAACGCAGCTAGAGTCCATGACTTTCGAAATCCTCATGCCGCCAAACATAGCCCTGATCGCCGATATTGAAACAGACAACAAGACACGAACTTTGTCCGATCTTAAACTCGTCGTTAAAAAAGCAGGTGGTGTCGCCGGCTCAACGTCCTTCTATTTCTCACGGCGGGGCAGAATCGTTCTGAGGCAACGACAGCGCGCCGACGTTATCAGATGTACTTGAGGAGGCCATAGAACATGACGGTGCGGAGGACGTAGAGGACCTAGGTGACGGAAGGTTCCTCGTGTGGACGCAACCCCCGCAAGTAATGGCCATTACGGAGGCTCTATCGAAATGATTTGAGCTGGAAGTGGAAGAATCGGACATTATTTGGGCAGCAAATGAGGACACCAAGGTTGCGTTGGACTCTGCAAAGTCCGTGGAGGCCCTCGACGCCCTGTTTGCTGGATTGAGGGAGTATCCCGAGGTCAAGTCCATGTTCGCAAACGTCCAGCAAGGAACCATTACCGAAGAGGAGTGGGAGAGGATAGAAAGACACATAGACGAATAACTTCTAGTGGCAGATGATGTCCAAAGAATGAAGCCCTTTGGCTAACTCTTAAAAGCCTTCATACTGGTATAGAGGAGATGCTTCTCCATGCTTTCATTTGCCGAAAAACAAACAAACCGAACGCCACCCATGCATCGATAGTATTTGCACACTCTCCCTGCCTTCAAAAGCCACGCCTTGTTATCGTACAGCCTGTATTATGGTCCGAATCCCAGGTTCCACTCCTATATGCTCAATTGAAATCCTCTTTCCCGATCGAATTTTAAGAGTCGCTGCCTCTGTTCTGGCTGCCGTTTAGCAGATCGCGCTGACGCTGCTCCTCTCTTAGCTGCGCCTGGCGAAATCTCTGTCGCGCAACGATACGCTCGTACTCGGCCTTCACCTCCTCTCTGTCGCGAGGCAACTTGTTGCATTCTTCAGGCTTGGGCCAGAATCCTTGAACTGAGAATCGGTTGTCGAGGTTCGTGCCGAAATAGTACATGATGCCAATGGGGAACATGACATACATGCCAAACTATTGTGAAAAAAATCAAGTTAGAAAGCTTATGAATCTTGCTCACGTGGGGTGCTGGAATCAACACTTACCTTAAAGACTTCCAAGTTGAGACCGCCCATTGTGATCGTCTGTTTTCGGCAGATTATCTTGATGGAGTGAAGGATGCTATGTGATGTCGCAAACTTGGAATTGATCTGGTAGTAGCGTCCCAGGGATCCGAGGTGGATACACCCGACCAAACGCATGATTGACATGAGCCCATGATGAATAGCCCGTGCTGCCTCTAGCTACCCTTTGAACAATAACCTCACTACAACGATATAGTGCCACATCTTGAACAACACTCCTGATCGAGTTCATATTACTTCTCAGAGAAGCCATATTGGTAAGCCTTGTTTACAGCATTTGAAGCTATCGTTTTTCTTCATCTGCTACTAGTGAACGAGTTGCCTTTTCTTTGATCGGGGATTAGACACTCATTGCCCCATGAACCACTCGATACCAACAGTTGCTTCTAGGTCTCCCAAGTGTATCATCGATCCCTGACTAAACGTCTTTGGCCTATGGTTGCCCTTACCTATATTTTATACGAACCCCATCCTAATAAACAAATGCTAACGCCTCGATAATGCCGCTTAATCCCTCATATACCCCTCAGTAATTCAGCATCTCCATCAGGCGGAGAGAAGGAAGAAACATGATTCCTTACGAGCAAAAGAAAAGTGGACAAAAGAGAAAGAGAGGGCAAGACGCAGGAAAGACAAATTACCTAATCGTACATTCCAGTGTTTATCTCACAGTTACCTTACTCCCGAGCTTCTCGGACCTGCTTTGGCAGCTTTGGCAGCCTCCATCATCTCCTCTATCTTAAGGCGCTCGCTGAAGCTCCTAGGGACGCTTGCCGCCAGTCTTTGATCAATAGATCCTTGAATGGTACTGGGTTTGAAGTCGTCCGCAGGACTACGATCATGAACGCTTCCAATAACAGGATTGACAGGTTCAGAAGATTGGACCTTGTCGAGGAGATCGGGATTCACCAAAACTGGCATGTTGAGCGGCCGACCTTTGTAGGAGCCAACAGTTCCAGCTTGGAACTTAGGTCTTGACGGTGTCGATGGCTCGTCATCCTCGTGCTTCATCTGTCTGGGGATCGCAACTGCTGGAGATGTTGCGTAGAGACTGGCTGGTCCTGCAAGCGCAGTTTCTGTCTCATGTTCTGAGTAATCCTCTTCTTGTTGCTCTTTTTCTCGTTTATGATCCGACTTAGACACTCTCTTTGGTAGCTCAAGACCCTCGCCTTCAAAATAGAACATGTCATCCTCTCCGTCATCCTCTCGCGGGAACGCATGTGAAGGAGAGTCATGACGAGTATTTGCGGCGGGTGATTTCGTAGTATTTGCTGGTGTTAGTCCTGCACTTTGTCTCATCAAGTGAGATTCCCCAGCCTCCTCAGTAGAGATCAATGAGGGAAGTGCTGCTGGCGTTTTCGATGCGAGCAATGACGGCGCTTTCCGCTTGCCCATGGAGAGAATATCCTCCTCGTCTGTCGAGTCTTCCTCCAGATGATCCGAGTTATGCGCCGTTGTTGTGGAAACAGCGGTATTTCTGGACCGTATCTGGGTTATGAAAGTGTTGAATTCTGCTTCTGCAACAGGCGATGCATAAGCGAGGCTCGGTTTCGCTGAGGTATCAGTGTCTTCAGTGTGATGGCTGTCTATAATTTGGGACTCATCCTCCGCAGAGCCCTCTGAGTCGGAGTTCACGACTGTCCAAACAGTCCCATCTTCATCGAGAGGGGCCCTTGAGAGGGCACGCAGGGCATCCGATGACGAAACTTTGCGCGGTGGTGCTTCTTCCTCTTCATCCTCTCCAGGATCGGTCGCAAGATTCGAGGTGCAATCCGCGTCATCCTCTGCCGGTTCGGGTGACGAGATACGAGCTGCTATAAAGGCAGATTGTGGGGGGGACGAGGTTGGAAGTACTTCCTCGCCCATAAAATCGAAACGTACCCGTCTTGGGCTTTGTGGGATTTTGGGAATACTAGACGTTCGCCGCATGGCACTTCTTGGAGGTTTTGAGTCGCTCTTGTCTGAAGATATCGAGGATCTGGCGTCTTCCGCAGTTTTGACACTGTAGCTCAAGGCAGCCGAGATGAAGTCTTGATCTGATGATTGGGTCGTGTCCTGGTCGGCATACGACTCTTCATGCGCGCCGCGATTGGTGGTCACATTGGTGGCAGTGTCTGCCTGCATGCAGAAGCCGCCTGACTATGCAGCAGGACAGGCGTCGGATACCACTTCGAGGCAGTGGTATTCCGGTTGTTGATAATTGATGATGTCGATATTCCGAGAACCAGGCAGACCATATGCCTGAGAGGTATACATAGGATGGCGAAACGTTCACAGCACGGAGACTCATAAGATCCAACGCAAGCTGTTCGCGTGGGCGAGGTGGAAGACCAGCGATTTCCGGAGACGGAAGGTGGCGGGGTAGGTTCGCACCTGGCCAGAGTTCAGTGTTGGATTGGGGTGGGCGCTCCGCTGAGCCTGTATGGTGGGAGGGCTGAACATGGATGGATTGGACCAGATGCCTGCGAAGCGACTCCAGACATGGATGATCGTGCGGAAAACGACAGAGCAGAACGGAGGTCAACGAAGTAGAGAATGATAATGGCCAATAAGTTACTGGTCTGTGTACTGGCCCGAGCATCGACCTGATGATCGCCTGGCATCGAATGCTTGCTAGGCACACGATCAAAAGGTGTCATGCAGTGGTGTCCCCTCCTCGTTACAAGGCACTGGGACCACATACTGTTTCTTCATTCATGTTGTTCGGTTATCACGAATGCCCCAGAGTCGGGAATCCGAAAGGTCCACGCACAGAGCACTCGTTCTGGCATCGTTGGAGCGACTGCTGCCTACATGTAGGGCGGCCATTGACTGCTCATACATGATTCAGTGCTACTGCATCCTTCACCGTTCGCCGGTTACCGTCTTCTGCAACGCTGAAAGCAAGTTCCGTTGCCTTGCAGCTTGCACTTTTCTACCAGCCTCCAGCTGCGAAATGCATTGGAGATGCTGACTACAGATACCTCAGCCGAAGCTGGCCGTTGCACCTGGAGCTACCAAATAAGTAGGTCGAGCCGGCTTTTCTCTCACTTTACAATCAGTCTATGTGACGATTGATGCACTGCCCCCAACGCCCAAGATGCACCACTGCAATTAACTGATCGGACGAACCACGTGCACATTGGCTAAAAGCGGTACCGCAAACTCCATAACATCATGCAGGAAATGCAGATGATGCACGTCTGTCCGGAAATAGGTAAACAAGGCTGTAATGCTACCTTGAGCCTATTGCAAGATTATGATAGTATGCAACGGCCCTGTACCGCTGGCACTGCGAATGCAGAAAACCCTGTACAGCGTATACGAAAACACAACCATCTGTGTGGCAAGATAACCGAAAATTCGTCCAGGGATTATTCATTTTATTTTGCTCTGTACGGCTTTTTGTAACATGATCTGCATACCTTCCTATCTGAACTTGGGTACTTGATCATGAAGGTGGGCATACACGATAAGTGTAAGGGATCTAATTGCATACTCCGACGACATTGGTGGTTATTTCTAGGAACGGCGTAGCTAATACAAATGTCGTTCTCATTTTGACTACTATCACAAAGTCTGGTTTGTCGAGTTTAATATAGGTGCAAAGGTGAGGTGAACAATGGCTTCACTCACGGCGCCGCCGCGTCTTCCCACGCAGTTAAAACAGTCCCATAACTTGGATTGGAGCAAAAATCAACAGAAATGCTCGTGCCTTTTGCGAGCTTTCGCAGTATTGTCGCTGAATGTAGTGTTTGCCTAACTAGGTACCTAGGTATCTACCTGTTCCGGTAACACATGGAAATGAGTAATACCGGAGGCAGACGAAGGGGAATCACGGCAGTCCTTAGGTGCCTGTGACCGTGGGAGCTGGCCACACCGCCTTCCATTTGGGGATGATTCTGTCCAAGCCACCAGTCTGCCAACCCATTTGCCAGGAACCACCAGCCATGCTTCGAAAGAGCTGTACATGAGCTTGAGCTTGGCGCGATGGATTCCTCTCTGTGCAATCCCCTGCTTGTTCGATTACTCACTGCGCAGGCTCGCCATCTGCCGATCCAGCTCGGAGCTACTTAACATACATACGCCGCTTTTTGTATTCGAAATGTCCACAATTCCGCCGTCGGCGCTGCAATCTGCGCAGCCGCCCGTGGTGCCGCTCGGTTTCAACTCCAAGCAGCCCGAAAAAGTCACCCTCTATCCGCTCTCGAACTATACATTTGGCGTCAAGGAGACGCAGCCAGAGGAGGATCCATCCGTAATTGCCCGCCTGAAACGACTCGAAGAGCATTTCTCTGAACATGGCATGCGCCGCACATGCGAAGGCATCCTCGTTTGCCACGAGCACAACCACCCACATATTTTGATGCTTCAGATAGCGAATGCTTTCTTCAAACTTCCGGGCGATTACTTGCGGCCCGAGGATGATGAAGAGGAAGGATTCAAGCTCAGACTCGATGAAAGGCTGGCTCCCGTGGTTCGCATTGGCGAGGATGAGGCGGCCGGAGACTGGGAAGTTGGTGAGTGCCTGGCGCAGTGGTGGCGGCCCAACTTCGAGACCTTCATGTATCCTTTTATTCCAGCACACGTCACCAGACCAAAGGAGTGCAAGAAGCTTTATTTCATCCATTTACCTAAGACAAGTAAGTCAATCAAGCTCTTTTGTCGGCCACTAATTGACTAGTTACTAACCTATCTTGCTTTCACAGAAGTGCTGAGCGTGCCGAAGAACATGAAACTGCTAGCCGTTCCACTGTTTGAACTCTATGACAACACAGCTCGCTATGGACCACAACTCTCAGCCATCCCGCATCTTCTTAGTCGTTATAACTTTGAGTTTGTCAACGAAGAAGGCAACGTTGTGGCTATGACACCCGGTGTTGGCCCCCCAGATGACTATGTGCCCAAGACGAAGGTCTTGGCTGGAGACGATACGGACATGAATGAGGAGAACGGGACGCTGTAGCCATGTGATATGCTACTTTGGGATAAAGAAAAAGCAATTGGCGATGGTGTTAGGCGCAAATGATGGACAGGCATGTGACATAGACGCAACGATTCAATGGCTTTGGCGGAATATGACTTTCACAGGAATTTTTTTTTAAAAAAAGGCTAGACTTCTATATTTTGATACGCTTTTTGTGTATTTTCATGCTTTCTCTCCCTGAATCGTTGCCATAATGCGGCGCTGATGCTTGCTGGCACGGAATTCGAGGTACCAAATGCCTTGCCAAGTTCCCGTCGCCTGAAGGTTGTCAGCTCTGTTCTCTATCGGCGTAACGACTCGTCGTACTCACCAATTTTCCGTCTTTGATGGGAATCGTCACACTGGCTCCGATCAGAGCCGATTTGATGTGAGCCTGTGGGTGACAATGAGCTAACATTCCACTTTTGCACTCATCTTGTACTATATTTCTACTCACCGGCATGTCATCTGGACCTTCGGCACTGTATAATAGCCAGGATTAGCGACATGCTTCAGAAAGAATGGCGAAGAGGGTCTTACTCATGTCGATATAGAGCCTCGCCCTTGGGACCTTCTGCGGGAGCGATTCGGTCCAGCGCATCGCTCATATCAGCTCTGACATCTTCATCCCCTAATAAACGGCCTTAGCTTGAAAATTTTCTATTATCTCAATAGAGGAAGCAAAGAAACAACATGTGTTATGAAGACGTCTAGTTGAAAGATGAAACTTACAGTTCTCATTCAAACTCAAGGCACAGCTCGTATGTTGCACAAACAGATTCAACAAGCCGACCTTATAATTACGGATCTCAGGAAGAGCCCCAACAACCTGGTCGGTAATGAGATAGGAGCCACGCGATTTGGCGGGCAGAGTAAACTGTGTCTGGAACCAAGTCATTGGGCCTGTGCCGGTGTACGAGTCGGGAGACGAACGAAAGAGGGAGAATACGCCAAAGGGCAATGTCCAGATACTGTGGAATAGACCTGGGAAAAAAGCGATAAAGAGAATAAAGACGAGAGTGATGGTGGTGTTAGGAGATAGGCGCTGAGAGGATTGATGAGGCATTCTTGCTGTCTCGAGCATTTGGGTGGTGGGATGTATGACGATAGGTGGGGCTGGAAGAAGATTAGGTGGGCATAGGACTGACTGAAGATATGCGAGGCCCTGACACATGTCACTCTTACACAATTTACATAATACTTCGCGAAGATACGGCTGAGAGCGCAAACGCGTCCTTTTCTTTCAAAGAACCAAACACGATGTTATTTTTGCACAAATTTGGTCTGCCATAGAATGGCTCTGGCGTCCCCCGTCAGCTTTGACTGGACAAGCAGATCTCAAGGACAGAACCTTCAAAATAGGTCTTGCTCAATCTCGAGATATGAGTTGGATATTACTTTCAAATACTCCAATTTCTGATTGGCCAGACGACTTCATCTGCCTTGTCAAGAACCGCATCGTCAGAGTAGACCTTGAAGAGCGGTCTGGAGGGAACTGTATGCGAACTTTGACTCGCGCCATGTACAGAGACCTTGAGCATCCACGTGAGATGGAATTCTGAATGGTGCAGCCGATTTCTGTCACCACACAAGTGTCATCCTATGTGGACTCGGAAACACATATCAAGAATAGGTCAGAAAGAGATATTGTCGCCCCTTCGAATACAAATGAAAGTGCAGTTAGCCAGCCCTACGTTCTACACAGTATGTCCATTGCAAAAGAGGTATAAACTAGAGCGCCTTGCAGGCGGTTGCTGCAAGAATAAGGAAGGTTTAGCAACTGAAAGAGACTCTGACGCATGGAAGGAGAAGGATTCGACAATTCTCGGAATCAAAGGCGTAGATTTAGGCTCTTCTGGCCATCGCAGTCAATTCAATCGAATAACTACTCGACAAAAGGAAAGGAATAAAATGTACATAGTCCCATGTAGTCTGACAGGATGGTTTTGAAGAAGATGACCAGTCTGTTATCGTCTTTTTATCTTGCGTTCTCTTCGAGCCTCCGCATAGTTTCATGCGTTCTAAATCAAGACTTCCAGCTGGCCCTCATATGCCAAAAGTATGCAGTCATGACAAAGGGTACGATGTCTGAGGAAGGGATTCGAGGTGCTTTCGGTGGTGTTCGTTGGCCTGGTCTCTAGTCAGTCATTTCCACGAACGAACTCATATCGGTCTGAAGGATAATTGGTCGCATACGTAGGGAACTCCGCAGTAGTTGCAAGTCGCGATTTCGGGTTTGTCGGTGTTGATGAAGATTCGAGGGTGCCCGGCAGGACCGCCGCCTCCATCGCAAGCTACAACACGGTCGTGTGTCCATCTGACAGGCTCCTTGTGTATCATCTCCATGGCGGATAGAGGTTGGGGCTAGCATCTCGTCAGCATCGGTCTGCACATCATCACCTTAGCTCATAATCACCTGGAGATCGAAGTTGGTCTGCTCGAATCGGGGACCAGTCATGGCTTGTGATCTAGGCTTCTGGTTTCGAGACCAAATATCGACTCGGTTGGGTGCCTGCTCGATTGGCTTCGTTTGCACAGCCTCGTCAAATGCAGGAGAGGTATCGGCTCGAGAGCTGGCCGGGACGGCAGCCACGAATTGACGAGCAGTAGTTGTGAAAGTTCGTCGGGTGACACGCACCTGGCGCGCCAGAGCACCAAATGATCTCAATTGAGAGGACGCCATGATTTATAGCTTTTGTTTTCCGATCGTGTCGTCGGCTTCGAATCCGCTACACAGATGACCGTCGAGTATCGAGGTCGGGAGAGATACCACTTAGGTAGTGTGGTTACCGGAACAATTTGCTTCCGGTAGCTGCCAGAAAAGTTGCGGCAAACGGCCCCACTAAATTTCTTGAATACATCAAAGCTTCAGAAGCGCGATCTACGAATTCTTGGAACAATTGCCTTCGCTGCGAACTTCGCACAAATTCGTTATCTGCTAATCTGGCGTTTTAATCATCGATTTATTCTTCTTCTTTTAGTAAAGCCGGTCATCACTCAGTCAGGAGACTTTCTTTTCGTCAACCTCATCAGCGGTAGAGAGCTTCACATCACAATGGCTCCAGAAACCCCCAAAGGAGTCTCGTCAAGACTTTTGACGATGAAATTTATGCAGCGTGCAGCCGCATCAGCTTCGTCGACTGGATCTCCAGACTCAGATACCCCATCATCAAAGAAGAGAAAATTAGATCAGTCCCCTGCTCCAGGCCGGATCGATCCCAACATAGATCAAGCCCTGATTCAAGCAGCACTAGACGACCAAGAAGCTACCCGCCAAGCAGCGCTGGAGAAACACTCTGCCGCTGATACTCATTGGGTTTTGAAAACAAATCTCGCCAAACCTCAGGGTCAAAAGCAGTCTCTCCCGTTGAACATCGTCTATGTTGGGTATGGGGACTTGGACTCAGATGGTAACGAGGACAGCGCTGCAGAAGGTAGAACATCTACCAAGCCGTCCAAGAAGAACGGAGACGTAAGTCACAAACTCGTATGCAAGTACCATAACTCAAAAAGCACGCGCTTACACTATGAACGAATCAGGCAAAGGGACGGGAAGGTTCCGATTCCCCTGACGAGTCAAGCTCTAAATCCGAAGAAGATGGTGATAGTACAAATCGAAAGCGGAAGAGCAGATCTTCTGATGCCAGCTCTAAAACAAGAAGCACGTTTGACCGATCACGCTCACAGTCCCGGGCAAGGAATGATCCAGAATTGTCTCGGGCCAAAGAATTTCGAGAGAAGCGCCAGAAAAAGGTGGTTCGCTTAAATAATCTGACGTCAATATCTTCGGCTGGTGACGGACAGTTTGGAACACAAGGCTCGCCTAACACCAAAGCGATGAAGTGCTACAACTGCCAGCAAACTGGCCACAAAGCATCAGATTGCTCACAGAAAAAGTTATGAGCCAAGACGCAGAAACCTTTCCATGATAATGTCTTAATACTCTCTCACTTCTCATCAGCTTAGCCACGCTACCGAGTGATGGCAATACAGTGGCCGAATTACTCTGTACCTGCTGGCAAGTCAACCGGCCAATCAAACTGCGCCGCCTTGCGTGCTCCCATAAATCATGCATATCTGGCATCCAACAGCTGGCGCTTACCTGGATCGATCGAAAACAGGAAGTCGCTCCTCAGCTTCTCGTTGACTTGGTTGTCCACGCCAAGTTTGGGAGCGGGGCAGACGTCAACAGCATGCACAAAGCTATTTTAGTCGGCTTGACAAACTTGATCAAATACTGGCCCTGGAGCGCGCACGAAATAGCTTTGCGCAGGGCGAATTATGCGATTACGATCTTCGACATGACACCTATAGCTTGTTAATGCCGCAGATACGAAAGCGAAGGTCGCTCAGAATATTCACGCTAAGCAAGATATAATACTTGCTTGCATTCTTTGTATAAGAACGATCGATGAATGTTCGTGCAGGATGAGACCGCCATTTCTGGACTGGTCAGCCAGAATCGATTGCACATCCAAGCAATAAAGTCTTAAAGGCGACTTTCATATGTTTTGTCTCTTTCGAGAAGCATGACCACCGACGCCACTATTCCAGGTAGTCGAATTGAATTTTATGACTCGAAAGGTCAATTGGCTCTTTTGAACCGACGAAAGATCTGCAGTCTCGGTGAGTACCATGCGAGAAATCGGGTTAAAACTTTACCAAGTGAGTGAAGAGGGGCTCGAAGAAGCCTTGACCCGACGTGGTGCGGCCCGATGGCGGCATAAATATATCGGAGATGGTCCGTTCAGAGGATTCGACGCCTTGATGTCACCTGCTTGTAGAGTTTCACCACTTGCGGATTCAAATGCATGCTACCGCATTACCAAGGTTGCTCCGTGGAGAGCGCGAACATGATCCTAGCTGGGAACCTTTTCGAGCCCTCAGGTGGTGGTGAAGGTGGATTCGACTATCCCAAATTCATGCATAACTTTGTTGATTCCATATGGCGCCGTACCATTGGATCCCATTTAATTGCTTACCTAGGTACTGGGTGGTAGCGCTCAGGCCTGGCCCAGATTTCTATCTTGCATCATACGCAAAATAGCCTGACCGAGTCATTTTGACAATTCTGTTCGTGAGATCAAGGCAGTATCGATGTGCGAAGAATCCGCGGAGCGAACAGTTTCAAGCAAACAACGTAGTCTCAAGCACTTGGCAACGGTTGTTTGGGTCGTATGCACGCTCAAGCGTTCGAGTCATAACCCCTCTTTGACAGTCTGAATTAATAAATGGTAATGAATATAAAAAAGTACTTGATTTGCGTATGGCACTTGACATTCAACTAGTCAAGCTTTGCCCTTGTCTTAATAGTCCTAGAGACAGCGAACAGCACAATTGTCATACATGGTAGTCCCGTGTAAGCTGCCGTGGTGATGCTATCAGATTGTCTTGCGCAAGATTGGCACTGGAATTAGTCACTACTCATGAATCATGCCAGAGACGTCAGTACCTGTTTAGAGCAGAATTGGCTTAAATCTTGACTCCCAGCTTCGATCAACGCATTCAACAGTGAGGTTGACGATGGCGAGCTGTCCGGTATGATGCCCTTGAAGCACAAGCATTCAGCCAAGTCCGGTTCATCAGTATTGTCGAAAAGTCGTCGAATCCAAATCGGTCGGTGCTGGCAATAACCCAGCGACAGTTTAACTGGCCAGAGGATCTAGCTAGCTAGGTAGCCAGCAGTCTTGAATCGGGGAAAGACACACGTCATCGGCATAAGGCGATGTGCACTTGTTACTCAGTAAAGCCGAACGACAAAGCCAACATTCCATTCTGGCGTCACCGACACACCAAGTACACACAACGAAAGGTGTACAACCCGGAGGAAAAAAACGTCCTTGTCAAGCATTGTCTCTACCGGGCGATATTCTCTATGCAGGAGTTGCACATGAAAAATAGCTTGCAGGGTGAAAAGGAAAGGAATAATTATGTGAAACAAATTGTCAGTTGCATGGTTGTCGCTCGATTCAAGAACTCCCACATCCAAGCACAGGGACTCAGCATCACACCACTTTTGCTTCGGTGATCCCGTTCGCTTCATGGAGCGACGCAAGACGGCGAGATGAGCAGTGGATAGGTTAGAAAATAAGCACCAAAAAGGAATCTTCCGCTTTGGAATGCGTAAGAGCTCGAAATGTTCCTATCACATACGATGTGAATGCAACGGTACTTGAACGCAATGGCGTGGGTACACATAACTGCAATTGGAAGCGAGTACAGTTCCAGAAGAACAAACAACCCTTGTTTGTGAGTCTGTGGACGACAAACTGGTATCTAGCACATTACTGAGTTTGCCAGGCTTTTGGCAGCCTTCTGTGTATCACTAAGTCGCCTTGGTTGTGATGGCACTTATCACTTCCGAGGATCTCGGTGAGCCGTCAGAGACATCAGACCCGGCGAGACGGGAAGTCTACCAGACCCCGATATCAGTGCCCTCTCCGACACCACATGTGTCTGTTCGCGTTTAATTTACAGAGCGACAGAAGCTTCCCCAGGAAATGCACTGTGTCTTTGGAATCCGATGACATAGGGCAGGGTTTGGCGAGATGCTTCGCACGATGGACGGAGTCATCATCTCGCATGTAAGTTAGGCGACGGCAACGTTGGGGGCGGCCCAGAACATCCCAGGCGGCCGGGACGATGCGGGAGGGATCTGGTAGGCATCATATTACACATGGAGAACGACTCATGACAGGGTGGAGGGAACAAAGACGCTATTACTGATGGATCTCGAAAGAGTACCGAGAACGTGCGCGGTTGGGTCTGGGGCGGGCAAGGATCAACGCTGTAGCTGTTGTATGTACTGCCAGGTGGTATTCTAGATGATGGCGAGACAGGCCCAACCGAGACCGAATATGCAGAGAAAAATCTAGCTGTTGCACTAGTGGATTCGCATCTTGATTGTTCGGTGATAGGGGAAGGGAGCCTGTGCGTGTCCCTTGACTTCATCATGTGCGAGATACATGTGGAATTGAGATCAACGTTGGAACACTCGCATCGATGGTCCGTATAGAATGAGAGGCCAAATCCTACCATAAGCCTGTTTCTTCCCGAATAACAAGCATTGATGAGTTTCAGTCGAAGCACAAGAGCAATCTCGTGTTTTTGAGTTGTGCGACAAATTTCTTGGACTTGAGTGTGCGCACAAGCGGGATGGTAGATGTTGCATCGTCAATTACACATGCACCGACCAGACCATTCTGTTCCTTCTCGTCCTTTCGTGGTTCAGCTGGTACCAGAGTGCTAGGCCACAGGGGATAATTAGTCGACCTGTTTCTGAAGCCTATGTCCGTGTCCCGTGCACTGAGCCAGGGCGAATTGGGGCTCAATATCGCGAGCGGCGGGCAGCAGGCAGGATGTGTCCAATGTTGGTGGTTGGCGGCGACATAATTACATATAATTACCAGACAGTTACCGTGCCTGTCCCCCGCGCGGCGGCTGGAGTCTGCGCCTGTGCGGTTTCGAGAAGGGCATCCTTGGCCTGAGACTCGGACGCATAGCCGCGATGCATGCGGCTTGGCACCGGGGCGTTGCGTGCGCCGTGTGGTGCCTGGTGCGACTCGAGGGTGAAAGCCAGGTGCAGCAAACGGCATTGGTGGTCTGTCGGTGCCGTCCACTGCGAGGGGCTCATGGAGCAGCCTGGCACTTGGAGAACCCCAATGTCCAGATGTCCCCAGGCCCAGTGCCAGGACTAGCTACCGGCCAGTAGCGCTTGATCCGCCGACCCCCGGTCGCCACATGCAGTGCTGGCTCCAGCATCCAGCATCCAGTCAATGATCAGCCTTATTGAACCCTGTGCTCCATCAATTGATCCCATCTGCCCGACATATCCCTTTCCGCAACCCTGACTCTTCTGTGACTGTCACTCTGTGTTCAGCCAGTTAGACCACCACCCCCCCATGCCATTATCTGGTTGAAGTCCCTGCCTTTCCATGCCCAATACGACTCAGTCCAAACCAGGGTCGTGCGTACCTGCCTTTCTGTATATCAATCTGCCTCGGGAAGGCCAACTGGTGGGTTGTTCCTACAACGTCACATACTCCAATTTATCCCATTCCTCACACACCCATCCACGGGCTTGGGAGAACAAACTCTTTCCTCTTATCCCCAGACTTGTCCTTGTATTGTCTCCCTTGTTCGCTGGTTGCTCGTTGAAAAGTCACGAAAGGTAACGGTTCCGCTACAAATTGATTGCTTTCATCATCTTGCATCGCGGCTCTCTGTTCCTGCGTGACTGCTCACCGCACCGCACCGCATCACCTTGTGCATGCCGCTTTTCCATGGTATCAAGAGAGCCGTCGACCGCCTTCGACGCCCAATTGCGAGCCGGTGTGCGAACCAAAGCCCAATTGCATCTGCTCATCACCCTGCCGAACCTGCCAATCTTGCCGTCATAGAGACCAGCGCCACATATCGCCATCCTCGCTACCGCTACCGCTGCTGCAACTACCACGAGCACGACAACGACCGCGGTCGTCAACCTCGCTATACCATTCCCTGTCATCCTCTAGCCGAATCCTCCTTCCGTCCAGACATTGGCCGTTGGCTGAGAGACATCGAGCTCCCTGCGAATTGCACCTTTCCCACCGGCGGTGTTGTCAGCAGCTATATTAGCACCAAGCTGCTCTCCTGGCTCCCGCGCTCTTATCCCTCCTTCTTGTCTTCCTTGTCCTGCTTTTCCTTCCTGTCGTCCTGTTACCAAAGGGCCGGCACCCCTTCCAACACCAGCAAACCTCGATCGCCTCTCAGCGTTGTCCCAGCCGATGGGCCATCTCGTCCGCTAGCGGCATACTACTGCACCCTCGCACAGACTCATCAACCACTGGCGACGCCCGCTGCCACCGCTGGAACCCCACCATTACTTCACGGACCGGTTGCCCTCCGGCACCGAATTGTGCGTTCACATTCCTTTCCACCGCCGGCCAGAACCTTTTCTTTGCCATCGTCGACCCTTTCTTTGCGCCTGAAATCCCATCTTCTGTGGTCTGGGTTTCGTCGCAATTATACGATGCCCTCCGCGCAGTCATTGGGCACAGAGACGACCGGCCGTCACGCGCCGGTCGAGCTTTTGACAGACTCCATCGAGCGGCCTTCTCTCGATGACCGTTCTTACATGTTGTTCGAAGTACCAGGGAACAAGCTTGAAGTATTCGCCGCTTCTGACTCGGGCACCGACAAGGCCAGTGCCGCCCTCGACGTTAATGTTGGGAATTTCAGCGACGAGGAAGGAATGCCAGATACGGCCCATGCCGTGGAGCATGTAAGTTGACGAGCCCATCCGGGTCCTCATCCCCAGCAGATGACAGCCATTGATTAACGACGATCCTCATTACAGCTTCTTTTCATGGGTACCAAGAAATTCCCGGTAGAAAATGACTACAGTTCATATCTATCAGCGAATTCTGGCAGTTCGAATGCATACACGGCTTCAACTTCTACTAACTACTACTTCGAAGTGGCAGCCAAACCTGCCAACGATGAGGAGCCTTCAGACGCGAATCCTTCACCGCTCCGTGGCGCTCTCGATCGCTTCGCCCAGTTTTTTATCGAGCCTTTGTTCCTCTCCAGCACGCTGGACAGAGAGCTTCGGGCTGTTGATTCGGAAAATAAAAAGAACTTGCAGAACGATACTTGGCGCCTCCACCAATTGGAAAAGTCTCTGTCTAACCCGAAACACCCTTATTGCCACTTTTCTACGGGCAACCTTGAAGTGCTTAAAACGATACCGGAATCGCAAGGTATCAATGTTCGCGATAAATTCATCGAGTTTCATGATAAACATTACTCCGCCAATCGGATGAAGCTGGTCGTTCTAGGCCGCGAGCCTTTGGATGTGTTGCAGAAGTAGGTGATCGAGCTGTTTTCTGGCATTGAAAACAAGAATCTACCGCCAAATAGATGAACGAGTGAGGAGCCACTCCGCGAGATCGATCTCGGTACACAATGTTTCGCAAAACCTGTAATGGACTCGAGGGAGCTGAATCTTACCTTTCCATTCATCGACGAGGAGGCGCTGTATGAATCGCAGCCAAGCAGATATATTAGTCATTTGATTGGCCATGAAGGCCCAGGAAGTATCATGGCATATGTCAAGAGCAAAGGGTGGGCTAACGGCCTTTCTGCTGGTGCATATCCTGTGTGTCCTGGAACACCTGGCATCTTCGACGTACAAGTCAGGTTGACGGAGGAGGTATGTGCTCCCCTTTTCGCTCATCATACTGTCACCTTGCGCAAGTTGCTAATGTTATACCCAGGGGTTAAAAAATTATCCAGAAATCGCCAAAATCTTTTTTCAGTATGTTGCCATGCTGCGGGAGTCACCACCGCAAGAGTGGATATTTGAGGAGCAGAAGGGCATGGCCGATGTGGACTTCAAGTTCAGACAAAAAACTCCTGCCAGTCGTTTCACCAGCCGAACGAGCTCTATAATGCAGAAACCCATACCCCGTGAGTGGCTGCTCAGTGGACATAGCCGGTTACGAAGGTTTGACGCACCAGCCATTACCAAAGCTTTGGACAAGCTGCGACCGGACAACCTTCGTATGACCATCGTATCACGCAACTTTCCCGGTGACTGAGATAAGAAGGAGAAGTGGTATGGGACGGAATATAAATACGAGAAGATCCCGGCAGACCTTATGTTGCAGCTGAAGGAAGCCGTGAATATGCCCAAGTCCGACCGGCTTCCAAATCTTCACCTGCCTCACAAGAACAATTTTATTCCCAACAAGCTGGAGGTTGAGAAGAAGGAAATCGCGCAGCCTTCACTGGCCCCGAGAGTCTTGCGCAACGACCAGGGTGCCCGCACCTGGTGGAAGAAGGACGACACGTTCTGGGTTCCTAAAGCCAACGTCATCGTCAGCTTGAAACATCCCATCATCTTCGCTTCCGCTGAGAACAGCGTCAAGGCAAGGCTTTTCACGGAGCTCGTTCGCGACGCACTCGAGGAATATTCCTACGATGCAGAACTTGCTGGGCTTCAGTACACTGTGTCCCTGGACTCGCGAGGCTTGTTCCTGGATATTTCCGGCTACAACGACAAACTTCCCGTCTTACTCGAGCAAGTTGTCATAACCATGAGAGACCTCGAAGTCAAGGATGAAAGGTTCGATGTTGTCAAGGAGCGGCTGACGCGTGGGTACGAGAACTGGCAGCTTCAGTTATCGTACCAGCAGGTAGGGGACTACTTGTCTTGGCTGAATACCGAGCGAGACTATGTTGTGGAGGAGATGGCAGCAGAGCTCCAGAATATCAATGCAGATACTATCCGTTTGTTCCACAAGCAGATGCTCTCTCAGCTATACATTGAGGTCTACGCGCATGGGAACATGTATAGAAGCGATGCCCTCAAAGTGACTGATATGGTTGAGTCGGTATTAAAGCCTCGCACATTGCCTCGCTCTCAATGGCCCATCATCCGGTCTCTGATTCTTCCTCGCGGATCCAATTTCGTCTACAAGAAAGACCTCAAAGACCCTGCTAATGTTAATCATTGCATCGAAACGTGGTTCTACGTCGGCGATCGAGGTGATCGTCAAGTTAGAGCCAAAACGCTTCTCGTTGACCAGATGATCCATGAACCAGCTTTTGACCAGCTCAGAACGAAGGAGCAACTCGGGTACATTGTCTTCTCAGGCATGCGCAACTTCGCGACAACCTGTGGTCTCAGATTCCTGGTCCAGAGCGAAAAGACACCAGAGTATATTGACAGACGTATCGAGGCTTTCTTGATTCGATTTGGTAACATGCTGGAAACAATGAGTGAAACGGATTTCGAGGGTCATAAGCGAAGTCTCATCATCAAGCGCTTAGAGAAGCTGCGTAACCTCGACCAGGAGTCATCGCGTCACTGGGCTCAAATCTCATCGGAGTTTTATGACTTCGAACAAGGTTCGTCGTTTTCCATTTCAGTTTTGATACCAGTCCTCTTGCGCTCTCGCATGATTTTTGACTAACACATACAACTTAGCCCAGCAAGACGCCGCCCATATCAAGAACCTGACCAAGGCGGAAATGGTAGAATTTTTCAATACTTATTTCAGTCCGCCATCGTCAACTCGCGCTAGAATCTCAGTGCACCTCAAGGCACTCGGCGCGGGCGAACTCGACACGAAGATTATCAAGCTCTTGGAAGAGCGGGGAGTGACGGATGTGCCACAAGAGAAGCGACAGAGCGTTGACCTACTCCGAGGCTATCTGGTGGACGAAGGCATACTAGCCTCCGAGAAGCTTGAGAAAGTCCTCGAGGAGATCGAGGAGATGGGGCTAAGCAAAGCCTCGAATAGCGAGGCGGTAAATGGATCAACGAACGGCGTCTCTGCAGTCGATGCAGCACAGGAGATTACCGACGTGCGTCAATACAAATCGGGTCTTCAAGCCAGTTCTGGCGCAAGGCCAGTCAAGGAGATCAGCGAGTTTGAAGAAACAGACGCCAAACTCTGAAGACGACAGTTGCACAGGACTTGGAGAAAAGGAAAACGCTTGGAGAAACAAGATCTAAGCGGAAAACGGATAACGGAAATGGGAATGTAAAAAAAAAATATGAATGAATTGGTCATGCATGATGGAGCATGAAAATTGGGCTATAGACGCGGCTTGGATTGCGATGTGAAGGATGCCGACAAGTTCAGGATTAGAGTGAGTGTCAGAAGAAAGCAATGTATGGGTAGACGCGCCAGCGACGGCAGGAGCGCCCCAAATGATTGTTCGCAGAAGATGCTGCGTTATGACGAGAAAAAGATGACTTAGACTTGGATAGACTTGGCGAGAGGTGAAGGGTATTTGGCATGAACAAGCAGTTACGATGGGAAAGGGGCATGCAGGGAAAGGCCGTACGGAGTCTGTCAGGGCTGGGTTCGATACTTTTGAACTAGAACAACGAACCACATGGATATGATTACCGGATTCTCAACACCATGATTCGAGATGAAGCGAGGTGAAGTCAAGCGATGTTCCCCGGCTGCCTGGGTGGCAAACGCGGAAAGTGGAAACCGATGCCACATTCCATTGAACTCTGTAATCACCGTGACGCCCAAACTCACCATGCAGCCTTGCAAGCCGAATTGTTTAGACCACGTTTACGCACGAGCACGACCTTTCTTGTATTTTGACGCTGATTTGGCAGGGAGCTTAATGCACTTGGTGTTGTCAAATGGCCCAGTAACCCCCATCAGCCCTTCACAGTGCGGAGAAGATACAAAGACCGGCTGCGTTACCGCCTTTTATCTTTTTCTATGATCTGGTCACATAGCCTCGTGCACCTCTTTCTGGCCCGAAAGGGACAGGGACTATTATGTGTCCAGGGCTCCTACGAGCTGTGTTGCTTTTCTTTCTTCTGCTGAGGGCGATTGTCACAGGCCTGCAAGCGTAAGAGGGGCTTGTGGCTTCATGTCATACATGCCAGGTCTGTGATGCAAGTACGATGCTAGAAGGGGCTCCTTGCATAAGATGGAAAGTGTAAGGACAATTGAGATAGAATGTGGCATGGACCGTCAAAATTGTATAATGCTCTGTCTCTTGATGGAACGACTTGGCGGGCTTCTTCTTTGTCCAGTTTGCGGCGTCATTTGTTTCATTGAACAACAGACTTGATGAAAGATTTCATGTTGAGCCACATAATAGACGCCCGCGCCCTGATAACGTCAGTCTCGCAGCCGCAACTGGGGGGGGACCCCACCGCCCGCTCCTCCCGCCGCCGGGCTCACGGTGGCCAGTACCAGTTGAACTGGAGCCATGCGGCGCTGGCGTGAGCCAACTGGAGCACTAATTTTTTTCTTTCTTGCTGCTGTGACTGGCCCTTGTCGCGCTGTGCACCAGTGGATTTACTCCATTACGTCTGACTTTGACGCCTGTCCCTCTTGCGTCCCTCTTGCGTCCCCCACCTGGCACTTGAGACTTGGGGCATACCATGCCGTTGGTCTAATCGAGACGAGCCAGACTCTGAAAATTCCCATATTTTTTTTTCGGTTCCTGACTCTTGTTCGTCCACAACCACTACCAAAGTCGCCCCGGGCCTCTTCACTGATGCGTGAGGCGTCTTCATCTCGTCTTGACCTGCGAAACTCGACATATTCATTTTCCGGCAACCTTCATACGCCGTTGCCCTCGAGCTGCCCGCGCAGCTCACTGTCAAGACGTCTTCCTCAAAGAAGAGAAAGCTCGCCCGCCGGCCGCCCTCGACCGTGGAAGATCTAGAATCCCCCAGCTCGCCCTCCCCCGATTCCATCCTGCCCTCGTGTGAGCCCGACGACGACCCTGTCCTCTCCTTTTCCGCCGACTCCGTAGTCCCCGGACTCGATCACGACGATTCTGCCCCTCCTTACCTGCGCCCGGATTCACTGCCCGCCTCGAGTCTGTCCCCACGCCTGCAAACCCACGTCGCGGCCCTCGTCTCGTCCGACTACGCTTCATCTGCCGCCTCTTCGCCCTGCGCCTCGGCCTACGCTGAGCTTTCTCTCGAGAGTGACAGGGGAGGAGACGAGACTGGCTCTGCTGGTAGATTCGGAGGCAGGAGCCAGTCACCGTTTTCTGTCTCAAGAAGGGCCATTATGAACGGGGATGCTGAGCTGCCTCATCGGTCTTCATCGCCACTGAAAAGAAGAGCTTCCAGTATGGATCCTGACGGTGTTCCCGTCAAAGACAGTAGCATGGATGTGGATGGCTCCCGTGCTGGGATCGAGGCGGATGGCTCGCCAGGCCAGCTACCCCGGGCTATGAGTGTAGATGCTCCCGATGTAAATGGACAGGAAGCGCTGTTGTCTCAACGTAAGATACTGCCACCTGGAACCCGCCTCAAATGAGAGGGATTGTACAAAAGCGGAGAAAAAGTGACTGACAGTTGCCACGTAGCACCTCCTCCGTTGCTGGAACAGGTTAAAGTAATCGAGATGCTGCTAAAAGCTTTTGCGGACGCACCAGTGGTGGAAGGCAGCGTGGCTTATTTGGTGTCTAGGACTTGGGTGGACAAGGCCCTTGCTCTGAGAACTGGAGCCAAGTCCGAAGCCTCAGACCCTGCAGCCGTTGCCCTGGGGCCGGTTGATAACTCAGATATCGTCCAAGAGGTGATACAAGATTCGAGCGGCAAGGAGTTCGTACGCCTTATCCCAGGCCTCGGGCTCGAGTCATTCGAGCTATTTCCGGAGGATGCATGGAAATTGGTCATGGATTGGTACGGCATCAAAGAGGGCCAGAAACCCATTGTTCGCACGGCTGTCAACACGGCCGATAGCAAAGCGGCCCCAGCCAATATTCTCTTCGAATTCCACCCACCCGTTTTTCATGTCCACCGGCTGTGGTCAGATGTCAGCACCATACCCATCGAACAGTCTCTCAAGGCTAGAAACCCGCCCGCTCTAGTGCTGGCCAGAAGCTCCACTGTACACGCTCAAACCTTTCTGAGGGAAATCAAGACGTTGGCCGGAGTTAGCCTGGAACGCAAAGTGCGCTTGTTTGCCGTCCCGGCCACTGCGCAAGTTACGAAGCAAGAGCTTGACTCATCTTCTGCGTCTGCTCTAACGCCGCCGGATTCTCCTGGACGAGCACAAGGGGACTCTTCGAGCCGATCCATCTGGCCCACGTTGCTGGTGGATATTGCGTCCTTCTCCCAGGTTCGCGATTCCAAGGTGTCTGTGCCGCTCATTGACCACACTGCAAGTGAAAAATTCAATGGGCAATCCACCCTACAACATTATGACCTCACGACGGACCAGACCCTAGTATTAGACGAGGCCATTGGAAACGCTTTCGTTAGCAACTACACGGGACGTCTCAAGCCCGCCGATAAAACTGCGCCGTCTCGCCTTGCTGCAAGCACAATGTCTTCCAAGACTAATAGCAGCCGAAACAGTCCAACCCCGGAAGGTCCTATGACTCGTGGTCGGGTGCAGAAGAAGCGATATGGAAAGAGCATTGGTGCCGTTGGTCTTCATAACCTTGGAAACACGTGTTATATGAATTCTGCATTGCAATGTGTCTGTAGCGTCGAAGAACTCACCAAGTATTTCTTGACCGAGTCTCACATCAAGGAGATCAACAAGACAAACGTGCTTGGTTTTGAGGGCAGGGTAGCCAGCGCCTATGGGGGTCTTTTGCACGAGATCTACGAAGAAAGCCGCGGCTCCGTCAGTCCTCGTGACTTCAAGATGACCGTTGGCCGTTGCCGTCCTACATTCTCTGGTTGGAGTCAGCAGGACTCTCAGGAGTTCTTGGGGTTCTTACTAGACGCTCTCCAGGAGGATCTCAGTAGGATCAGGAAGAAGCCGTACATCGAAAAGCCTGATTCTACCGATGATATGATCAACAACCCGGCGGCCATCAAAGAGATGGCTGATAAGGTGTGGGACATCACTTGCCGCCGGGATGATTCGGTTATTGCAGATCTCTTCACCGGCTTGTACAAGTCCACATTGAAATGCCCAGAGTGTGGCAAGATCAGCATCACTTTCGATCCTTTCAATAATCTGACCCTGCCGTTGCCGCTAGAAAATATGTGGACCAGGTCCGTCAAGTTCTTCCCTCTCAATGACGCGCCGGTGAAGATTGAGGTGGAGTTGTCAAAACACAGCTCAATTGAGTCATTGAAGCAGTTCATTTCCGAGAGAACTGGTGTGCCTGCTGAGAGACTCATGGGTGCCGAAGAGTTCAAGGACAAATTCTTCAAAATCTATGACAACACGCAAGATGTGTCAGAAGAGATTCAAAACTCCGACACGCCAACGATGCACGAATTGGAAGCGGTTCCTACGAACTGGCCGAGCAAAAGACCGCAGAAGAAATATCGATCCATGCTGGACATTGACACACCGCCAGAGTCAGTGGAATGGAACGAAGAGGAATGCAACACCATGGTAGTGCCGGTTCTGCACCGACGGCCGCAAGTCCTAGGTCGCGAAGTTGAAGGTGTTTCTCCGCCCCATTTCATTACCTTGACAAGAGAGGAAGCTTCAAATTATGATGCTATACAGCGCAAAGTTTTGCAAAAAGTCGCTACATTCTCTACGTGGTCCAAGTTCAAAGACACGCAAGAATCTGACGGGTCCGAAGCGACGGACGGAGATATAGTTATTGCCACTGCATCAGACGCGGATTCCTCGGGTGACAGTAAGGTTGCCGCCCATTCTGTCCAGGGAGAGGATGATCTGGTTGATATCACAATGAAAGGAGTGCCTGATAGTGCCACCGGCGCTTCACCACAAGCAGTCAAGATCCTCAAGCACTTCAACACAGAAGCACCCAAGTGGGTCAAGCCGGAGGTGTTCTTGAAGTCGGAGTTGCAGAATCTGTTCGAGTTGTCATACTTCAAGAACGATTCGGATGGACCTGTCCCAACTGGATGGTCCAGTGTCGACAACACAAGGGCCCTGCCCAAGCTCGCCGACCGCATCCCCGAAAGAAGTCTGAAGGATGGTGATGAAGGAAGCCCTGAGAGCTCGAACAGTGCCGGTTCAGGAAACGAGGAAAGTGGTGAGGAGGAGGAGGAAGAGAGCCAGGCTACAACGGAGACGTCGCAAACAAGAATGATGGACGAGTCCAGTGAAGAGGACCCACAACCTGTCACAAAGGTAAGAGCTAGATACCTGTGCCGCCACTTTTCTCTGCACTCAGCGCATACTGATAATTTACCTTAGTTCAATGGCCGACCTGGCAAACAAGCGGCCAAATTCGGTCCTGGCGGCCGCAAGAAGTTCAAGGGACACAAAGCATATGGCAAGAAGGCCAACAAACGCCGTGAGAAGCAGTCCCGAGCCAGCAAACTTGCTCAAAGAGCCAGCGCAGTAGCTCCACAGCCTATGCCCCCCGCCGTCGCTGATGGTGGGCCTCTGATCAGGTTTTTTGAGGGCATTGTCGTTGACTGGAATGAGGACGCCTGGGAGATGGTGTTTGGAAACAACACCAAGCAACCTGATGCCGCACAGGGAAGCCGGACATTTATGGACTTGGAAACCCTGCACGATCCTGCATTGAAGATCACCCAGCGTCGACGAGTCACACGGCGTACCCGCGGCATCACATTAGAAGAGTGCCTGGATGAATTCGAGCGTGCGGAAATTCTTTCGGAGCAAGATATGTGGTACTGTCCGCGATGCAAGGAGCACAGGAGGGCTAGCAAAAAGTTCGACCTGTGGAAAACTCCAGACATTTTGGTCGCTCATCTGAAACGTTTCAGCAGCTCTGGGTGGCGTCGTGACAAGCTCGATGTTCTCGTCGATTTCCCCATTGAAGGCCTCGATCTCACCTCCAGAGTTATTCAGAAAGAAGATGGCAAGGCAGAAATCTACGACTTGATAGCCGTGGATGACCATTATGGTGGGCTAGGCGGCGGCCATTACACCGCGTACGCCAAAAATTTTGTTGACGGGCGGTGGTACAATTATAACGGTACGTTCTTCAGTGTATCGATGTCACTTGACAAATGTCCTAATGTGTGCTTTTAGACTCTTCGGTGCATGTCGTATCAGACCCAACATCCGTCATCACCAGTGCTGCGTACTTGCTATTCTACCGTCGCAGGAGTAGTGGACCTCTTGGAGGGCCGAGATTCAAGGAGATGTTTGAGAAGTATGACGCTGAACACTCGAACAACGAGACAAATGGGTCTAGTGAGGACGGCGCCACGCAACAACGATCAACCAAGACAACAGTGACTGCATTGCGTGGTCTGGACGATGACGATGAGGACTCAAATGATGGATCTCACTCATACAATGATAACACCATCCGCCGCAGCATCGAGGACGATGGCAACTATCAGACTGCGGGATCCAAATCATTGGACATGACGCAAGGATGGAGCTTCACGAATCTGGACAGCAAGCCCGGCGATGCCGACTGTGGCAGCGATGACGCACAGTTTGACTCCTCGGGTAATGATCGTGGCCGGGCACTCTCGGAGCAAGACACCGACATGGCATCAGCGGGAGCGTTTGAGTACAACCCATCATGGGATAACCAGGGTGTGCTTTCCGTGCCGGCAGACGGAACGGGAGACGGTCCCTCAGACCCTGTCACCGAGATCCACCTCGAAGACAAGACAGCACGAAGCGACTAAGCGGCCCACGACGTATGAATTGATGCGAGGGCAGCAGAGAGGTATGGAGAATTGTTCTCGGGTATTTGTAATGACGGATCAGAAGTAAAGTAGACCATGACGAAGACATGTTCATGCACTGGACGGAGTTTATAGATGTAGAACTGGTGTCGGCCAGTAAAATAAGACATTGCAAGTATAACTACTTTCTCAGCTATAGGTGTTGCGTGTCAAAGAACTTCAGTGGTTGGTTCGACTGTTGAGTGTTTGGTGGCGTGCTTATTTGTAGTGCTGATACAAAATACGAATAGATTGGTGCAGGGTGACTGTGTGGTCCAGTAATGATGCTGTTTGCAAACTGTCTCTGGTCGGTTGTTTAACAAGCCTTTTCGAAATATGCTTGTTTGTCCTTGATCATTTGACACGCTGTAGGGAGTAATACCGATCTGGCATCCTGTCTACTGATATTGTGACTAATTTACGTATTGGCATCTTAAGCTAAATTATAACAGTCGCCCACGATACAGTTGATGGTTTGTAGAATAGAGTGATTGGCTTCATGTCTGTTTCGTCGGTGTGAGTACTTGATGTGTGTGAGTGATTTGGTCGCATGGAGTGTGGAAATTGTGGTGAAATGGTTGGAGTTGATTTTATGCTGCTGTGGCCGAATTTTCGTTGCAGCTCAATTTGTGGAATAGTCCAGCTCATATCAAAATTGATTCCTCTTGCAGCAGAATTTCTATTCTAGTTGAGTCTGTCGGAAGTTAAATTGTCACCAAAAGCTGAAGTACCACTGGAGATAGGTTGCCCTTAGAGGCTGGATCCGCTGTTTGACCATGAACTAGATGATCCTGTGAACTATGTTGCCTGGGTCCTTGCTTGCTTCGTTTGTGACTTTCCTTCACTGGTCTCTGCGTTGTTGCGTTTAACCTGGGAAGGTGGATTGGATGCTTTAGGTTCGGATTGAAGTGAGCCTTTTGGGAGGCAGTAAAAGGATGGCATTAGCAGCATAATACAACGAGGGGTGTGCATTCCACCTTTTGGCCGTTTCTTTATGCAATGGGAAGGAAGGCTTCAACATTGTGTCTGTGAGCTACTTGGAGGGGCTGGACAACTGTGAGCATCTCCAGGGCTTGAACTTTGTTCTCTTCCAGTTGACCATCCGGTACAACAGAATCAAAGATCTGCCTCGCTACCTAATTCTCCAAGACAGTACAAATTCGATTGGTTACAAACTTGCATATGTATTTCTTGTTCTACGTGATCTGTCAACTTGGGACCGTTTCCTTCCATTGCCCCGCCTCTGCAGCCTGGTGTTTGCAAGAAGGTTGTAATGTCAGCCTCATCTTTCGACGCATGGCCGTTACGCGCCAGAGGCTTCTTTTTACTCCTGAAACGCGCCGACTCAAGCATTTTATGGCTTCACGATGCGGTTGCTACATCGCGACGATACAGGCAACTATAGCCTTACTCCAAACCTTTCATCGGACAATATCCCCCTCTATGCGATCCTTTCCCACACCTGGGGACCAGAGGAAGTACTATTTGCTGACCTCGCCAAGGCGGCAGGTGAGTGGCAACGCAAAGCAGGCTACGATAAGATCAGGTTCTGTGCCGACCAAGCGAGACGACATGGGCTGCAATTCTTCTGGGTTGACACTTGTTGCATTGACAAATCTGATAGTGTCGAGCTTCAGACTGCGATCAATAGCATGTTCCGGTGGTATCGCGATGCAAAAAGATGCTACGTCTATCTGACTGATATCTCTGTCCCCGCTGTGTCAAGTCATGGGAGCAGCATGGCCTTGTGGATTGATTCATATCGACAGAGCAGATGGTTTACCCGCGGGTGGACATTGCAAGAGCTTATCGCACCTAAGACAGTCGATTTCTATTCAAAAGAAGGGCTTTGGCTTAGCGATAAGCAGTCATTAGACCCCATAATCCGCAACATTACGGGCATTCCTTCAAACGCTTTACGTGGTGCCCCTTTGTCTGAATTCACTATCTCGGAACGAGAGTCGTGGGTACACGACCGCCAAACCAAATACGAGGAAGATATAGCTTACTCTCTCCTTGGTATTTTCGATGTCCACATGCCACTGATCTATGGCGAAGGGCGAGAAAAGGCACAGAGACGGCTGAGGGAGGAGATCCACAAAGCTGTAAAAGGTAAGATCAGCTTCAGAACTATAGGCGCATAAGTTTAGAACTGAACAGTGTTAGGGACACGGGCAAATGACTTTTCTGTTACTTTCAACCTACACGAGGTCCCTGAGAGCCAGCATTTTATTGCACAAGAGGGGGAAATTGCAGAAATGCGCAGAACACTTAACTCCAACGGAAGCCGTCGCGTTGTTGTCCTTCACGGTCTCGGCGGCATTGGCAAGACGCAGCTTGCTGTGGCATACACAAAACGGTATCGAGATGAACATTCCACTATATTCTAGTTCAACATCAAAGACGAAGCGTCAATTCAGCAGAGCTTTTCCAAAAATGCGAGGCAGGTTTTGCAGCAGCACCCGAATGCTTTTGGTCCCAGTGCAATAGACCTACAAAGAAACCAAAAGGAGGTATTTAAAGCTGTGAAGACTTGGCTCAGCTTGCCAGACAATACTAGATGGCTTATTGTTTTCGATAATTACGATAACCCGAAATCATCTGACAGTCCGAACCACATGGGTATCGATATTGGTCGCTTTCTTCCCGCTGCCCACCAAGGCTCGGTTATTATCACGACGCGGTTGTCACAGGTTGATAAAGAGCATGAAATCCGAATATTGAAGCTTGGGTCGGCGGATGATAGTCTCAAGATCCTGTCGTCTATCTCTGGGCGAGGTGGCCTGCACAATGGTAAGAGCCTCACAGATAACAATTCATATTTACTAACAATCGATGTAGACATGGATGCTAAAAAGCTTGTACAAAAGCTAGACGGGCTTCCTCTTGCCCTTTCCACAGCTGGGGCATACCTGAGGCGAGTTGCAATGAGCTTTAGTGATTACCTTCATCATTACGAGAAATCATGGGCGAGACTTCATACAAGCACTCCAAACCTAGGTTCTTATGAAGATCGGACATTATGCTCAACATGGCAAGTTTCATACCAACAAGTCCTGGAGCAAACCTCCCTCGCGGCTCATTTACTTCGGTGGTGGGCGTACTTTAACGAGGACATATAGTTCGAAATTCTCCAGCCTAACATTAAAAATGGTCCAGCGTGGTTATATGATCTAAACTTTAATGCCGCGATGGGTACACTGCATGACTACGGATTTGTTGAGCAACACTCCTTGAGTCCAGACCTGGTGGGACCAAGGGGTTACAGTATTCATAGCTGTTTGCACTCTTGGAGTATTCATATTTTAAACCAACAGTGGGATGGCCAACTGAATAAGATTGCAATTAGATGCGTGGCCTCACACGTGCGGAGGCGGGACGTCCCTGGGTTGTTAGCGCTCCAGAGGCGGCTTGTACCACATGCGTTGACGTCTTGTGCCAGCGGTCAAGGTGGTGACGAAGACTTGAATTCGGCATACCATGAATTAGGCAACCTTTACCTGGAGTTTGACAAGCCACAAGAGGCTGAAGACATGTATCGAAGGGCGCTTCAAGGAAAGGAGATGGACTGGGGGCCGAATCACCTGTCGACATTAGCTACCGTGGACAACTTAGGCGCCCTTTATATGCTGCAAGGTAAGCTACAAGAGGCCGAGCAGATGTTCTTGAGGGCGCTTCGAGCGAAGAAGGAGGTGTTGGGACCAGAACATAGAATAACAGCACACACGCTATTCAACTATGCCGCCCCTAACACATTGCAAGACAAGTGGCAAGAGGCTGGAGATATCTTTCAGCAGTTATTACAGGCACAGAACAATTCGAAAAGGGTAAACTACGATATGTTTTTCACAACATGTACTAACCTGGCGAAGGTTTATATAAAGCAGGGAGAGCTGCAGAAGGCTGAGGGCTTGTACTTGCAGGCGCTCCGAGGGAAGGAGAAGGTATGGGGACAGGACGACGTATCAACTTTAGACACAGTCTGCTGTCTAGGGAGGTTTTATAAGGATTTGGGACTCCTCCACGCGGATCAGTGCATGCTGGAAAATGCCAAGCAGATGTGCTTGCGTGCGCTTCGAGGATACGAGAAAGTTTTATTAGGGCCCCAGGACATGCAAACACACCGTTCTGCAATTGACAATGCGAAGGATCTAGGGGCCGTGTTGTGGAGCTAGGGCCATCTAGTCGAGGCCATGACGTACTATCAAGGTGCTTTTAGTGACCTCAGAGAACTGCTCGGGCCATCACATAAGGATGTTCAGTCACTACAAGAAGAGCTTCTGAAGCTGGACGATGCAATTGAAGGTGAGTTCATGGTGATCCTGGGTATAGATACATCACCACTGACATACTCGCAGCAGAAGAGGCACTGGGTGGCCCTCAGACCTGTCCTTAGTATTTACCTAGTATGTATGAATATACTGGCACAAGAATTTGCTTAACTGCACATATCATGTGCCAGATCTTTTACGTGAAGGGGGGATTCGCTGACCCTAAGGTCAACTACCGGGGTCATGGATTCGTGCTATGGAGAGTGCGAGCTTCTATTGTTTGTTATAATACCTGTTAACCAATATTAAACCTCTTCTAGCTATCTATGTACTGAACTTACCTATGTACTTGTGGTTTCTGGTCACGTCCCTTCAACCTTTCGAGTTGTGGTTCAATACCGTAACAACTTTCTGTAAACGGACACTCTACACCCATTGCGTCTTTGCAGCACATTTTCTCTTTATCTGATCCGCATGTTTACTGTACTTGACTGTATGTAAATATGCGGCGATCTAAAGATTGCTGCTTTGCTATGTGGCACGGCAGTTGTGGGTTGTTGTTGGTCTGTGCCGCCGAGTTGGGTCTGACTTGGACGAACCAGGCATCGGCGCCGTGTACTCGACTCATGCAAATATCCATGTGACAACAAATCTATAAGGGTTTTCTTCTTGAGTCAGCGGTGAATGCGAGGACAGCGATGACACACGACTGCATCAGCGATGAAGTACTGTACTGTACAGTACTGTATCTGGTTGCACTTTGACAAAGGTACCGCAAAGCAATGGGCCAACAGCAGCTTCCCAAACGAGGATTTGGGATTACACGATTCAATGCTCTGCATCCAGATGAGCCGCGGAATATGCCAATCGATGCGGGCTGCCATGCCGCTAGCCGACCAAGCCCATCTTGTCAAACCAAGGACCGCACGACGGGACCAGCGCAAGTCGGAGTGAAGCACAAAGATCAACATTCGAACAAGGCATCGTTCATTTTTCCCTCATCGTCTGGTCATGTCATGTTGCGGCTCCGCGCATCTGCAAGTTTGCGCGCAAACCACTGTTTTGACTTCCTGCTGGTCGGGGTTAAATAGGTAGGTACTGTATGTGAACATGGACGTGCTTCGTGCATGCAGCGAACCAACCAAGGCAGTGGTCGTTCGATAATTTCTTCTGGAAGGAGTCCAGAAGGCGGGAACATGGGTCCTGGATCCCCGCGACCGGAATTAGGTGCGTGCGACTAGGGTCCGTCTGATCCTTTCGAAATAAAATAAATTGGGGACGCGACGCCCTACATACAGTACCAGACAGGCACACCTTGGATGGTTGGTAAAAGCCGTCCACAGGTAATAGGAAGGATGGAACACTGGGCCCACGGAGATTCGGCTGGGCGATTTCTCAAGAGGCTCAGAGTGAAGCATGGCATTTTCTCCCATCACCGTTGCCGAGCGCTGGAAATGCAACGCAGCGCGGCCGTTTGTCGCTAAGAAAGCACATCGTTCATCTCATATCCACGGAGGACCAGTTGCAGGCCAGACGCGCAATTGTGGCGCACTCAAACTTGCGCCGACCAGAAGTGCACATAAGCTGTCTGCTGTTGTAGTAGGGCGCATTAGACGCACGACTGTCTCCGATCAGCGGCGTCTCGCGCTCAACGGGCTGCGGCGCACATGTGGCCGTGACAATCTGGCAATTCAGTCCAATCCCATGCCAATCCCATCTTCTCCATGGGCGTGACTTGCTCTTCACCTACCTTTTTCTGCCATCTGGTGGTGTGCTCCTGCAGGGATTCGTCCGGTCGATTCTGCGCCTCATGACTGTAGCCCAGCTGGTCCCCTTATTTTATTTGTTTTTTGAGCAGTTTGTTCTGGACAATTTCCGTCACTTGCGCCCTCGACCGGAGACATCGAATCGTTCGTCCCTGCTGTCCACAGAGTGGGCTGACTAGCGCAGTGAGCCCCAAGCTCCTGAGTCCTCCATCATGAGTCGCTGGCTGTCTGGACATTTTGGATTATTAAGGTTTTTTGGGGGTCTGCTCCAGCAAACATGCGCCGGGAATGGCCAAGACTGACAAGCCACCTGCGAGAGGTTCCATCTATGATGAGTGTTCCATTCCGCAAAGGTCGCTTGCTTGACGGTACTCAAAGCCGCTTTCGACTGTCTTCGATTTGTACTGTACGTTTTCTGTCAGAAGTAATACAGTACTATTACCGCAGTGTACCTGCTTACCCGGGTATTATGCTGGACCATCTCATGCGCCGTGCTGCTCTTGTCCATATTCGGCCCACCTGGATCCATTTACCCCTGCCAGAAGGTGCGTGGCACCAGGGAGGACGCAGATGATGACAAGGGCTGAGACAGCGATGTTGGGTTGAGGTTGCTTGTTGTTTTCGCAATGGATGATAATTTGGCTGGATTTCTCGGGAATTAGATAATAGCTAGGTAGCTATTTAGGCGTCATGCGGTCAAACAAAAATACTCTGAGAGCGGAGCCGACGGGGAAGGCGCTCTCCGTACCGCACTTCCATTATTAATACCGTGCAGTCTGCTTGCGCACAAAGTCGGGTATCCAGATTGCCCCACCTTGTGACAGGTATCTCTGACGATGCTGGTTCTCGTTCCACGCTTGGTCGATGCGAGCATCAGAGTCCTTGCGAGATGAGAGAGGGTATTGAAATTTCTGCGTGATCAGGGCGCGGAATGGTTGAGGGTGACGTGATGGCCTGTTCTGGTGGAAGGGCGCCCGTTGTATGAGACCAGAGTCAAGGTCAAGTCCAGCACCATTTCAACGACGACGGTCTTGGTTGGAGTCGTCGACGCCTCCTTCCTCCGTCCCACGCCAGTGCCAGTGCCAGTGCCAATCTTCCGGTTTTGACGCCTCTGCCCTGCTGCCCTCCTCCCACACCGGCCGGATCTGGCTTGGGCTTATCTTTGCCTCCCCAGACTCGCGCAAGCTCAATCTGCTGCTGGGCTTGCCGATCAACCCAATCCAAGTGGTGCCCCCAGGTCCTGGCCTGCTGTTTCGAGGAGTGAAGCGAATTGGCGAGTTGGGACTGGGACTGGGACAGAGAAAGAGACAGTAGATTGATTCTTCTCTTTGGTTTCTCTTTGCCTTGTTCTCTTTTCTAGAAACTGCGCTCATCCGCCCACAGCTCCTCGTCTCAGTTCGTGTCCACGTTTTCGGAGCATTTCAGAATCGGGGCTACGACCGAAACGAAGCCAAAGCCAAACCACGGCCGCTGTAGTCTTGATTCGACTGCCGATCGTTTCTGGACACCTTGGGTCGCTCGCTCGCGCCAGTCAACGGCCCTCGAGGCCCCAGCCCAGCCCAGCCCAGCCCAGCCAAGCACCAAGCCGAACTAGGGGCGCCGTCCGTTGCTCCATCTGGCCCCCCGTCGCCCCCGTCGCCCCGACAGACGGCCCAGTCACAGTCGCAGCCCCGTTATTGCGCCAACGGGAGGAGCAGCAGCACCCAGCAAGCACCCAGCCCAGCCCAGCCAGGATGGGGAAGAGGACAGAGACACACAGACAGACAGAGTGAACTGAGGAGGGACTGGAACAGCCACGACCACGACCACGACCTGCCAGAGCCAGCACCGCCAGTACTGTACCAGTTGACCACAGCCAGTTCCTGTTCCCCCCATCCACCATCCTCTAGTGCGTGTGCCTCCGTCCACTTCCCAGTCCTTTCAGCAGTGCAGCGCAGTAGTGCCAGGCATTGTCCCGTCCATGTCGTCTTCTGGAACCTCGACCTGAGCAGCTGAGGAACCCCCTCCCCCCAAAACGGTCGCCCTTCTCGCAATCGCCGGTGTGACATTCGCGCCCATCTTTCTAGATTCCCTCACAACACCCTCTCCCCACGTGCGACGCTTCCACCCAATTTGCAACTCTTCCCTTCCGCCTCGCCTCGCCTTTCTTCTACTGTCGATACGTTCGTTCCTTCGTCTCTTTCCTTATTGTCTCCCCATCCACGACGCATCATTGCCAATCCATCCGACATTCGATCATTGACCCCCTCGCCTTGCCGCGCCAATTTCCAAGACCACGGTGCAAATTTGTCCGACCCATCCCCCTCTGCAATTTCGAGACTTTCGACGCTGATAAGTGGTGGTCTTGTGCATCTGATTCGGCCTTAGCATCAATGGCTCTGGTATTCTAAACCGTTACGCGATATTCACCGTCGAACTTGCTTCTGTAACCCGAAGTTCCATTTCTTTTTTTTTTTTTCTGGCCCGTCGAGAGTGCTTCCTCGGACTACTTCTGCGGTTGACCAACCCGACGAGATCAGAGTGCAGTTCGACGACTCCTGTTTCGAGCCCGTCGATCGCCAATCCTGACTCTCATTGCACTTTTTTTTTTGCAAAGACAGGCTTCTTCCGCATCTTTCCTCGACGCGAAATCCTTCCCGTCAATCGAGAATTTTCCATTCACAGTCGCCTGCCTACGTCCCGGCGTATCGCTCGACATAACCCTGCCGGGTGGTCAACGTGCTCCAGTCGCGAGACTGGCAGCCTCCCGTTACCACGATGGACCGACTCTCATGCAATGTCATCTACGTCAATCGGCTGGTTGATGAGGATACATTGATCCGCGCTGCGCCCGATTTTTCCGACGTCCCCAACGAGTCCAGTCAGTCAGACTGGAAACGCGATCATGACAGGAACTTGGTAAAGCCGCTATTGGACACCTTTGGCGACGGTATGTTGCAATTTGATCTTCTGACGCCTCCATTCATCCCTCACTTTTCGCTTTTTTGCCTTTCTTTTTTTTTCCTCTTAAGCACCATTGTGATGAGCTGGGTGAAACCGCAAGAAGCGGGACGACCGGGTTGTCTTTCTGTCTACAGCGAAGTTATTCACCAAAACTCTTGCCTTGCTAACTTGATTCGCGCAGTGCATATTTGCAACACTGGTGCTGCATGCCTGTCCACCCTTTTTCAGCTTCACGATGATTCCATGACCAACATTACGCCCACTCTGATTCTAATAGATACGCCTTTCGATGATCAGTTGCAGGACCAACAAAGTCGATCCAGATCTGCTTCACCCACACCTGCCCCTGGCGCCCAAGCATTTGAGATTCACACTCCTAATGAAGAGCTTTACGGCTTGAGTCTCCTGCAAAAGATTCTCACTGAAGCACATCTTCGCAGCATGTCGAAGCTTGTCGTCCCTGTGCCAGTCATCAGTTATCCAGATTCCGCCACTTCTAACGCTAACCATCAAATGACGGATGGCACATTGGAGGCCCCGTCAACATCGGAATCGTCGCTGGCCGCCAGTCGTCGCTTGATACGGACATGTCTGGATATTGGTGCCGTTGATGTGCTTCTCAGCCCGCTGAACTCGAAATGCACCACCGCTCTCGAGATTTGTGCCTATAAAGCACATAGAGATGCCGCCAAGGAACAGCAGGCGATACTCGAGGTCACCAAGGGCAGGAAGCGATCCTGGGTCGGCGTCAACGAACAAAAACCATTTGCGTATCTCCGTGAAGCCATGGTATCCGGGCTCATGAACAGCATATGTCGCCTCGACAGCAACGAAGGACAAATTATGGGCGCACACATCGCGGTTTCTTCGCAGCGTCAAGCAGAGATTGCCAACGCCGTGGGGCGATGGCACTTCTGCGCCCACTCCTTCTCCGACGACGAATTGTTGGTTGCTGCTCTGGTCATGTTTAAGCACGCCTTGTCTGTTCCCGAATTGGAGCCGTGGCGCATTCCCACAGGTAGGCTGACACTGTCTCACCCATTGCGGCATATGTGATTGATCATTTATTAACATGCTCTCCACAGACCAGCTCATCAGCTACCTAGTTGCCTGTCGCGCCGCCTACAACAGCTTCGTTCCCTATCACAATTTTCGCCACGTGGTGGATGTTCTGCAGGCGACATTCAATTTTCTCGTCCACATCGGCGCCTTCCCGCCCTTCCCAACGGGGCAGGCTAATAAAGCGACCCCCGCCAAGTCGCCAATGGCGGCACTGCTGAGCCCTTGTGAAGCACTCACCCTCCTCATCACCGCCATCGGCCACGATGTCGGCCATCCAGGTGTCAATAATGGATTCCTCGCCACTTTGAACGCTCCCCTGGCACAGCTTTACAATGACCGTTCCGTCTTGGAATCGTTTCACTGCGCCGCCTACTCCCAGATCCTCCGCCGCCACTGGCCAGCCGTTTTCGAGGACCGCAAAATGAGAAGTCTCATGATTAGCTCCATTTTGGCCACGGACATGGGCTTGCATTTTGATTACATGAAGAAGCTGGGTGATGTTCAAGAACGCCTGCAGGACAACAACAGTACCGATGGCTGGAATGGTCGACAGGTAGAAGATCATAAGGCCTTGGCGTGCTCGCTGCTCATAAAATGTGCAGATATCAGCAATGTGGTGAGTATCTTTTGTGCTTTCGGCACCTGGCTGGGTCGCGGCAAAGGAGAAAGTTTGTCACTTTTCCGGGTATCCTTATGCTAACTGTTTCTCACCAGGCCCGGCATCATGACACGGCATTGAAATGGATGCATATCCTATCTGAAGAATTCTCCAGGCAGGCCTCCATGGAAGAAGAACTCGACATCAAGTCCAGCTTACTTGCTCAGCCCAAGAAGGATATTCTCTCCCTGTCCAATGCTCAGCTCGGCTTCATGAACATGTTCGCCATTCCCCTCTTCCAGGGTGTCGCCGACATCATGCCCGCGATGCAGTATACTGTAGATGAGCTCGAGGTGAATAAAGCTCTCTTTGAGCAAAAGGTACGGGAGGAAAAAGCAAAGCAGGCGGATGAGGAGCCGAGCGTCAGACGTGGGATTCGTGAGGGCACTTTTTCTCCCCGGACGCGCAGCTACATCGCAGACAAGGACTCGGCGGGCAACGAGCGGACCAACGAGACTAACCACGCTGGGGACAAAGACACTCCTGACGGTGTTGTGGAAGAAATAGGGCAAACTCCACAAGTGACCGCCGACGTAATAATTCGTGACCAGCAAGCAGCCCCCCCGGCGCCAGACGAGCCCGCAGACATCAGCCAAACCAATCAGCAAGATGGGGATACGCAGCCCAAGAAGTATCAAAACGGCACAGCTTCGTCATTCGACGCTGTGCGCGAGTTGGCCGATAGCGATCCTTTCGGTTGTCGAGGGCGAGGCGACAGCACCTGTGAGAGTAAGGGGTCCACGCATTTTGGGAGACAACGGTGCAGCGAAACCACCGAGGGTAGCGCATCTGGAGCTTTTGCAGGAGACTGGCAATCGCAAGCGACGACCGCCACGACTGGGAAGATGGCTCTGTCGCCAAGCACACAAGGCACCAGTATCGTCAGCAACGAATCAATCGAGCGCACCGTCAGCGCTCCTGGTCTTAACATGTCTCCCCCCAGTAACTCGAGCCATGGATCCCCCGGCACTGTCATGCATGATGGTGGTGCGGGATAGGATGACCATCACCTTGGCGGCAGTCTTGGTAAGGCTGAAGGGAAGACGCTCAGGAAAAAAACGAGTCGATTTAGGATGAAATACTTTCCTTTTTTCAGGAGACATAAGGTGTCAAATCCGCCTCAGCCCACCTCAGATACGACGACTTGAAAGACGCGACGATGAGAGCTTAACGAACATTTTCTCACTCATCAGTTTATGCCTTAGACCTGATGACACGACTCACGGCCACTGCCTGGCAACATGGCCTGTGGTTCCAACACGAGCGGCGCACATGCTGCGCAGGACGACGCAGCTCAGGCAGTATTCCGCTTTATATATGCCAAGTCATGGCCAGGACGGCCTTGGTCAGCTTCACATGACGCGCTTGTCCACGTCTCGAGCGAATACATATGCTTACGATGCTCACGTTTGCTTGTCTTTTTTTCAGAATCAGGAAAATGGATCAGAATACCATGGAGGGCTCACGGCTCCATCTATCGTGGTGGCACCCGGACGGCACCCTAATGCAACATAGGGCTCGTTTCCGAAGGGCTTGGCACGTATGGTACACTTGTCCCTCTACACCATGTGGGTGCTCTCAGAGATGTGCTGTTTCGCAGTCCCTCGTAATTCACGTCCACGCCTGCTTCTTACCTTTCTTTCTTTTTTCATTATTTGTGTGTCGTTTTGGCATATTTGTACAATTAGTGACCATCCCGTTTCCGAGCGGAAAGGCTGCCAGTGAAGGGACGCTGGGAGGTGTACACTTACGGAGCCTCGAAGGGGGGAGGGGGAGACATTTCGGTGGCGTTATATTGTGTTTGTATCTTCTTCACACGTTTATATTCTTAGGGTGGGGTTGGTTTGTTTTGGGCCGGGCAAGGGACAGGACGGAAAATATCTGTTTGAATCTCAATGTCATGAGATACGGCACGGAAGGGGGAAGAATTAGCCCGGGACAGCAGAGGGGGTGTCGAGGGGTTGAAACGATGGCAGCGGCGGAATGTTCATTGCTACGAGAACTGGGCATGAGAGAAATATAACACTACATCGTACGATGGCTGACGCGTGTTGCCACAAATGTGACTTGTGAAATGTTGCACAGCATCACATTGCCCAAAGCGAAGGATGGGCAAGCGCCGATTGATGTCGGCTGATGCACGGAGGTGCGTTGGGAATCCAAGCAGTCCGTCGGCCGAAATGCCGCATTTCGGGATGATGCCGGAAAGTGATGCGCAGTCGCATATGTAAAGGCACTGTGCCGCGTCCAATCACAGTTGCAGCATCAACAGACGACGACCCTGGCGCGGAAACGGCAGCCCGGAACAACGATGGCCAAACTTAAGACGATGGTATTGCTCCAGTGGCGTGGGCTGGAACGGCCCCAGGTCCGGTCTCGTTAGGTAGAATTTAGTGCTGTGAGGAGATGACAAATGGGAAAGCGAAGAAAGATGAGTGGCGCTAGGCGGGTTGATCATGGGTTGATTTGTCTTGGTTGTCTGAGTAGGTAGTTTTCGTCGTTGCGCTTTTGGGCGGGGGAGCAATGGCAGGATTTGGAACAATGACACGATGGATTGGGGAGGATTCATGTCTCAATGCTATGATATTACTGCGGAGATGGACTCATCCAAGGAAGTCGTAATACTAATTGAAGAGAGAACATGTTAGAAGGATAGTGTCAATCAAATACATAAACTGAAAGCAATCAACTGTGGTTCACACGCAGGCAATCAACCGCAGGGCAGAGCAAAAGGTGGATCTTAGCACCATCATGCCGAGGCAAACGTGGGTTCGGGGTCTGCAGGGACGGAACGGTGGGTGGGATGGTGGACGCATTTCAAGATAGGGCAATAAAAAAAACGTGGAGAAGGCGAGTTCAACTATCCGACAAGGATTTGGCACTGACGGAGGCGATTTTCCCCCCGCAATTCGCGGACCTGCTCTGATGAACGGTCTGGTGAGTTTTGATCTGGCGACGGAGGAGCAAGGCAAACTATTGATGCCGTTGGTCTTGGTATTCCTGTCTTACGACAGCCTGTGCGCGATGGAGCTTGAGGCATAACAGAAAATGAATGAGATAAACGATGCAAATTTATTCGAAAGGAATATTCCCGAAACAGTCGAGCATGGAAATGGGGTGCAGACTATAAGAAAAAGAAGAAAAGCATATGTCAGTCCCTCGTCTCAGACAACATGTTCAAGCGCCCTTATTAGCATCACTCCTTCGCGCCTGGCCACAACGTGATTCTGATTCTGATTCACATGTGTCAAGTTGAGTTGGCCGCGCCCATTTGATCGACGGCCGCTACGATTCGTCTCAACACCCGCACCACCACCAGCCACACCCCTAGAATCCAGTCCAGCAAAAGCTCCAGTTGAAGTCCCATCCCGGCCGCCCGTCCGTCCGTCCAGTCCCCTCAAACACATTCAACCTCCAAAACTCTACCACCCACCCCCATCGACTGATCGTTGTTTAAAAGAGCTGTGCCTGTGCCTGTGCATGTGCTTTCCGTGTCTTCGCGTCCCTTTTCTTCCCGTCCCGGTGCGGCGTAATTTGCTCCTTTTTTTTTTAATCCTTTGGGCGACCCAGTACCTACTTTACTTATTTCTAGATTCAACTCTTGGTCTGTCTGTGTCCTGAGCAATTGCTATTTCATTCATCGACATACCTTACACAGCTGAGTGCAGAAGCTATTGGACGTGACATCCACCAGAGTTATCTGAGAGTCCCCCACGTTATTTTTGACTTCCAGCTCATTGGCTTCGGTTTCACGCTTTCACGCCGTGGCGACAACAGCTGTACTGGGGCCCAAGCCCACGCCGTTGCCGGATCCTCCATCCAAGGACTTCATGAGTGACGCGCAGTGGGACACGCTATATGCCCTGCTCGATGGTGTTTTGCCCTCCATCACGTCGACGACCTCGTCAAATGTCACGGACAAGGCTGGCAGCATCTTGCTCTCGGATACCGCGTTCGAGAAGCTGGTGGATGAGTGCACCGAGGCGCTTGCTGATCCGCCGCCTAGGGAGAAGATCAAGGAGTATCTCGAGTTTCGGCCCTCGCAGGATGAGAAGTTCAGGGAGGACTGTCTGCGGTCGCTGGTCATTGTTCCACAGCGGGGACAGCTGGTTAAGGTGTTGGATTTGCTCGGGTAAGCTTTAGAATGCCTTTTTATTTGTATCTATGAAGAACGGGGTGGAACGAGGACTCGATGCTAATTTGTTCTTGGGACACACAGCGGACACGCGGGCAGCATGCTCTTGACCGGATACTGGACACCCATCACATCGCAGCCAACACATGTTCGACAGGCCATCATGCAAGCCTGGGGTTCATCGCGCCTGACCGCGTTACGGACGCTGTCAAAGTCCCTGGCGCAGATGGCCCAGAAAGCCAACTCTGTCTACAGCCGCTTCTTCAAGGAAATTTCAGGGTACACAGATCTTCCGTACGACTGGAAGAACACGGAAGGCTACCCCTACGAATTCGTCCAAGTCCCCGCCGGTCAGGGCGTCCACGAGATCTCAACCGACATCGTCATCGTCGGCTCCGGGTGCGGCGGCGGTGTCTCTGCGAAGAACATCGCCGAGGCAGGCCACCGAGTGCTCGTCGTCGACAAGGGCTACTATTTCCCGCCGTCACAGCTGCCCATGACGCAGGAATCTGCCTCGCACTACCTTTATGACGCTGGCGGTGTGTTCTTCACAGATTCGGCCAGCACGGGCGTCGTATGCGGTGGTTCCTGGGGAGGCGGCGGCACCGTCAACTGGAGCGTCTGCTTTCGACTGCAGGACTTTGTTCGAGAAGAGTGGGCTTCGAAGGGCCTGCCACTTTTCACGTCAAGCGATTTCGACGACAGCATGGACCATGTATGGGATTTCATCGGGGCGAGCAAGGACGCTATTCGCCAGAACGGGCGAAACCAGGCTTTGCTCGATGGCATACATAAGTTAGGATGGAGAGGCGGCGTGGTCGAGCAGAATACAGCCAGCAAGGAGCACTACTGCGGTCGGTGCCATCTGGGCTGCAATTCGGCGGAGAAGAGAGGTCCTGCTACCTCATGGCTGCCTGCGGCTGGTGAGGCCGGCGCCGAGTTCATGGAAGGTTTCACCGTGGAAAAGGTTGTTTTCGCAGACGACGGCAAGACCGCCATTGGCGTTGAGGGCATATGGACGGCCAGGGATGAGAACGGAGATGTTCACAAGCCAGAGTCTGTTCGGACGCAGCGACGCGTGTTCATCAGGGCCAAGAAGGTTATTGTGTCGGGTGGTTCGATATGGAGTCCTGTGATTCTGGCCAAGAGCGGCGTCAAGGTAAGTCGGCTTATGACAACGTTGTCATGTGAAGTTGGAAAGGCATGAACTGATCAATGGGGTGAAAAATTAGAACCGTAATGTTGGACGACATCTTCACTTGCATCCTACAAACCTGCTCTCGAGTGTCTTTGGAAATAAGGACATGAGCTCGTGGGAGGGCGGCATCATCACGTCGTATGTAAATGAGTTTGAGAATTTGGATGGCAAGGGTCACGGCGTCAAGCTGGAGCCGACGTGCAATATTGTAAGTTTTCACCTCAATCTCAACTCAATTACAAAATTCTCGAAAATACCCCTCATATCAGACGTTGAAGTCTTCAACGCAACGATCTCAAGTCACGTATATCAAAGTACATTCTCATAACTAACTTCGCTCCTACAGCCCTACGCAACATACGCCCTGCAAACTTGGCGAGACGGCCTCGACGCCAAAGTCCTCGCCCTCAAGTACCGCCACCTCGGCACCTTCATCTCCCTCACCCGCGACCGCGACACCGGCCGCGTCTACCCCGATCCCAAGAAGGGCACGCCGCGCATCGACTACAACACCTCCGACTTTGACCGCGAGCACACCATCGAGGACCTCATTGCGCTCGCCAAGATCTGCTACGTCGCCCAGGCCACCGAGATCCGCGCCCTTCATCCCCAAGGATGGCGGCAAGCGACAGGCCGAGCACGTCGCCGGCAAGGATCCGGAGTTTACGGACCCGGACTTCGCGGCGTGGATTAGGACGCTGCGCAACGCGGACAACAAGCCCCCTACCGCGATGTGCATGTCTGCTCACCAGATGGGATCGTGCCGGATGAGCGCGGACGAGGGCTCCGGCGTGGTGGACATGAAGGGCAAAGTGTGGGGGACGGAGAATCTCTATGTTGCGGATGCGAGTGTGTTTCCGAGCGCAAGCGGTGTCAACCCCATGGTGACGGCGATGACGTTGGCGGATTGGATCTCAAGGGGTATTGCGAACGAGTTGGACTGAGAGAGTTTGCGCGTAAGAGGGGAAGAAAAATATGTCCTGGGAGGAGGACGAGCATATCAATGGGATTGTCCGAGGGGAATTCTGTCCCGATGTATCTGAGGTATATTTCGATATCATCTACGAGATTTGTATTCTAGCAGATTTTGATACTCAAACTGGCGTGTTTTATTCTAAAAGCGTACATTGGGTGTTCAATGGGAGGAGTACGTGCAATTATATGTTTGATTTACTTTCGTGGAAGCATGCAGTCCATACGTGACGTCGTGGTGCGATAAAGGTGGTATATCATTAAAGGTCAAAGTTTGAGACTACTGTGGTTATACTAGTTATATTGACATGAATGAAAACATGAAGCTCTATATTCGACATCTGACCATACTCGTGTCATGCTGGAATGAATATAAGTAGCATACTAGTATAGTATGAAGTTCTTTAGATTTAGTCCAGTGATAAGTGATGGATGCCAAATATCCTCGGCGACTAACCTAGACCGCGCACATCCATGTGCCAAACCCTTGCGAACTTCCATTCCATTCGTGTCACTTTGAGTATTGTTAGATTGGGTAGTTGAAACATCTTGGGAATGGGCTAGTCTTCGCTCTTTCTTACTTTTCAGTGCTTTTCTTTCATTTAATTATCTGTTGCGAGACAGGGATGTTAAATGCTGTGAGCATCTCACAATAAGAAGACCACCTTACGAAGCTTCAAATATATCAATGCTCAACAATGCATGGAACATTCTCTAGTGAAGGTTTTTTTTAGCCGTGACCGCCCAAATCTAGATAGTGAGTCGGACTCTTCATGTCTTCAAAATTATTGCATCTCGGCTTATGCTACGGTTTGCTACTCTACTGTTCAAGTACCTAGTCTTGGAGGCGAGTATACTCCAAAATCGAAACCCGTGGTTCAAACAAGGCTTGCGAACTCGACGAAAAGGTGCGCCAAGGAAACCCCCCAAGATTGAGAACCACCAAGCCATGCCAGGCAATTGCATTTTTTTTGGCGACGACATCGGCGCAATACCGTTTCACTTAGCGCCGGTGATGGTGTAAACGTCACGTCTGTTACAAAGAACCTACCCTAGACAGAGTTGGCGGTTTCACTGCACGGGCATCACAGTAGTCCCATGTTTGTTCCCGTCGTCTGGCAAAGCGCTGTTCCTCTTCCAAGGTTGGGGCCCAGAAAGAGGGCCGGGACCTCGTGGGATTGTCGGTGAGCGAAGCTGCTGTGGCCACGAGGACGTCGTGTCACGGTCTACAAATCGGCCGCGTGACTTGAGGTATCGCACTGCAGGGTTCAGGTACAAGGTGTGTTGTACGGCTCAGGTCAGCAGATCTGGCGCATTGCAGACAATTGACGTCATTTTTTCCTAGGGCACGAGAGACGCAGGCGCAAACACTGCTCTGCTCTCTCCAGCCCGAAACACGGAGTCCTTGTCCAAAATGCCAATAGAAAGCGAGTTGTGATGACGCTTAACCCATGATGTGAGGCTCGTCGTACATGGATTGACATCAACCGGTGCGGATACCCAAAACCAGCGGAGGCTTGTGGTCGGTACTTGGCCCTCGCTCCCACTCTATTAGCTCTCCCACACAGTTTTCGTATTTCTCTTGCCTCGGGTTCGGTGCGTACCGATGGCTTCCACGCTAGACAGGTTTCTGTCTTGAAAGTGCGTAACGTTGCGGGGACGCCACAAGTGCACAGCCACGAGTCCTGCAGCGGGCAGTCCGACACCAGCTTGGAGACGTCACTGCCGATGCATGCATGAAGGAGGGGAAATTGTTCTCAGCTGCTCATGGATGAGAGACAACTAGAAAACTCCAGTTCTCGCTTTTTCAGGGCTGTGACGTCGTCGAACTCATATGGTTCGACCGTCAAGAAGAAATTCTGTTTGCAAAACGGGGTTCGTCGACGATAGTTGGTGATCCGCGCCCTTTCTGTGCGATTATGTTGAAGACGGTTCTCGAAGAATCTGAGAACGGGGAACGCTATTGTGTCTAGTAATACCGGTCCTTGCAAAGTCGGGATACATTCAAGATCAATCTGAGGCGGGAGTCGCACCTAATCTTCAACTCAAGGAACCAATCCTGTGGAGAACGCGCAGGCAATTCGTTCTCAAAACGGCAACGCCTTTTCTGTTGGATGCCTCTCACGTTCGTGCTCCTGTTTGGTCGACCCTGGTTGACGATCCGAAAAGATCTGTTGTGGCTGATGCCTCGCCTCCCATGCTAATGCTGGGGCTTCCAAGTTTGCTCTGTGCGCTGGCAGGCGATCATTGAATCCGCATCTTTCTGCACCCTATTTTTGGCATGCTTTTCCATATTATCCTGCGCCATGCAGAAGGCAAAAAGTCCCAGTTTGCCATTCAACAACCAGGAACGTTCATTTTTGATCACAATCCGGTATTTTCTATTTTGCCTCGGTTATGGCCTTTCCCATGACAATCAAGATCATCACCCCTGAGCAAGGCATAGTTTTCGCCACACAGAACGTGTCGACATGTGTCTGGCTACATGCCTCCGCAGCCGGCATTTTTTGCGAGTTCGTCATGAACAACCGACGTAACTGGAAGCTCAGAGCAGCTTCGGTTTGTCTCTGAAGTCCCAACGACGTGGTCTGCTTGTCGTGTTCTGAGCAAATCGCATCGCACCATGGATCGCCAACCACGAGGCGAACGCAGAGACATGCAGTAGTTGATCGTCTCTAACCCCGTGACTTGAATGCAGACCTCTCGTTCCACGTGAGTGCGAGGAGCTGATGTAGCTTGCCCCTATCTGACACTTTTCATGCACAAGAGAGTGATTCGGCCGGCTTGAAGCACACAATACGAGAGCGTCTCGTCGTTGGCCATGACGATGGCCGCCGTCAATAGGTGTTGGTGGCGCTTGAGAGACGGGTGCGACGATGTGCGCTGACACTCGTAATGCTTGCGGAATCCACCATCTCGCCTAAATACAGAGCTGCCATCATCAAAAGAAGCAGCATGATACGAAAGTCTTCTATGCAGAAATGCATGGATGACTGTCGTAATCGCTTAGAGGTCCTTCTCTCCCTGACCTCGTCTTAGGACCAAAACATGGCATACGTGGCTGTGCATTATGGCATCTGTCGCTGCCTATCAAGAATTGGTCAAACCAAGAAGTCTAGTCGCACCACTGATATCAATGCCCTCCTGCCAGGCTGCACTGGTCGTAGACCTGAAATGCGACCTGGACGTCGGACCATGATGCATCGCTGCCAACAGCTGGCGCACAGGCAGTCGCAAGAAAACCATGAAGGTGATGCGACAGAAGGAAGGGTTGATGTCTACCACAGTGAGCTAGATCTTAGCTAAAAGTTGCCCGACTTGGACGGATTGGGTAAACTGACATGGATTTGTTATAATAAGGCTGTTGGATGTGCAAGATGTGTTTGGTTTTGACTGTGGGTAGTAAGAGCTCTCCAGCGACAGGGACAAGGACGGGTCGGGGGCACAACGCACGGATAACGACAATGGCACGAGTGGGTAGCCGCGACGCAGCAGACGCTCTTGCCTCTGAGCTAGACGACGTTGGTTTTGCCTCACTGCCGCTATCAATGCCAGCATGCTGCCACATTTCAAATGCAAAGGTGGTTAGCACCCGCGATCCGGCCATAATTTCAGGCCATCACTTATGACAGTTTCGACTTTTGGCATCGGCGTCCATCCCACTCCTTGTACGTGCTCGGTCCTCGGGAGCAAGTACGGCGAAGCTCTCGACCAAGCATTTGCTGGAGGGTAGGACGGTACTTTCTCATTTCTACTCCTGACTTGACCCATGAAGCTGAGATGGAGACAGAACCGTCCAACCTCAACAATTGGCCGTCCGTCTCAACTCTTTGACCCCCCGGTGGCGTATATCAGTAGCTTGGGGAGCATTGCCAATCAATGGTGGAGTACAACATCATGCTATTGCCTCGTCATTAGCCAAGACTGCTTCGTTATGACATTTGGTAGGCTTACAGGCAGTCCACAATGAGCTACAAGATGCACTGCAATAGATGAAACGCAATACGTGCGTGCCGGTACGGAATTTTGGAATCCCTGCCTTGGATCGCGGGACTTCGAACCTGCATGCATTGATTGCATTAATGATATTGACCAGCCACAGTTCCATCCGAAATGGACTTGACGCAGAATAGTGCATCCGCGACTCGAAACTATGGAACCAAAGTTGAGAGTGCAGAAACTCTTCCAGCCGGAGAAACAGAGTACAGCCACTGACCAGCACTGGGAATGATCATACCATGGAGTAGCATCAAGCTTTGGTGGTCACCGAGTGAGCGCCGACGCCAGACAGAAGTTCCTACCACAGGAGCTGTGGATCCGTCCATCCTAGCCATGTCCACCTGGCGATCTGTAAGGCTGGATATGCCGTTTCTCCAGATAAGTTGTGCTTCGGTATCCCTTTTGAACACTTGTTTGAACCTTTATTACCAGTTTGGCAGCACAGACACCGGACATGTTGCCTGTTTCTGACATTAATTTCACATTTCATTGCCCGACCCTATCGAGGGCCGGACCTCACTGCTCACCTCCCTTCCATGTCGACCACAGACCATTGGGAACATAGAAGTGACCCCGTTTTTTCAAAAAGCCTTGAAACTCATCAGAAAGTCAGATATTCTTCATGATTGGTCTTTGCCGTGTGCTTCTTGGCCAATCAACAGAGGCGCCCCTCGGGCCATCTGGACGTAACTCCACTGGCACCACCACCGACTCGGCTGGCGTCGAAACAGCCTGACCAATCAGCATGCAAAAACTCCTCTTGAACGACTTCCAGCTGACCGTTCCACCCGGCACTAGGCATGGATGGCTCCATCCTTTGACCCCGTTTTTGGTATCCTTATGGCCTCTGGTCTTGCCTTGACTTTGACTGCCATGTCGGAAACATCACCAGTGCCAATCGCGGCCCCATCATCTTGGCTTTGATTTCCAGAGGGACTTTTTCCAAAATCTTAAAACCTGTCCGGTGGAGTGTCTTGCCAAAAACGCTGATGGTCCCCTAGATCTGTGCATTAACTGGTTCGAGGTTCAGATGCCATTGACCAACCAAGTGCTCAAGCCCTGCCAATACTCCAGGAGTTGGACCCAGCAATTCAATGCTTCTCATCTCTGCTCAGGGATAAGATTCAATACCCGCGCCCTAATGAGCGGGTTCTCCCTAGACGGACCCGTCTACTGAAATTACCGTCCCGGCTGATACCATTCATCATCAAGGGAAGCCAGGGGCATGGCCGTTCCGTGGCGATATGCTTTCTTGTCACCATAGGCCTCATGGCTAAGACCCGTGGTCCAGCAGGTGTTGAAAGAGTGTCCCCTTCAATATTCAGCCGCAGAGGGTCATTGATATCTTGGCGATTACGACAGTTTCGACTGTCGCCTTCGCACCAGGAGTAAGAAGGCACTTATCCATCCAATTGTGTATACACACACTCACTCTCCATGTATGAAGTATCCAGTCATGCTTGTTACCTACTCAGGCTGTAGATGGAGGAAAATGATGCATATATCTCTGCTGACAGCGGCAGAGTAACAACGGACCCGACTCCGCCCTCGGGTTGGCGATTGACGTGCTTGGCCTCGTATCCTGTCATGCTCGATTTAGGCACAGGTTTCGAAATGTAAGAGAACGGCGCTGGTCACCTGACCGCGAGATGCCGTGGGACAAGCAGTCAAGTACCCTCTCCTCCTGGAAACGTCTTGTACAACGGGAGGATCCGAGCAGCATACGGAGCACACGTTGTAGAACAGGGAAGGCCCGGTAGAGTCGGTAGTCGAGCCATACGCTCACTTGCAAAAAACCAAGGGAAGACGAGATGAGGAGGAACATGAAGTTATGCACATAGTCGCGGTAATAGTGTCATCTGATTTTCCATCATAGAGGCTTACGGGTCTCCTTCTAGTCCCACGGCAATCTTGGGCCGGGCGAGAGGAGAAGAAACGCGTACTAGACCCATGACGAGAAGCCATACTTGATGTCCTTTTTGTCACATTGAACGATAGAGCACGGCAATTGATGTCTTGGAAAGGGACTGATGCAGTCTTGCTTTAAGCTAGGGAAGTTGATCGTCATGCTGTTTCACAATACTCGCCGGGTCGACATATTGGCCGTCAGAGCATCATCACCTCCGTAGCTAATGTATAAAATGTCAGATCTTTGTTCGACGAAGCGCCGAGCCAAGGTACCTCATGTCTAGCGTACCCTGGGGGCGACTGGAGTGAGCGTTGCATCTCACCCCAATGGGAGTCAGGTTTAGTAGCCGCCGGGTGAGGACCAAGTTCAGCCACAAATTCTTGTAGACTGTGAAAGTGTGGAAGGTTGGAATAGCAAAAACCTGGATCGAGATGCTGCTCAATGGTGTTATGTGGCTGGCTGTGTTTCAAACACTAGACTTATTACTTGGCAGAACGATCCTGTTGTCTAGTCGAGCAAACAGTCTGATATCAAGAGCATCTCGAAGTGTCTGAGAGGAGGCCACGAAACCAGTCCCGCATACAGACCGTCCGACCTTTTGCTGTAATAAAAAACTTCGCAGATTGGGATGTCTTTCTCTTCTGACGTACAGCAGTGTACGTACTGCTTGGCCAGATGCTGCTTGGCTGGGACTGCTCATCCATTTGTTAGGTCTGACGGATATGCCACGGCCACAAACCATGTACCACTACATCAACCGAGGGATTGAACGCTCGTGTAGCGCGGCGATGCAGCTTTCAGCTAGACAAGATTTACGACGGCAATTTACTAGACGGTTCGATAGGGGTGCCAAAGTGGTATGGATACGCCGCCCGCAATCGGATGGTGAGCAAAGCAACGCAGGAATGCTCCGGCCACTGCTGGCAGGGGGGTTGTCTGTCTGCTTGGTTTGCGTGTGGATTGGCAAAGAGGCAAAAGAGGCTGGATTGCAGGTCGCAGCACAGTCATGGTGGGCGACTTTGTGGTGTCGTAGACTGCATGATGGTGGAGTCGGACTGCAGTAGCACAATTTTGCCGTAGAAGCCAAATGGACGTGAGGGACGTGAGGGAGCAGGGAGAGCGACGACTGATGATGGGTCTCATGCCGTCATGCTCTTTCGAATGCGAGGTGGTTGTCCGCTGCAGGGCCGGCGTCGGTGGGTCTCAGCCGATGTTGCAGACCAGACGCTATTCTTGTCTCTCTGGAGGTAGCCACTGCAGCCTGGGGGGCCAGCAGCCCAGGAGAGGGAGAGGGAGGCCCAGAGGCCAGCAACTTGGCCCAGCCTTAGCATTGAACACGACGACGGCCACGCCAGCGGCCGCTAATAATACTACAGCAGACGGAGGCGGCGGCGGCGGCGGCGGCGGCTGCTGCTGCGCATTCCAATGCGATACAACCTGGTCGCTTCGGCGCACACGATGTTCGATAGTGGACACCACAGGCGTGGCATCTGCACGAAGCAGATTTTTTTTTCTTTTTCATTTTTTTTATCCCGTCTAGTGCTGGAGCCATGCAGCATCGCATGAAGGAACCGGACTACGGACATTCGCTAGCGTGAGGCCTACCGTCGACGACCACTGCCCCGTGCCGTCTGTCGTCTTTGTCTTTGCCCTTGCCCATGGGAGATACAACATCAGGACGTACTCAAGGTTCCTGGATATCAGCACAGGCTGTTGGCAGCAAAAGGCACCCCCGTGTGTGCATGGCTGCGTCTGGTGCGGTCAACTGGATGGGCTCGGTACGCCGGCCAAGCCAGGGCAAGTCAATCGAGGGCAGGCGCGGAGTGTGGTGCGCCATAGCGTAGCGTAGCGTATTGCCTGCCATCCGCAAGCACCAGACAGACATGTAATTACAGTAGTGCTCGCACCCGGCACCTGGCACCTGGCACCTGGACCTGCACCTGGCTGCCACCACGCACCACACGCACCACGCGCCATGTACCATCCCCATCCCCATCCACCGTGGCCCTGGACCTGGACCTGGTGAACATCCAACATCGAGGCTAGTGCCGCGCACTGCCCGTGGGCCACCCGCTGGCCACGACTATATCTCCCCATTGCCGCCACTTCCAGTGATCCTGCTCTTCCCTCCCTCCTCACGACACCTTCGTCCGCCCTTCTCTTCTTCTTGGCCACGGCCGTTTAGCAGGCGATTCCCTCTTAAAGCCAACAACCTCCGGTACTCCCTGCTCGGCCCGCTGCCTCGACTTCTTTTTTTTATATCAGTGCTTTCTTTTCTCCTCGTTTTTCCATCCCACCAAAGAGTGCCTTGTTCGTTTCCCTGTCGCCGTTTCGACCCCTCCTCCGTTCCACCCGCCACCACCGCCGGCCCACCCCTCGCCCATCGGCCAGACCCCGCCACATCCTCTCTCTTCTCACGACAGTGTCGCAAAGGGCTCTCGAAGGCCTCAGCGTCGACAAATGCCTGTCCAATTACTTCCGGCCTCTGCCGCCGCATTCGCTCCGAGAGCATCCTCCGTCAATGTCGTATTGGGATCCAAGGTCGAGCCTTGGCTCACGCAGACCTTGAAGCGAGTCAACCGAGTAAAGCGCCCGCTCAACAGCGTCCCTCAACACCAGAGATGTCTCACCGAAGCCTTGTTGTCACCAAATGCCATCTGGACCCTAGCTTCGCTTATGCTGCCCAAGTTCCCCGAGGCCGACATGCCTGCCGAACCGCTCGAGGAGCTTTTCAGCTATCAGCTCGTTCACATTGAAGCCTACATCGTCCATGTCGACATCGTCCTTCGCAATGAAGTCGCTTACAAGCTGACCACTGATACTATTGATGCCCTGGTCGAATACGACGAGAAAATTCACTGCGTCGATGCAAAGGCGAACACCTACGAATGGTCGGAAAAAGAGCAGCAATGCAAGAAACTCCACGAGGACTTTGTTCAGGCAGTCAACAAATTTGTCTATCGCACCAACGTCACCGCCTTGGAGGGCCTGGAAGATGAGGGCGCTGGTGAGCTCTTGAGCGGCAAGAGTGAGGAAGTCAAGAACAACCTTCTGGGACTCATGAAGCCCCTGTTGCCTCCTCCCCGTGTCATCGATGTTGTGCGCCAGCCGCCGCTGCTTCCAAGCTCTCCCGTCAACAACATGTGGTCGCAACCTACACTCCCCAGCTCATTGCCCGCCGTCGACGCCTGGCGAGTTCTGCCATCAAGTCCAAGTGTGGCATCGACGTCTGCAGAGTCAATCAACACGCCCGTCTGGGCCACAATGGGCATGAGCGAGGTCCAGATGCCTTCTCCAACTCCTGCGTTCACCCAACCACATGCCACGGCTGCGCTCTACTTCAGCTCGCCTCCCATCACAGCCCCCATGGTCGCGGCCTTGCCTCTGCCGAGCATGCTTGCATCCTCGCAGTGCGGTGTTAGCGTTGGCATGGGAGGATTTGGCTGGGATCGCTACCAGGAGTATGTGACCATAATGTGACAACCATAAGCGACAACAGCGGACTGTTTTAATGTCACGACCACGACGGCAGCACCAACGCCGTCTTCGTCGTCTTAATATGCTTCTGCGACGCGTCATTTCTCGGGACCTGGGAAATCGTCATTACGCAAACATACAGTCTTGATACACAGCGACATAGACAACTTCATCGAATCGGCATTTTCACATCGGCGTTACATATTTCATCATGTTTGCATTGGGACTGGAGTTTCGAACAAGCTCAACAAATACCGCTCTTCTGGAAAGCACAGCGGGTTTCTTTTTCCTCTCTGAATCTTTCACTGTTTCCCCATCTGGTTTACGTGTGGTCCCGTTCGGTTCATCGGCTTCAGTCACAGACCCGCAGCAGACTCGAATTACGGTACCTGTTGTGCTGCACCGAGACAACTATCCGGTTTGAAAGCCTCACCACTTGCTTCATCTCTTCATCATGCCAAGCTGCAGGATGAATGGCCGATCGAACCAGTAGGGCAGGGACCCCGACCAGCAACAACGGCGGCTAGCGACTCTTTCTTTCCCTGGATCTTGCATATTTTCTTTTCCGACCTCTATTCTCTTTTGCTTGGGTGCCATCTGGTTAAAGATTAAGAGGAATTGGCAGCAATGCACATCACTCGGCACGGTCCGAGATAGACTCCTTCACTGGATTCTTGATTCCCCGACATTTCGATTCTTCATCTTCTTTTTCAACTTTAACCTTTTGCCCATAGTTCTTATGCGGCTTGTACAAAGATTCCTACGGATGATACCCCCAATCACAGGCAATCACTGCAAACACACACTCTCTTCGACTTCTTCCTGGATCAATTTTTTCCCCCGCATTTTTGTTCCTTTGTTGACGAAATGAATTATGACAACGAGCCACGACTACTTGACGATACCTAATCGGAAACACGACCGACTCTTTTGGGTCTACGAAAAGATACGATAATACTCGGCTTGATGCCGAATGACGACTTCTTCGTTCGACGCCAAGACAGATGCGCTCACTTCGTCAAAGTAAATAGAAAGCGATCTAATGCACGTTCAGGACTGGTTTCTGGGCGTGATCCATCCCTTTCTCGGGGCCGTTGCGATTTGCTTCGCCACGTGGCCAGCCAAGAAAGCTTATCCGGCATAATGTTTTTCTTCGTTGGCCTGACACTGGTTGTCAAATGGGACCAATGTATACACCACTTCACGGAGGACTCTTCACGCGCCCGCGCAAGATGAGTATCAATGCCGTGTCATCGGGAAGAGCGAAGGTGGCTTGCAAGGTTTCTACCGCAGAGCTGGACTGTTCCAGTGTCGTCTCTGCCGTGCAGAACGGCAATTGGAACGGTGTCTTTATCTCGCCGTTTTTTGTCTCGAGCTTTTCTGGCATTACCCATGTTTTCTCCTGCGCCACTCCTTTCGACCAGGAGGACTCGGTTTTTCACGGGCAAATAGAGGACATCTATGAAACCCGAGCCGAGCTAACATGGGGATGCTGGTCAAGTAATGACAGGCAGCCCAAGTAGTTCATCTCACTACGATCAAACTCAAACCCACCATCTCACCACTGACAACAGCGCATTAGCCTGGTTCTAGTCGCCGCATGTCAGGTGAGATAGTTGGGACAGTTTCCGCCACAAGCGGGCTGACGTATCCCGGCTGCTGTAGAACAGCAGACGCCGGCACCGTCTCAGCCCCTGGACTGCAGCGCAGGCTTGTCGGCACTGAGATGCTGGAAATTGCACTCTGGACATGATGGCAGCGTACCGGAGGAGAATGTAGGATCCCGAGTATTCCTTCCCTGGCTAGTTTTCGTATACGCTGCCGGTCTGGGTTTTATATACCAAGGACAAGCGCACCGCTGCTGCAAAGGGGACTCCCTGCTCGTTTGCTCTTTAGTCGTGCAGTATTATAGTTAATCTCAATATGAACCTTGTTCTAAGTGAAACGGGTGCCCACCAGTGAAGCAAATTGAAGTGAAACAGAAGTGACGTCAAGCGATGTGATGTTTGTAGTGAACACCCAATGTCGATTGAGCCAATGTATAAAAACCATGGTCAAGACGCAAAATCTCAGTACCATAAACGAACCGTTTTTGTAATTGAACCAGTCGAAGCGCTTTGCCGCGTAGGTTCTCATCAAGATCACAGCACAGAGAGCATTCACGCCTTCCAATGTTATCACCATGGCGAACGCCTTGAAAGCAACCCCATCGACTGGCATTGATGCTCCCTGATTTCACAATAATAACGCTTGGTTGAACTCATCTATTGAGATTGAGACAGCTTTACTTATACATTTACAAAGATACACCAATCACTCCGAGCTGCTGCCTAACAGTCCATCTTCTCTACGCAGCTGCCATCGTCCTTCATCATAGACCAACGACGCCTTTGTCGACTTAGCCGCCTTGTACAAATCTGCGTCAATCTCAAAACGTATGGCGTCCCCCTCTTTACTCGTCGGACTGCCCACATCCTGAAACGCAACGGCCAAGGACGACGATTTCCAGTCTGTATCCCAGTTTCTACGCCAGTCCGCCACCATGACTGCCGCGAAAAAGAGCGTCTCTAGTCCAAGCAACGCGGCAAGGAAGCTGGTATACTTCCACTGAACGCTGATGCAGGTCTCCCGTTGCAGCAAGTTGCCCCGAGCCTGTCGTAAGTACTCTGGTCCTTCGGGACTTACGCGAATCTGTGCGGTGACGGCTCTGGCCAGGCCGCTCGCCAATCGTGACACGGAGTCGGTGTCCATGGTACCGTTTTTCCATACGTCTGATATCCACGTGGCATCGATAAATTTGCCGTCAAAGAAATTCTCACCGATAAAGGATCTCAACTTTGAGGCTTGCATGGTGAAGATGCATTCCGGCGCTTACCAAGGACTCGAAGGAGTCGAACCCGCCGCTTTCTGTGCGTCCGAAAGATATGCCTTCACGGTATTATTCTCGGTCCTGATATCGGTGGGAGTGCAGTCCGTCCATCTGCCGTTATGCATGCCTCCGATTCACCGCGAGTTGGAAGGCTCTATCTTCGGAGGAGTAGGGCAAATATTCCTGTGAGATAACCTCTTCGCGGTAATGGCCGTTGATGAAGTTGGCAGAGAACGTCTGCATGCAAGGCAGCAGGGAAAACGTGAAAGCGGCAGGCTGGAGCATAGGTTCTTCATAGTACTCGGGCTGGACGCACTCACTTCCTGGGCACCTGTATCGGTCTTGGATCACCATACCGAGGAGGGACACCTCGACTATACTCGTCTTATTCCGTGTCTTTTCATCAGAAGACAACATCGTCTCAAAAGATGTGTTGAATTGCGTTGGGATCTTCTGGAAAAGCGCTGGTCTGGGACCCCTGGATAGAACAAAGGACGGACCCGCGTTACTGGTTTTCAACGAGATCTGGTCCGTCACGTTCCATGCCGAGGAGCATAAGGCTAGAGTAGTAAACGAGACGCCCTGATCGGCAGGAAACGTGCAGTTTCCAGTTGGACAAGAAACGCGCACGCTCACAGAGCTGTTCGCAGGCGGCGACAGGACGCCCATGTACGACGCTAGCTGCATGTCGCGCGGGAGTTCCCCTGCCCCTGTCACCTTATCCTTCCCCTCACTCGAAAATGTATAGTTGTTCACACGGGGAATGATGGCAACATCTTGGACTATTCGCGTACAGCTCTGGGGCGAGATACTTGCTTGCGAAAAGGGGTCAACGGCTAGAGTCACGAGTGCGAGTATCGCACCGAGGCTGGCTAGGTAACTGATTTATGGTATCATCAGCTTTATTCACAAATATTCGTGTGCATTAAGTGCCGCACTCACGATTTCGGCCCTCTTGTGAACTGCTTGCACACCATTACTACAGAGCCCCAAACGCCCCGGCTCGCTCGGTCGTATAGGTCCAAGTCAGATAGACTTCGGGGTTTCCAAGAGAACCACAACCATTTCAGCTGGCTTATCCCTAGTTGGAGCAGAAAAAAATATGAATACTTATCCAAAATGATGAACAGATGTAGCAGGATTCTTGTGAGCGTTGCTTACCTTTACTTATTGGCAAGGCGAGCGAGCCCTTGAAAAGCGCTGACAGAATAGCCACTATGGTGTTGATGGAAAATGGGAGTTTCCATTCTGCTAGTAAACGATTTTCGTATACACGCAAAATTATGATAATGGCAACAAAGCTAAGTATGCTCGTAAGAAGAGACAACAACTCCCACGTCCACCGGCAAATGGTATTGGCAGTCCGCGATCGTTTCTGCTGGGTAATACCTCCGCTGCCATGTGCGGCAGCCTCGACGGCGTTGACGGCCACATATCGGTTCGATTTTGGGCCTTTAACACCCGAAGTTGATTGAGGCTTCAAGAGAATCGGCTTGCGGCGAATTCCTGGCAAGGGACTCGGGGAGCGATCGCCATCGTCACGGCGGCCGGTGGGTAAGTGTGAAGCTGGGTTGTGCGTTGCCATAATTTAGGCTCGATTTGTTTCCCCCTGCATAAGCTAATGCGTGTATCGGGCGACGATGAAAACGTCCATGAATGATGGCAAGCTGGGTATATGTATACACGCAGCATAGGATTCGTGTAGCAAACATGGCTCCGCCCGAATTCTTGTGTAACTTACCTAGGTATCGAGAGAAATATATTTCTGCAGCATCCCTGACCCAGCTCAGCGCAGTTGGGCGTTGGATCGTCACCGACGGAGTGCCTTGCGGACTATTGGGTTACATTAAGCGCCGCAGTTGCATGCGAGCGACCTTTTTTATCTCGCTCTAATTTTAGGGGCAGCGGTTGCTTGTGGACGGATCAAATTAAATCGCATCGATCTTCTGCAGCGGGGCTGAATGGTGCAGATGGACAGCGGCTGTGTCGGCGACTGCCTAATTCGGTTCATAGGGCGGTTGGCTCCTTCCTGATGTCGTCTTCTTTATTGTTCCTCCCCATCATTGCCAGGGTGAAAAGGCCGACACGGCAATTATACCTATTTCACTTTTCTAGTTTTCTTCAGACGAGACCTTGCGGGATGAGATGATGGTCATAAGTGCAAGAAACAATATTCCTCACGCGGGATCATTCCTAGCGTCAATTCCAGCACAGTTTTCATGGAGGTTGCTAGGGTGCATTACATCGTACGAGTGTATCCGTCGGCTAGCTGGGAACAATTTTCACTGCAATATCTTTCTCAATGCATTTCATCTTCACCTGTTTCACCGAGTCTACCTTGAGATACATGAATGAGTTACGTGAGTATGTCGGCTTACTCTGGTAGCACCAAGATGGAGCCGTACTACCATGGAGAACGCCAAATAATATTGTCGGGGTCAATGAGAAGCTAGAGGCGGCCACGTCTGCTACTATCTTGGGGTTTATTGGACATTGAAGGGGACTGCTGTCGCTGAAATCGCGTGTTTATGAAGCAATGGTAATTGTATTGAGATGCATTGTGCTACCACCAGAAAGCCATTCTAACTCGCCGACTTCTCCGTCTGCTCCTGTATAGCCTTTCTCAAATCGGCATCAACCCTCTTGAACATCTCATAAGTCCTATTCCTGGTATCCACGTGCGCGGCAGACAAGTGTCCTGCCACGTTTGACACAAAGTTGTCCTGCTGGCCGGGTGTACGGCCGAGGACCTGCCACAGGGCATTTGCCTGGACAAAGTCCTCGTCTGAGACGTCACCGAAGAGGGCGTGGACGGCGGAGCCAGACCACGACTCGTGGGTGACAGATAGCTTGACGGGCTTGTACGTCAAGGGACGATAAGAGCTGGGGTAGTTGGGGTTAGATCCGTAGTTGCCGTTGACAACCATGCCGCCGTCGCGCTGGAAGGGGTTGAATGCGTTGAGCGGCTTGTTGACGGGAATGGAGGTCTGGTAGTTCGTTCCGAGGCGGTGGCGATGGGTATCAGGGTAGGAGAAGAGGCGGGATTGGAGAACAGGGTCAATGGAGGGTTCGATGCCAGGGACGAGATGGGATGGAGAGAAGGCAACTTGCTCAATTTCGGCGAAGTAGTTCTCAACGTTCTTGTTGAGAGTGAGCTTGCCGACGGAGCGAAGAGGTACGTCGCTCTGGGGCCAGACTTTGGTGAGATCGAAGATGTTCCAGCGGAACTTCTCAGCTTGCTCTGGCGTAAGAACCTGCAGATACATAGTCCAGCTTGGATAGTCACCCTTTTGAATAGCTTCGAAGAGGTCCTGGGTGTGCCAGTCTGGGTTTTCCGAAGCCATCTTGCCGGCTTCTGCATCCGTGAAGATCTTGTTACCCTGATCCGTCTTGAAGTGCATCTGGGTGTATACGAAGCTGCCATCCGGCTTGGTCAATTTGAAAGTATGGCTTGAATAGCCGTTCATGTGGCGGTACGAATATGGCGTTCCTCTATCTGAGAAGAGAATCATAACCTGGTGGATGGCTTCTTGGTGCGTAGAGAGGTAGTCCCAAAACATGGTGGCATCCTTGAGATTGGTCTGAGGGTTGCGTTTCTGCGTGTGGATGAAGAGAGGGAACTCGGTGGGATCGCGAAGAAAGAAGACGGGCGTGTTGTTGCGCGTGGATCACGGGCAGAATCTGGCGAGCCTTTCTCGCCGCCGATGGTAGAGAAGCGAGTCACAAGTGGGGTCTTCTTGCCAACCTGATTGAGCATGGCCATTGATGTGAGATCCGTCACATCGTGGGTGACTTCAAACTCGCCGTAGGCGCCGGCTCCCTTGGCATGAACTACTCGTTCAGGGATACGCTCACCTGTATATCATGTTAGCAGTGAGGCAACAGGAGCTGCATTTTATACAGATAATGATTGAAATCAATTGGTCATACTTACGATCGAAGTGAGCTAGAGCATCGATCAAGTGGAAGTCTTGCAGCAAGAGAGGCCCCATGGGACCAGGTCGCTGCCATCCCTCGGGGTTGTTGATGGGAGCGCCATTGGAAGTCGTATAGACAGGCTTCTCGTTGTATCTGTAGGTAGAATTTGAGTCGTTGGCACCCATCTTGGCTTGGCAGCGAGTTTGTGAAAGCTTCAATAGTAGGGTTGATAAGTACTGGCAGTCGTCTGATCACAGCCAGAAGTGAAAGATATACGGAACGTCTTCTCAGCAACGACTGGCAGCAGTATATAAGAGCTCTGGCAAGGTCAATAGTAGCGCTCAGAAGAGAATATGAGCAAGCTGCTAGAAATTAGCTATAGATAGCTTCCCACTTCCCATGACTCGGCAGGTTCACTACGGCGAGTCTATATATCTTGCCCGGTCTGTGATGGGGCGCGGCCCATCATGTCACGTACAACATTTTGTGGCCGCCCTATGGAAGGGGAAACCAGGTTGCCCCTCATTCGGCATGGGCTGATTCTTCGATGTGAAAGCTGCATTGGTAATACTCGAGGATCTCTAAATGTGCTTGGGAACATGTGCCACGCCATCCGGTCCCGGCGCGGATGTGCTCGGCCACCGATCTCCCATCGAAGTCTGATCAAGGAAGCATTTTGGACAAACGGTAGCGAGCCCACAGTGTGGGCACGAGAGATCCAATCACCAACTGGATATAAACAAGCGCCGAATACTTGAGACCCTGGCTCTGGTCAGAGCATTGTAGTCTACTACAATTACAAATGTAATTAATTACATATAGTTTTTATAATTATTAAAAAAAATACTAGTATTAGTCTTTAATTAAAATTAAATTAAAATTAAATTAAAAATAAATACTTAAAATATAAATTCTATAAATATTAATAGTTTTACTAATAAATTTACTATAAATTTACTATAAATAAATAAATAATTACAAGGCCTTATAATTAATTACAAACTACAGGCAACCCTTAAAAACTACATTAATTACACTACATACAATGCTCTGGCTCTGGTACATGAGACTGCGTGCCATGATGCAATTTCTGGCACCAGAGCAGGTAGATAGATATTCACGGAGACAGTCTGTACTCCCCTCAGCCAAGAGAGATCTCAGCAACACGGCAACAAATGCCGTTCTGTAGAATCTGTGTCATAAACGGCGGAGCAAAATCCACAGTCGGTTTGGAAATCTTTATTGTGAAATTCAAAATTGTGGTTTTCCCCCCCTTTCCATGTCAAAGCCCCACTAACATCAACAGACGCTGGCTCAATCCGAAAAGGCTCAGCGATTGGAGAAGGGGAATAATATGGGCTGGAGCGAACCTGCTCTCGTCTGACAATTAGTCCCAAAGATAGCAAAGCAGGGCCGAATCGGGAGTTTTTGGCTCGAAATTCTAGATCGTTGATGTCATGTTAGCCGGTCTTGCAAGGGCAAGTAGGCTGGTGTGGCTCAAGGCTGGCGAGTGACGTCTACACTTTGCGCTCTACGTACTCGGTACTTTTTGCCCTCTCGTTGTGCTCCCACAGTGTTCGCTTTTACCCCCAGGTGTTGGTAACGAAACCTTGCTTTTCTTTTCGGTTAGAAAAGGATAATCAATGGCCAAAGCTGCCTGAATGTGAACCGGCGTTTTCTAGTTTGCAGTTCGAGATAGTGGACGGTAGCCAAACCACGTAAACCGTCAAAGTGCTTCCATCTCATGCCGTCGCCCAAGAGCCATGAGCTCCACAGGATTGCTCGGCATTGCGATCCGGCTCCCGTAATATTCAATGCTTGCCATGTCCCACCGTGACTCGACCATGGCCCAATGAATAAATTACGCGTTGGGGAGGCGTTTTGACTGAGCGCGAACTCGCCACGAAGTCACCTGCTCGGATGCCGAGCTTTGAGCGGATCCCACCGATCTTGCCGAGACGATTTGCTGCAGTTCCACACATTCGATACTATTCATCGCTCAGCATGACACCAGACGGCTTCTCGACATCCGCGTGGAAAAGTCGGCATGATTATGATTGCTCAGGGTATTTCAAAGCATTGCCAATGGAAACTCTGTTAAGTGCGCGGTTATTGAGCGGTACAGGTTCCGAGACCGGTGATGTTCTGATGGTGCAAGCTTGGTTGTGAATATTTCAGTGACGATACTGTACCATCTGGTTATTCACCAGTAGCATAGAAGAGTCCATTGTAATGATGGCCGTGTTCTTTTGTTCTAGAATGACCAGTTGTCCCTGATTGTTCCATCTCACATTTCCGCTCTGGCTGCCTGAGCTGTAGTGATCATACCATCAAACCCTCTGCGTGACGGTCATACACATCACACGAGAGAAGGATATATTTTTCTGAAAAAGCTCACGTCCCCACGAGTATCCACGCAAAGGTCATGTGTTGTGATACAAACGTGACGGCAAATTGCGCGGAGGTTGTCCAAGACTAGCCAATAGTAGAAATGGTAATGGTAATGCTTCCTTGGAAGAACCAAATGAACCCCAAAGGATCCAACGTCTATTATTAAATTATCGTATGGTAAACTGAATTTCTCATGCCATGCCACCAAACCCATGCATTGGATATCCTCCCCGTTCCCATCCCGTGAGTTGTGAGAAAGGGAATCACTTCCCGTACTTCCCAAGAAGCACCGGTCTCTTCAACCCCGTTTCCAAGATTATGCCGTCGTCTACCACCATGCGACAGAATCATGAGTCTGCCCTTCATCATCACGTCGTCGTATTGTTACATATTAAAAATGGGCTAAAAAGCGAAAGGGGGGAAAAGCACAAAGAAAAGTAAAAAGAGGCACAGAAAGCTCAAATGAATGCAATGCTTTACTCCTGATTAACAGTTTGCTGTGGCACGGATGAATATTAGTAATTTGTGACACCATCGCAGATTTCAAAAACTTGCTCGAAACGCTCCTAGGAAGGACGCTCAACTTACCACCAGCCAGTCCATGCCCTCGTTGATGCCGCTTCCGTCCACGGCAGAACACGCCATGATGCTCCAATTTCGATCGCGCAGCTCGCCCAAGCGTAGTGCTTCCGAGATCTCGCCCGCCCCCTTTGCGCCGGGCTGATCCTGCTTGTTGGCGAACACTAGCAGAGCCGCATCCTTGAGCTCCTCCTCGTTCAGCATCGCCGCCAGCTCCTCAGCCGCGGTCTGTAATCGCTCGATATCAGTGGAGTCGACGACGAAGATGACCGCAGCGGTGTTTGCGTAGTAGCATCGCCAGTACGGCCTGATGCTGGTTTGACCACCCAGATCCTGCTTCTGTCAGCTGTGTTCCTTCTATCGACTTGTTCGTGAATAGCCCTGGATGTACCCAAACATTGAAATTCAAGTTTTTGTATGTGACCGACTCGACGTTGAATCCGATTGTGGGTATCGTTGTGACAACTTCGCCAACCTAGTATGCGATCATGGTCAGTTTCGCCAACTAACTGCCAATATCATCGGGAGTATATGTCGGAAGCGCACCTTTAACCTGTACAGCAAGGTTGTTTTACCAGCGTTATCCTACAGCCTGATTAGCAACACAGCTTTCAACCACAAAGCAAACATCGACCGTCGTACAAGACCCAGGATCAATATTCTGATCTCCTTCTTTGACCACAGAAGGTTTGACAACCATGACATTCCAGCGCCCATGGTGAATTTGGACTTTGCTGTTGTGATGTTTGAGTAGAGGGAGAGTCGAAAGACAAGGGGTATCACGACGGTCAGGGTTCAAGGCCGAGGATCACCGATGCCTGCTCAGCAACTACACACGTGGGCAATATCGTCGGATGAATCGCGGTACCAAAAGGAGTGTCAGGAAAATGCACGCAAAGAAAGCTCGAGCGTATAAAGATAAAATGTATAGCCGAATATTTGACAGGTTGTACAGTCGTAGAATTAATCCCGGGCTTCGACAGTTGGGGTTCAGTGAAAATGCTGCCAGGTGCCAAATAGCTGGGACAAGGAATTACAAAGCGTCCCCTATTCTGGAACCTCAGAGCGCCTCCCGATCCTTGGGGCGGGCCAGCTCAGAGCCAAGTCAACTGGTTCTGGGGTCCAAAATTTGCCGCTCCAGGCAGGCTACCCTCCGAGCCTTCCCCTACGTAATTTTGTCCCCTTTCCAGTGTTGCCTTAGTCAGCCAACCATACCTATCATGTGACCCGCACCTGCCACTGTCATGTGCTTCTCGGCTATTGAAGCCTTAGGCATAGACTTGGCGCCACATTCTCGAGCCACATCTCTTTCTGCCCGCACACACCAGCCTCAGCGCACTTCTCGCTAGGGTTTTACGCCCTCTGTGCGGGTCAAAAATCCTCTCAGTCTCAAACTCCACGATTTTCACCTTCACCAGACGACTCGACACGCAAAGCCAACCAAGATGCCGGTACGCCGCCCTGCTGCCCTCTTCGTACACGACCAGTCGCTCATTGCCCTGGGGAACAACGACTCGGCGAGAATGTCTTTATTCTCGCTCCTCGTTTCCGGACAATTTGCGCTGGTCGTAGAACGGGGGCCCGAAATCTCCCCAGATCGAGGAACATGATGGACTGACAGTATATGACTTTATTTCTACAGAACCACAAGTCTTTCCGTACCAAGCAGAAGCTTGCCAAGGCGCAGAAGCAGAACCGCTCTGTGCCCCAATGGATTAGACTCCGAACGAACAACTCCGTCCGGTATGCACAAATTCCTTAATAATCCCCATGGTCCGCTACGAAAGCCCTTGAGTCTTCATCGAACCGGAATCAACCTTTCATCCACATCACCACGCGACAAATTACGCTTCCAACGACGAATGATTTGGGACTCGACAGCGGACATGGGAATATCAGGAACAAATGAACCATCTGCTAACCCAGCACAGATACAACGCCAAGCGAAGGCACTGGCGCAAGACCCGTCTCGGTATCTAAACAACTCGCTTCCGATCCTCACACCTCTGCGCATCACCCTGTTGTCGACAAATTTCTTTTACGCAAACACTACGCAATAGTAGTCATGGCTTCAGCGATGAGTGGATGGACAAATTAAAGTCAGAAACAAGATTCCTGGGGAGGATAGAAACGCGCTGCTCGGAGCGCTTTGGAAATAAAATGGAAATGTTTACGTACCGGATACGGCCAGGGTTCTAATGGCCTGGCTATGTCGATTTCTCGCTATTACTACATGTCACGTTCGGTTCTAGGGAAGGGAATGCAACAAAAATTTTGATGTCCCAAATATAAGGGGAAAACTACCTCGAAATGAAAGCTTTGCATTTGTCTAAGTGCCTAAGATCCTCGCCTGAGTTGTGATGGCAGACTTGATGTGGAACACCCGCCTAGCTGTGTTGGATCTCGTAACGTGAACGTGGACGGTGCAACGACTACCCGGATTTCTCGTCCGAAAGTTGCTGTGAATGGGCCATGTGTTATGCATAAGTAATTACTACAAGCCATTTCTGAACGTTAGCCAGGCTTGTCAACAGACATTTCGAGTTTACGGCTGCACGAACGTATCGATTATCATGCCAAACTGGATATGGGAAAGTTCTGATTATTGTCCCGTTGCCGGTAGGCTACGAGGTTTTCCTTCATAACTAATATGCAATAATACGATGGAATGCTTCCACCCTGTCAAACCAATTCCATAAACGCCTGAATTGCACTGCGAAGTGAGCCATCAAAAACCGCGGATCCAGCTGTGTTCGTAACCTGGACAAAAGCTCCCACATAATCTCAGGTTTATCGATCCTCAGCCCATTCGTTCTCCCGACGGATCTGCTCCTCTTCCTCAGGGGTGAAGTCGTTGGTGATATTGAACGTCTTGCGAATCTCTTCGGGGGACTTGCCCTTGATCATGTTTGCGACAGTCTTGCAGCCGACATCGAGCAGGGGCTTAATGTCGAGATAGTTGGAAGCCTACAGGGTGGTTAGTTGATTGGGTTTCGGTAGCTTCGCCTTGGAGCGACTAGAAAGGGTTTTTAAGGAGTCCGACGATAGGTAATGACATACAAGAATGATTTCAAAGAGCATTTCTTGGTCGACTTGCATGAACTTCTGATCCCACTCCTCAATGTCGGTGGTTCGGCGGCGTCCATCAGACTCATCGTCCTGTGCTTGAGGGGGTTCATTTTTGTGATGGTCGCACCACTCGATAACCTTTCGCAACACGGCCTCGTTCACCTGTCTCTTTGTTAGCACCGCGGCTATTGAAGAGTAGCCATAGTGGGAGTGCAACATACATTGGGGATGGGGATGGGGTTGGTTGCGGTGATACCCTCGTCACCGATGTCGTCAAGCATGTTCTTGATGAGCATCGAACGCTCGATAACATTTCGATCTGCTTTGGTCAGACTTTGCACCATTTGAATGTCGCTCAAAGGGGTGTGGCTAAGCCAAACGTACCGACTTCGATGGTGGCATTGTCGTTGGAGGCCAACCACACTTTGAGGGCGGATTTTCCTTCGGTCATTGTGCGCGTCGATGAGTTGGAGGACCTAAGAGGCTGGTGTGGATTTCTTTTCGATTGAAGACTGCTGATGTGACTTCTCGCTGACCTTGTCGTGGTAGGAGCGACGAACTATTTGTACTGAAAGAGATGACGGGTTTAGGTTCAACAAAGCCAGTAGGTTCGGAGGCAAAGTGAAGCAGATTGTTAGGGCCGCCTGACAGGCGGGGTTCGGTTGGTTGGTTAGAGACAGGCTGGCTTCGAGTGGGTTCTTTCGTCACTTGTGCCTGTGCAACGTTCTTAGCTGAGGCAACAGTTAGGTTGCACCAAGTCGAAAATAATGGGCGCTGAGGGATGATTTATTGAAATGAGAAGAGCAGAGACGTATTAATACATCGCGTTAGACTCTGGAAATTAACGGCAACCGCAGAGCTTTTATCGCTGTATAGCCCTGCAAAAGTTGGAAGTTAAATCGAGACGCGCAAGCAGAAAGGCAACAGGCAGATGCTTACAGTCGGCACCGTCTGTGTCAGTCGCCGGTCACTGCACGGAAAGGCCTATCCACATCTGCAGGCAGCAGGCGGGGCAGCGCCAGACACTTTGACCTTTGACACTTTGCTGTGCTCCCTCACGAGAACCTCACTGCACTCCACAGAGTTTTGCATGTTGTCAGTTCAACTTGGTTCCGCTGCCCAGAGAGTGACTTCGCCGTAATAAACTCCTGTCTCTTACTGCAAGGCATTGGCACGAATTTCTTTAATCTGCCCCTGCCCAATTTATGCATGCTGCTAGGAAACTTGTTATGAACCATGCGTGCGTGTTAAGCTTGTTTCAATGCGCCATTGCCTGTAAATACAGTTTGGAAAGAACCAAATCCGATCTCATATCCTCAAATCCTTTCCAACAACTAGATAGTGTGTCCCTTGTTCTAGAAGTCTCCTTCCATGCAATGTCAACTCTTAAGTTCGAGTGGATACTTTCTTGAGGACCATCTACACAGACGCTGCTGGGAGTGTTGTCTTTAAAGTTGCTTTCTGCTCTCGTTCCAAACGCTCTCGCCAGACTGTCTCGATCTCATATCGTATCCCCTGCCGAGTATCATGCTCCTCCTTGGGCAAGTCCTTGCATGACTGATCGAACACACATAACGTTTCTAGCAGCTGAGCTTCATCTGATCTACTTGTTTGCAGTGCAGCGAGTGCATCTGCAATCGCCTGCTCCAGTGCATGGAAAGGCTGCCGCTTGGGTAGAAGACCTAAGCTCGTCCAACTCAGCGGCCCGATGTGGTGGACAGTATCAAGGCTCAGGCTTGCCTGGATGATACTTTTGTACTTCTTGTCATTTGCTTGCACCGTGTGAGTACTGTAAGGCCCGAGGAAGCTCGAGGATTCTGTCTGAAACCTTTGATCCACGACTGTTAGCCAGAGCTCAGCCACGGAGCCATACACCAGCATGCCCAAGAAACCGAGCTGCATGTAGCCGTTCATGTTGACCATGTTGGCAACGGACGCAAGGGCTGCTAGGAGACCCGTAATCATCCACACCCAGTGAATCAGACGGTGAATGGGATTGCCAACAAAGAACCACGACGTACGAGCCCATCTCTCCATTGTTTCCTGGGTGCCTTTGAACACGACCCATCCGCCTGACGGTCGCTCAAATACCGCGTAGACTATGTTGTCGTCTTGTCGGATATTCAGGTCCCTCCAGGTATCTGACTGAATAAGTTGGCAAAGAGAAACCACCGTGGATGTGATCCAATGGAGCATATATGATCCGAAGAGGAACACTCCCCACATGTCGCCCAGCAGTACGCTGAATATCAAACCGCAAGCGATGATCAAGCCCATGAAAATTTCAGTCAGTCGGAAAATCATCGAGCTGGCTATCCAAGCTATACTGTGCCTGTTTGCCTTCATGCTCGACTTCGTTTCCTCGTCTTGCAATGCCCTTTTCCCAGGCCGCAGAAGGGATACGATTCTGATGTCATTGCGAGGGTGATTGGACGGTCGAAATGCTAGAGAATCAAGCAGACTCGATTCATTGCTACTCAATGGCAGCGTTGGAAACAGGTTGACTACCTTGCCGATGGTGGACTGGACGCCCAGCTTATCCACGTTGCCCATGAACATCTCAAGAGCCGGGTGGATGGAGCGGTAGTTGCGAGTGAGGTGTCCCACGAGCACAGAGACTGGCACCGTCACGGCGCCAATCTGCATCAGATGCGGCCATCGAAACCGTTTGTGATACGGCTGAGCGTACAGTCGCGAGGCGCTCGCAGAAGCTCGTGGGTTCCAGAGAATGGCGAGGACGGCAAGCGGGTCGAAGGAGACGGAGTCCGTTCGTTTGACACTGACTTCGGTGATCTGTGATCCCCATGGCAGGGAAGCTTTCGCTAGCCACGCGAGGCAGAGTCACAAGAGGATGCTGCGCAACATGACGCAGCTCTTCTATGAACCTTTAACTCACGGTCAAAGTAGAAGATGCACCGTGCATGGCCAAGTTTTCAATCGATGTAAGGCCGGTCTCATGGGCCTAGGTGGAACACCCTTCACACATTGCATGGTGATCTCTCGTCAGCCGCACATCGTTATAGAGATGACTTGCAAGCCTCATTTTGCATGATATTTTCAAACGACCAAATTCGCGAAAGGATGCCGCAGATCGTCACGATTCTGCCCGTGCCAATTATGGATGAAGGCGGCAGCTTTCAAGATGACTTTGAAAATGCACGAGTGTGGACTTCGTCACACCCTGCCCTTCGCTGATAGGTCATTCTTGCTTCAACTCCAGCGAGAGAAAGAGTCAGTTCAACACCAGGAAGGAGATAGAACAGATCTAATCTAGCAGTAGTATCGTTCTTCGGTGACGAACTAGGCTCGTCTTTAAACAGTTGGTCTTTGTCTCAATTGAAAAGCCCCAATGGAATGTAACGCCTCGTGGCAAGTACTCTCTTTGATGGGATACACGTGTTAGACCAAGACCGGGTCCCCAACACATTCCTGTCACTCCACGAATATGTCATTGACAAACCAGATGGGTCAATCCCCATGACAACACTATCAATGAATTGTTCCTGTCATAAGCTTGCCTCCTAAATGATCGCATTTCGATTCCTTGCCGGTTTCTAGCCTGGTTATCGCAAGCCTCGAGTGATCGAGTTGGGACGGTGATACCACGGGCAGAGATATAATTTCATGTCTACGGTGGAGAGGAAAAGCTGCCGAGAGAGCTACTTTAGGTTCTGTTTACACTGCCAGATCGGAATCTTCTCCTTGGCAGCAGGGTTTCTTCGTGTATCTCAGCAGCGCAGAGAGTACCTGAGATGACAGCTGGGCTAGGGCTCATCGACGTCAAAATGAACCTCAATACGAAGATCTTCGCTTCTGCTGTGGTCCTGCGGAAGATGCTCATCGACCGATGACCAACTAATCAAATGCAGGCCCAGGACGATGGGCTTTCTAGCTTCACTGTCGGGATACTCAGTGGCAAATTGGAGTTGAATAGATTTGGACGGGAGATTGGAGAGACAGGCATCAGCAAGTTTGTTGTGCCAGTGTCCGGCGGAGTCGGGGGTTTGCCAGATTGTCGATTCATTACCAACGTGTCGGCGTCCCTGGCGTGGCGTGATGCCGTCGGTAGCGTCCCCAGAAGTCTCCAGCAGGCTCCATAATTGACACCAAGAGTCCAGCTGGAGCAATCTTGTCTCGTCCCTGAAGCCTGGAGCCTGGAGCCTGGAGCACCTCGCCAGAGCCCCCTGAGCTTGTTTCCGTCTGGAGTCTAGCGGCGGTTCTGCCCTTGATTAGCGACCGGGGGGGGAGCAGCATTCTTAGCTTCGCGGCAATTCCCTTTGTCGCCAGGGCCCAGAGCTTTGTTGTTTTGCATCAGGGTTGGGTGTGCTGATGAATGATGGTGTCCTCTCAGGGGGTTGGACGACACCATGTTGCCTTGCACTCCGGAGCGTGTCAGGGGAGCATTTCCATTGTTGATGTCTGGACGCTTCGTTCGCTTATCCATGTTGACAATCAAGATGGGGTCCCCCTATTCCCAGTCAGCCAGTGTCTTGCATTTTGATGGCCTGCCCTGCATCTCTCCTGGCTGCAGCTTTTTTTTTTTTGCCGGAGGCGAAATCATGCACTAGGCTGGCGACAGCCTCCGTCAAAGAATAAGAAGACAAACTGCCATCAAAGAATACAGATCAAGCAAACCAGAAAGAGGGAGAGAAACAAAGACGGACCAAGATCCGCGCGCATGATGCGCATTCTGTCCCTCGCGGCGCGGCTCCGTCGACTGCAATGGATGAGGTCATCCGCCCCTTTCTGAAGCTGATGGTCTCTCGTCAGGTGCCAGCCTGTCCATTTAGCCCTGCTCATGGCCGCTCATGGCCTGTTTGCCCTGGTCAACAATTTTCTTAGCGCCTCTCTCCGGTGTCAGCGTGCCTTATCAAGAAACCCGTGCCCAGCTTCCCGTTTACGCGTTGATAAATTTATGAACCAATTTGCCAACATTCTGCTTTGGTCGATTCTGCCTGTATTTCTTGCTTCTCCTTCTCGGCCGTTCCCATACGCGAGCTCATCTTTGCCTCGCCTTTCCGTTCGTCTGCCGTGCTACCTAACAACCTACGCTACCATTTCATTTTAATTAAGTATCATACCACCGTATCCTTCTTCGCACCTTGGAGCCCCTCGGTGAGGGCCACATCACCGCCTTGCTTTTTGCGCTCCGCCGCTGCTCTGGAAGCATTCACATCCACTCCGACTCTGCCAACGCTCTCGTCTCTCATGTCTACAACTTTTCTTCGATCACCTACCGATTCTTCACCTGCTATGCCATCGAGGGCTGCGAGAGCCCGTTGCTGAACAATGTGGCGCCGAACATATCTGCTACTTGTTCTGATACGCCTGTGGTTTGCTCTCTCACCCAGCTATCTACATCCCGATGAGAATTTCCAAGGCCCTGAAGTGATAGCTGGTATGTTTTGTTCCTTGCAGGCGCCCTGTCAGCGCAACCCTTTGAATTTGCTTTTCGACTTGGATTTCCTGCGCCGGCTCATGCGCCGACTAATTGGTTGCATCGAGATATTTCCGTATTGGTGCAGTCCCCGGCATCTGGTGGATCGACAGCATTCTCTTTGGTCACGCGCCTGGACCAACCTACTGAGCATCCCGTGAGAGAATGCGCTCGCTGACAGATACGTCATTTTCATTTCTAGGTCAGATTTTCAGCTATCCCGTTCGAAGGACGTGGGAATTTACGAGCGAGCATCCGATTCGGAGCGTCTTCCCGTTGTGGCCCGTTTATGGCCTGCCTATGCTGCTCCTTCGGTGGCTGTGGATTGGTAATGGACAAGATGGCGAGATACCACCCATCGCCGTCTTCTGGGCACTGCGAGTGCTCATGTTTCTCATCAGTTTCGTCTTGGAGGATTGGGCCCTCCACGAATTGATACCGTCCCCTCGACATCGTCGCATTGCTGTTGTATTGGTCGCTTCCTCCTATGTCACTTGGACATATCAAACACATACCTTCTCGAATTCGGTCGAGACACTTGTTGTCGCTTGGAGCTTGGTGTTGATTCAGCGCATCGTTGATACCAGAGTAAGATTTCATCCAATAACTTTCCTTACCAGATCAAGATACTGCGAACTAACACTTTCTTTCCCTCCACTACAGCAACAATCATCACTTCTATCGTCAACAGTTCTCGGCATTGTTGCAGTTTTTGGCGTGTTCAATCGCATTACTTTTCCAGCCTTTTTGCTCATTCCTGGCTTTCGCTTGATATCTCACTTCATACATAAGTACGTCGCAAGCTGGTAGCGCAAACCCTACCACCCAACAGCAGTTAGACTAATCATTTACGACAGACCTTTGTCTTTTGTGGCCCTGGCTTCGGCTGCTTTAATCACCACTGTAATTGCTATTGCGCTGGATACCGCATTCTACTCATCAGAACCTATTACGTGGGCCGACTTAATATGGAGACCTACCATCACACCACTCAACTTCTTCCTCTACAACTCGAATACCGAAAACCTCGCCCAACATGGCATCCATCCATGGTATCAACATATAGCAGCTAACCTTCCGCAGCTTCTTGGGCCTGCAACCCTGCTCCTCTTCACCAAGCCTCACCTATCACTGAGACTATACTCAGCAATCTCGGGTCTCTTTGTGCTATCAATATTCCCACACCAAGAAGCCCGTTTTCTTCTACCAACAGTACCTCTTATTCTCTCGTCGGTAGAGCTACCCAAGAACAAAACCATCTTGCGAGTCTGGGCTGGAGCGTGGATTATCTTCAACCTGTTTTTCGGTGTATTGATGGGCATATACCACCAGGGCGGTGTGGTCCCCGGTCAAGTCTTCATGAGCAAACAACCGGACGCAACTCATGCCATATGGTGGAAAACTTATACGCCTCCCATATGGCTCCTCAATGGGAAAAACGAAGTTTTACAGACCAAGGATGTGATGGGCCTGAAGGGCGATGCTCTGCTTGAACAGCTGACCGAGCTCGCCACGTGCGACACACCAGCCGATAGGAGGAGTTTAGAATATCTGAAGGAGAAGAACGGCACCTATTTGATTGCGCCTGCTTCAGCGACATGGTTAGACCCATATCTACCGAATAAGGGACTGCAAGGGTTGCGATTCCGAGAGGTCTGGCGGTACAGGAAACACTTGAACTTGGACGACCTTGATTTCGGCGACGACGGGGTCTGGAATACTTTATCCAGGGTGGTCGGCCGACGTGGTTTGATTGCGTGGCGGGTTACCAAGAGCTGTCCAAGTTGAGCAAGGTAACGGGTGATGGAACATGAAAAAAGAGCGAAACAAATAGATCTGAATATAAAATGCACAAATGACTGTAATTCACGCATTCACATTTTGGCATAAAACACAGTGCCCTTTAAGTATGAGTATATGCACCGCGGTGCACATATCAGGGAGTGAACACGTTGCAACGAGATGATCAAACCACACATCACAGCTTCTCAAAATTTGATAATGAGGTGATCCGACTTGTATTTGAACTCCTAATCAAAACTAGGTGTATCTAGCACATCCCAGGAACCCAAACACAGCGCAGCCGACCACAAGACTCAAAACCCCTTAGTACAGACGCTTAGGAGGGGACATGGAGGCCTTGATGGTCAAGCTGCCAACGTTCTGCCAGCCCTTCTTCAAGAGGGAGACGAGGTAGTTGATGGCCAGCATGATGTTGCCAATCAGCTGCTCCTGCTCCATACCGACGTTTCCGACGGCGACACCCATGCAGAGAACCTTCTTCAGCTGGAACTTGATGGTGGACTTGACCTCGTTGATCTTGCCAGTCAGGTCATCGGCGTGAGAGACGGGGGTAGGGAACTTGCCGGCTATTAAAAGAGTTAGCGAAAAAGTTGTCCGGATAATCTTCACATGTTAGGCGGTATAGATAGATATGCTTACCCTTGGACAGACCAGGACCCAAGAGACGGGGAATCTGCTTGATGAGGGCTTCGGAAGCGACGAAAGCATCGTACTTGCGAGCCAGCTTCTTGATAAGCTTCTTGTTCTTGTTGAGCTTCTTCAAGTCATCGGCAGACATGGCATCGACACCACCGTGCTTGGCACGGTCCAGATCGTGCTGGTCACCCAAGATGCAGATGGACATGTTGGGGCGGGGGATGGAGGGCAGCTTGATGGTGCCGGAGAAACGCTTGTCACGCTGAGGATCATAGTTCTTCAGGCCGATCTGGAGTTCGACGGTCTCGAGGAAGTTGCGCTTCTTGGTCTCATTGGAGTACTCCAAGAGCTCGGCGACTTGCGTCCGGACATTGGCTGCAAGAAGGGATTAACTCTTTGTTCGACGGCACGTTGTTTTTGACATGATCCGATGCAAATACTAACCGACTGTGATCTTCGACATTTTGGCAGTCTCCCAATAGATTCAACGTTATCTAATGGTGATCAGGACGAGGCTTGTTGGAGGAAGGGATTTCGAAAACCAAAAGTGGGTTTGGGGGATTTTTGGTGAATTTGGATGTGGGACCCAGCCAACAACAAGCGGTGGTGGGGTATGCGCAGGGCAAAATTTTCTCACGTGGATCTTCACGTGCCGATCCATGAGTCGGATCAGGAAAGTTCTCACGTATCATGGGTGTGTCTATGTCTTCAGGTAGGATGCTAGATTGGATAAAAGATGCGCATGTAGGTGCAAAATATTGATTCGAGTTTTATATACGAGGGCATACAGGAGGTTGTGAGATGTATGTGGTTGCACTTACCGTCTAGACATTATTCACTCGTTCCCTCACCAGCCCAAGTCTCTCTTAGAAACGATGACAGCTGAGCCGCCTGCAGAGGTGACTGAATTATTGGCCAGCCCGATCGAGCTAATAAAATGGTTTGAAAAGCAGGATGTGGAACAAAGCAAAGCGTATGTAAATAGTTCTATCTACGTCATAAACATAGACTTTGCTAACAACAATTGAAGCTATGCCAAAACCCTCTTTGAGCAACTCCTCCAAGACGCCTCTCAGCCAAAATCAGTATCTGGCCAAAGCTGTATAAAGCTTTGCGGGCTCGTAGATCAGTCCTCCAAATCCACCTTAGACGAGTTGAGGAAATGGGCGTTCTCACGAGATGTGACGTTAAAGTTGTTCAACTTTTACATTGAGTGGAATGAATCAGACAATCATCGCTCGATGAAGTTGGTTCTGGATCTCGTTGCCCAATCAATTGCGAAGAACCCGGACCGGGAAGAGGCTGCGGTTGTCAAGAATGATATACTCGAAACACTGGTCTCGATTGTAATTGGACGCTCAACTAAGCCGGTCGCAAAGTCTGCGCTCAAGACCCTGGATCACTTCCTGTCCAAAGGCGTTATTAATCTGGACGATATCAAGTCGATATACACATCTTTTCGAACTGACTTGAGCAATCATGGTGACGTTGAAGTATGGAGGAACTTCACGATGGACCTCTTCAACTGGATGAGACTACACTTTGTCTGTCCCACCGCTGGACGGTTGGTTGTTACGATTTATCGGTTCTGGAGACAAGCGCTGCAGGGAAATGCGGTGCCTAGCATCGAAGTCTGGCACCAATGGCTGCTTGCTTTCTTGACTGAAGAGCCCACGCTGCTTGAATCGATCAAAAATTACATCTTCCTGCCCCTGTTCAAAGCCGATAGATCAGAAGCTTTGACGTTTCTGAGCCGCATGAATGAAGGCCAGGAGGTGTCAGCGTCAGGAAGCATGAGCATGGATGTACCTGCGCTGTTGCAGTTAGCTGCTCTTGAAACTGGCAAGAAGGTTGGTCTGGTTGAGGAGCCAGGTGAGAAGAAATATTTCATGACATTTTCCCACTGCCGAGTCGAAACTAACGAGGTGTTCCTTCAGCATTTGGCATCAACAGCAGTAGTGATCGCGATTCTTCGTCAATCACTCTGCATGAAAAGGTCCTCGAGAGCGTTTTGGCACATCCTTCCCATGAAGTACGATCTTTGGCTTTGTCGCTATTAGTTACATCTCCGTCCACTACCCGTCCTTACTCTCCCACCGCATTCGACCTACTCAAGAAGCACTTAAGTACCTTCTTCGCAGACCCGGACGCAAAGTTCAGAGTTGATGTCTCGGCAAAGGCAAGGGACATGTTCAAGAGAGTTAGGGGAGCGATTCATGTGTTAAAGCGTAGCATACCCCGTGCGCGCGCCAAAGCACAGAAAGTCAATGCTCCTCCTCCTGCTCCTTCTGATCAGGACGTTGTTTCACAACCGATCCTGTATCGATCAAACTTGATTTCGTTGCCCGAAGCCCAACTGACGCATTGCTTGGAGTACCATGTTCAGTTCCTGCATTGGTACATTGGCTTCTTATGCAACGAGCTGATTCCTACTGCCTCGTACCAGCGTCACATTGCCAGTTTGAAGGCACTTATGTATATCATCCGCCTAGAGGGCGACAGTTCCAAAACTTGGGAAACCGCAGATGATCAAGAACTGTTCTTCGACCGCTTCGACAGTAGGTGGGCACGGGCGTTATTCGATTTGGTCATGGACCCTTTCGAAGATGTCAGAGAACTCTCTGCTACAGCACTGGCGAAATGTTATATAGATGGGAGGTATCGTCGGCTGAGCTTGACGGGATTGGAAATGACTGGCGTTCCTGTCGATGAAGTTAAGGACCTCTCCAACCGTGCAAATGAGCTTGCTCGCCGAACAGCTCGCGCTGATCACTCCGATGGTGCTTCCAAAGCATCACAGTTGCTGTACAGGTTCTTGGAATCAGGAGAGCAAAGACTTCAAATGCTATCTGAGATGGTTGCAGAACTCAGTCGCAAAACCTGCAAGGCGGAAAAGGATCTCGGACAAGCCGTGGTTGACGCTCCGCTTCATGGAGACTTTGCATCTCTTTGCCACACGTGGCAAGTGGTTTCAGAAATCAAGTTGTCACCATCAGAATTGGAAGAAGCCAGAAAACTCCAACTGGACATTGTGTCATGTTGCGAACGAGCTTGGCGCGCGGTCAGAGATATTCTGTGTGATGATTCTCCTGAGGGGCATTTGCCACAGGAAGTAGAGGAAGTAGACAGTCTTGACACAAAAGATCTTTTGAGCTACAGTTTCCGCGCTGTCCACGAATCAAGGTATGCTTTCTTCTTCACTTCTTTAGACGCATACTGTCCTTGTCATGATTGCTAAATACTCTGCAGTAACCTCATGCGGACCATGATTTTACCCATCAGGAACGGAGCAACAGAAGGACTCGTCACTCCATCAAAAGAAGTATTCGAGAGAATAGGTAATCTGACATTCACCCAGCTTGCCAGCTTGCGCCACAGAGGTGCATTCACCACGGTGTCGAGTACCTTCGCAACCTGCTGTCAGCAAACCAAACATCTGCGACCGGAAGAGAGTGAGGTGCCTTTACTGGAGGTTTGGTACAAGGGTACAATGGACGCCATCTACTCCCAGCGATCAACAACTCGACGATCAGCCGGTATTCCGTCCATGATTACGGGTATCCTCGCTGCCAATGCCGCCCATCCAACATTCGACCAAGTCATGGACACGCTCATGGGCATCGCAGCCAGGGAAGCAAAGGTCTCCGAAACCGACGGCTCCAACCTCCCCCAAGTTCACGCGTACAACTGTCTCAAGGACATATTCAAGAACTCGCTGCTCGCGTCTCTCGGAAACAAGTCCGAGTCATACCTGCCGCAGTGCCTGGAACTCGCAGCCAGTGGCCTCCGCTCCGAAGTGTGGGCTATTCGAAACTGCGGGCTCATATTCTTGCGAAGTCTCATTGATAATCTCTTCGGCACACATGAGAGCAAGGCCATGATCGAAGCTGGATGGGATGGCAAAGCCAATCGCATTCACTATCATCGCTACCCGAACCTTCCTGCCGTGCTCAAGAATCTGCTTCAATCGGGACACAGGATCCTTGCCCAGTCGAGCTCTTCCAGCGCCGGCTCGGCGGCCGCAGAGTCTGTTTTCCCTGCTTTAGATATCATTCGTCGCGCTGGGCCACCTGACCTTCTTCGCGACGAGATCCAGGTCCACGTAGCGGCGTACTTGTCAAGCCCAGTCTGGCACGTTCGAGACATGGCAGCCCGGACGCTCTGCTCATGTCTCTTGCACAAGGGATGGCTTCAAGTCATCAAAGACATCTTCAATACTGCCATGACCGGCCCGTCGAGGACCAGACAAAATCACGTACACGGTGTCTTATTAACCCTGAAATTCGTGATTGAGCGACTCAACGAGGTAGCACATGAACAATTCATCGGTAAGCCTTTCGCGCCTGCCCTTGCTCGGTGGCTTCGCGACCTTAGCTGACAAATTTACAGGCGATCTCGAAGAGCTTCAGACCTACATATCCGAAAGTAAAATCGACCAGACATTTTTACACTGCCCAGACATAATCGCCACATACCTCGACGTCATCAACGTCACCTGGGGTATCCAAACGACAAACAAGCTACCTCTATCCCCGTTCTCCGTCACCACACCAACCCACATCGGATCCGCTCTTCTTAAGATTCAAAAGGGCATTCACGATGTATACTCTCTATCAAGGAGCGGAGACTCGCTGTCTCAACTTGGCTCTCTGCTCCGCAGCTCGGATATCGGCCTAGACGGCCTCGTATCCGCCCTAGAAACAACGCCAAAAGTCTACAACCCCAAGACTTGCTCTCCCGATATCTTGTTAGCACTATGCATGCTCTACGTAGATACTTGTCTCAACACAGACTACTCCGCAGCCCAAGTGCTCTCAATCGAAAATCTCGCCGACGTCCTGGACGAGCTCATCTCACGAAAGATTTTCGACAAGATCCCCCATGAGGCTCTCGTCACGCTCTGGACAAGCCTTCCATCTCGCACAATGAATCCTGCGCTTTCCAACGCCGTCATCAGAGCAAGTGGCTGCATCGCCGCCGCAATGAGTAGCTCCAGCAGTCCAAGCCCCATTGATATCCAAGCATGGGGCGCCATCATGGCCGACGCCGCTCTCGACGACAAGGTATGCTCGCCCCCTTTCCCACTCGCCCACTCCAAACCTCCCCAAAAGAGAGTTGTCCGTTGATCAATAGATATAGACCTTCGATACCCGCTTCGCTGCTTCCTCCTCCCTCCGTTCCTTCTTCGCCTCTCCCACTCCCCCATCAGAAACACACTTCATAGCCCTTATAACCCTCTACGACTCCCTCGACGACGATGACGACGAAGTCCGCGACGTAGCCGCCGACGCAGCCACGAACCTCCTCGGACAGTCCCTTGTACCCCTAGAAGCAGCAAGTCGTCTGCTCACCTACCTCACGACCAACTTCGGCAAATGTCAATCGTTCAAGGAGATCGTGGCAGACCGTCTAGTCGGCCACTTCGGCATACGTGCCGCCCAACAAAGTACATGGGAACCGGCGTCAGACGAACTCACTCGCACTCTGCACTTTGATGACTCGCTTTTCGTAGTGGAGGAGCAGAACTTGTTCATAGATGAGGTGCGCGAGACGAAGCGCTGCGTGGAGGTGTTCCGGCGCCTAGAATGGGATGATGCTGAGGATCCGAAGTTGGTGAATAAGCTGGTGGAATGGGCGCGAGATGGTATCGCACATTTAGGTTCGCTGGCGGAGAGGAAGGATGGTCCCTTGGGATGGGCTTCGGATCCTGCTGTGTTTGCGGTTTGTGCTCGGCTGGTGAGAGTATCTGCTGCGTTGAGCGCTAAGAGTCCGGAGCTGGAACGGGCTATCGACACGGTGAAGGATGCTTTAAAAGGACCAGATATGCAGATTTCTGGTTTATTAACCGAGGTATGGAATGATGCGTAACGAATTAGACATAGATCGGATAGACACATTTGAAGCGCATTATAGAAAGAACTAAAACAATCAATTCTGCCTTCTTCCGTATGCAAAAGATAAATCGTTATGCTATTCTGCACCCGTCGCCATGCTGTCATCATGTCATTGTGAAGTAAAAGTAGTGCAAACGTCGTCGAATCCTCCTTTCCTAAATGTAACTCGCATCGTATATATCTCGGCCAGTTTCCTCGGGAATGCCCCCATCCAATGCTAACAAAATCTTATGCTTCCTCAAATCATCCACACTTTGGATCTAATTGGATTCTCTTTGGCCATCGTCCAATTGTCATGACTTGGACTTGATAGAGTTCGCCTTGAAGGAAGAGGAACCCTCTCTGTTCAAGGCGCCCATTCGTCCCAGCCTCGCCACCAACATGGTATTCTGCGCTTGCAACTCTCCTACCTGCGTGCGAAGCAGCTCAATCTCCTTGAGGGCGATATCCTTATCCGCCCGGACGCGCTCCAGCTCAAGTGTGAGATTCGACTTCTCCTGTCTCTCAGCGGCCTTCTTCCTTTTCGCCTCGGCCTTGCGCTCCTCCTGCTCGCGCTTCTCTTCCAACTTGCGCATTTCCCGCTTGTACTTGGCTTCCTGCTTGGCCATTTCCTTCTCGTGCTTCTCTCGCAGCCTGGCCTGCGTGGTGGCATCTTTTTCTTTCTCGCCTTGTCGCTTGGACTCCATGCGCTCTTGGAACTGGGTGTAACTTCGGTCAAGTTTTTGTCGGCGATCTAGGAGTTTTTGCAGGTCTTTTTCAAGAGGTTGGGTTTTATGTGATTTTGCTTCGTCGGAATATGTGCTGCTAACGGCGGGTTTCTCTCCTGTAACGGACTTTTCCAGGGCTGATGTGAAGCTGCGGGCGGACGATGCGTCGCTTTGCGCGTCCTTATCCTCGTCCTCCTCGGGGATCGCCTGGCTGTCCGGGAGACTGTCTTGACTGCTGTTGAAGCTCAATGGGTTGCTGAACTGTGACCGCAGCCCGCTTGCAGCTGCACCAGCCACGCTGAAGGCCCCAGTGATGATACCGTACAAGCCCGTGCTACTTGGCGCCCAGTCAGTGTAGCTCGCCTCTTGATCTTGGCTCTGTTGACGGGCATCCTGGGATTGTGCACCGTTGGGTGTAAAATCTTTTTGATCCAATGAAGAATTTGTCGAACCCTGGTGTTCCTCGCCATTTCCATTCTGCTTCCTCGTGTCTTCTCGTGGCAGCAAGGTGCCATCCTTAGAAGTAGTGGCCGTCACCCAGTCCAAGAACTTGCCGGCATCGCCAATGATACCAGGAGGGGTTCCTTTCTCGATCAGGAAGCGAGGTACGCTGCCACCAGGATCACTCCTGGTGATCATGAGTCATTCAATAGCTCGAGGAGCTCCCACATCGTCTCCAGCTCGGTTAATTGTGGTTGATTTGCGAGCCTCGTCAGACAACAAGTCTGCCGAGGACAATGATCTCTTGTTGAGTGCCGGCTCTGTTTCAGCGGGTATTTTTCGAATGATCTCCACCGATTCATAATGGCCGCGAATTATGCCCTGGCGCGGTGGACACTCTGGATGGACGCATGGCTTCGAAACAACCATGTACTGCCGCAATGGCTGCTGCTGATTCTCGGGTTTCAAATGCGAGAAATCAGACGTCAATAGTAAGGTGATGAAGTCTCGCGGCGCCGTGGGACCGTGAAACTGAGCCGAAAGTTGAAAGACTAAAAATACAAAGCGATACTTGGTCAGCCAAGTGAATTTTACCTCAAACAACGTGTCAGACATGTGGGCACACCACCTACCATCAAAGTGACCAGCATCCTTCACATCATGGTGTTCGACATTCCTGTCGGCGCCGATTCCTCGAATGTTCCCACTGCCGGGTGAGCCTTGGACCTTCATGGATTCAGCAAATTCCCTCTGCAGCCCCGTTTTCCATTGCTCGAAAGACAGCCCCTCGTGGACGCTGCGTCTGGCAAACCATGCGCCCTTGCCGTCCTTGCCCGATAATTTGTACACACTGATGCTGAGCGGGTTATCCTTGGGATTTGTCTTGACCTCCTTCCATTCCTTCTGTAATTGCGCAGATACGCTGGCGGAGGCATGTGGGTTTTGCAGAGGTAAGGAGGCGCGGATATCATTATACACAACAGCGGAGTCCGTCTTTGCTCGAGCGCGGCCGGTCGCAGCTGGCTTGGGGGCGGTCGCAGCAGAGGGGATCGAGTCAAGAACTATCTGGGCCTGGCTAAAGGTTTCATTCATAAATGTCTTAAGATCGTCTTGCGGCACGTCGTCCCAAGAAATAGGCGCTAAGGCCTTGAGCGGCTCGTGATGGCTTGCCATGCCGCTCGATGCCGCTCTATTCAGCGAAGCATGCCTTTCTGGGGATTGTGGTGTCGAGGGTTGAAACACGGAGGAATTCTGAGATCACGGGTGTCGAGCGTCGTTAATCAGGAATCAAATGTCGAGGCTCGAGGGTGGGCCGCAATCAGGTTTACGTAGCCCAGCGACATGCCAAAGAAAAGGTCAGGGGAATAAGGCTCCGACAAGGACGATGATGGACGGAAATTCAAGGAAACAGCCGATTCATCAAAGAGTGTGGTCTGGTCTGGCCTGGTCGAAAGAGTCCGAAGTGCTTTGATAACGCAAAGCGCGGAAGAGGCGGCAGAGTGTCCCTGACGTCACTGCGCGCGACTCGCTGTATTTGTAAATCACCGCCCCTAGCACTCGCCCAGCGCAGAGCTCCTTCGGCACCACCGGCGGTGGCCATTTCCAGCCAGCCATCAATCCATCATTCATTCATCCATCCATCCATGCATTCACGGCTTGTGTTTACAGCTAAGGAAATCTGTGAGTATATTGAATCATTGGGTCAGACTGTATTTCGAATTGCTTCCAGATATTTACAAATTTGAAGAAGGGTATTGAAATCTCTCAGATGATACACTGTTATGTGCATTGAGGGTCATGAGTATTTTGTTAATCCTTCATGGCCACCCATCGGTACGATATGACCACGACATGACGTGATACAACACAGCACAACGACTTGCTTCAAACAGAATATGATTTCAAAGCTTCCAAAGAATAAATACACAACCACGTCCCCTCACAACTCATCACGCCCCCTGCCCCTTCCCCTTCATCTTCCCCAACGACGCCAACGCCCCGCCGATCGACTGCACGATGTTTTGCAGCACCACAATGGTATTCATAAACGGCGGGTTCACGACCGGCTCCTCCTGGCTCACCTTTGTGATGAGCTGAGTCGTGCTCGTCAAGTTCGATTCTATTACACAAAGACAAGAGTGTGAGTTGAAACAAGTAACCAAAGTGCCCAGCCAAGGCTCGCTCGGCAATGGAGACAAAAAACTCACTGATGTCCTTGCTTATCTGCTCAATCTGCGCCTGATCCAAGCTCGCCATGTGCCGCGGTCCGATCCACGATGCGCTCCGGCGAACCACGTCTGATGGTCCTGTTGGTGCTGTGACGGCGGTGTCTGCCAGGCAGAGTGCGAGTGCTATCTTGACGGCTTTCATGTTCTTTTTTTCTCCAGTGTAATATGTCAACAGATCGAATATGCACTTATAGACAGCAACATGTATAAGTCAAATGAAATATATTCTTGCAGCATTCAATCTTTAGCAATCAAGACAGACCAGCGACTTATGTACTTCCCCATCGCCATCCAAAATGTCAGCAATCTTTCTCATCCCCAACCAAGAACCACACGGCAGGAATGTGAAAACCCCTTTCCAAGGAACCATGATGCAATGATGTGTCCTCCCACCAAACATATCACAACCGAACCCGATGCAGCAGAATACAACAGCTTAGAAGCCGTGTCTTACTTTTTGGTCTACAGGCTCTATTACTGGACGGGCTCGGGAGCATGTGCCTAGCTTCAACGCAGCGAATGTGAGACATGGAATCTGCGAAACTTAAACAGTGCTGCCGTAAATAGAAATATCGCTGGGGCGCCGCATTTCTGCGATCAACATTCCTGCGCTTTCTGCGTTGTGGCGTCATCGAAATACTACTCCTCCAGCATAGACTTTGTGGCACGACGAAGAGGCTTATGGCAGCTTTGCAAATGCTCTTGCTTCTTATTTTACAGGTGGAGGATGTTATGATTATACAATTTAGCATCCAAAGTGCTGAAACGAAAAAGAAAACCCCATGAGCATGGCTGTCAATGCAATGGATAACCAATCTTAATCTCTCCTTAAACGCCCGTCACTATCCTCTCCTTAATCACCGATTCAAAGTCCCGTCTGCAGCTTCCGCAGTATCCGTCCCTCCATTCCTCCAACGCTTTCTTCCTTTTCCCAGATAGAGATCCAACAACTTTCTGCGCAGACGACTTATCCTTGGTCGCCTTATCGCCTCTGCCATCCTGCAACACCAACTGAAGCTCGTCGCACAACGACTTCTCGTTGATCAGCCAGTTCTCCCATTCCGACTGCAGCATTTCTCTCTCGATGCTGTTCACCACGCGCATGGCCACCATCAAGTCATGTCTGTAAGCGCCCAGCTGTTGTCTAGTCCGACGAAGCCTTCGTGCTGTGGCGCGGCTTGAATGCGACGACAGCGTCGCTCCGGCCTCGTCCCAAGGGATGTCGATTTCTGTTGTATCCAGAAGGCTTTTATACGTGCTGAAGCATGTGCTATTCGTCGGGAAACTCAGATCATGGCCGTTCGCGCCGGTGGCCTCGTCCAGGTCTGCAAAATAAATGGCTTTGCTCATGGTAGGATTCGGTGTGACCCCGACTCGCCTCATAAACTTGGCAGCTCTGCGCTCTTTCCACCAGGTTGAGGACTCGGTGGACGTCAGCAAGAGATTCATCAAAGCACTCGCTGCGAGAAGTACGATGATGACACGATGTGCAGTGATGATGCCGAACAGCTTCTTAAGACCAGCAAATGCCCACATGATGAGTGATGACACTGCGCTGTCGCCAAATGACCTGACCGTTTCAAACAACATAGCCGTCAGGGTTCGTGGTTTGATGGCCTGTTTCTTGCTTGATTCTGCCGCCGCTGGTGAAAAGACGACAACTTGCGTCTGCTGGCCAACATGACCGTAGACCTGAATCGCCCTGTTTGTACGACTGCGCGGACCCAGCTTACGCACTTGATCTGTCGCCAGCTCTGCCATCTCCTCCGCATCCGTGACTGCATCATGGAGGGCTTGTCGCTCAACCAGGTTCTTCGATAGCGCTGGCGTCTTAGACCAATCAATCTTGACATATGCGGCGAGCTTACACTTGGACTTGGCCACATGCGTGATAACGATCTTTGTCACCAGCTTGAAGCTCTGGGAGTGAGGAAGGTGCCACGCCGTCTTGATGTGTGTCACCACATACGTGACATGGTCGCTGTACACATCGATCGTCTGGTAGTCCTTCACATTGGCTGACTTCTTGCGACCCAGCATGTCTACGTAGTCCACCTTGAAGTGAAAGTCGCGACGCATTTGTCCTTGGTCAACTAGCACCCACGGCCCCTGTGCGATCTGTTGCGCACGGTGCTCGAAGTACAGCTTGGGGAACACGAAGCTTTTGTCACCAAAGAGGACATGGAAGCAGGCCTTGGCACTGATTTCAAAGTGCCGCTCGGCTGCCATCTGCGTCATGCTCTCTGGCTCATAAATGACAGGTTGAGAGGGCAGGTGCAGTTTTCCTGGGACCCGATGGTGTGACCTGGAAGGCTGAAGATGCAAGCCATAATCACTTTGGTTGCGTCCCACCGGTCTGCCTGACGCTGTACCGTCGTCGATCGGTGTATTCGCAGAAATCTCTTCCCAGCTTTCAGCACCTGCGCTCGGCCGCTCAAATTCCTCTCTTTCAACACTCGTCAACGCCGCGATGATGTCTCGCGCGTCCATGGGCTCCTCGGCCTGCAAATTATCGATGAGAAGATTCAGGCGTGTGTGAAGAAGTTGAAGATCGTCCAAAAACACCTTGACAGTAATACGCGTATACCCGGTGTCATTTGTATCTTGACCAAGATGCAGGAAAATGTAGTCGCAGTCCCTGTCTGCTGCAGTAGTCACCTCGGTGATGATATCCAAGCTGATGCTGTAAGCCGTTACCAACCCCATCTGTTGACTGTAAAAATACATGTTGTCTGGGGTGAGATAGATTCTGCCATCCCCGGCAAGTGTATCGCTGGGCGAGTCGCGTGCTTTGGAGCTAGACCATGCCGCGCGAAACACGAGAACTGGGTTCTCGCCGGGGAGCGCATTCGGAAATAGGAGTCGGAATTGGGCATTCTGAGCTCTAAGTTCGGGAGGATAGTTGAGAGGCAGGGGACGGTCTACTCGATTTTCGGCGCCGGTACCAGTAAGGCTTCTCTGTGACCCTTGTGGTACGACAACACCAATCGGGTCGTCGTCATCATGCCTCGGCAGCACAGGCTGTTCTGGCGTATGAATCGTAGCCCAGACATTACTTCCCCAGTAATTTGCGAGAATTGACGTCGGTAACTTGTTGCTGTTGGAAGTTGATCGCTTTTCAGCCATCAAAAGAACAGCAGAACGGCTCAAGGTAGTGGTGGCTGGGGGCTTAGCCAAGGTTGACGGAGCAAGCGAGCCTCGAGGAGTGTCCAGAGACGGAAGAAGACCGGCGGACTGCTTCAGAGTACCAAGAGGCACCTGTGTCCCGGTATAAGCGGGAAGCAGGTTGTGACTTGCTGATATCAGACCGGCGATGCCACTACTTGGCATGGCCGGACTGCTGGGGCCAAGATCCACGGCACCGACACTCAAAGTGGCTTTTCTGTGAAGGTCCAGCTTCTGAATGATTCTTGCCGCATGGTCCCTCCGACTCTCATCGTCTTCACGAGCCAAATCTCTTCCCAGAGCACTAAACGATCGACGTCCGGCAGTTCCGTTGTTAACGTCCACACTATGTCTCCCAGTATCTTGACCAGGCACGTAGAGCGTCGTGCTTCGCTCGAAGCCCGGACCAACATCGTCAGCGCCGGTTCCTGCTGTCAAAGCAGCTGGATTATCAGCCGACTTGGCCGAAAACTCCGGCGCACTTGGCGGATGTATTGAGAAGGCCGGATCGGCTCCGCCGCCAGCAACGGAGTTGCCATTGTTGCCCATGCTAGTTTCAAAAGCCTTCTTCTTTGTCACCTCAAACACTTCGAGCCACTCGATCAGCTCCCTTTGGTTTTCTGCCTGTAGCATCATGGTCTGATTCTTTGTTTTAACCTCGAAACAAAATCGTCGTTCCTCGCCTACGGCAGGTTTCGCGTTGCAGAGCAATACGCCAATTTCGTCGCCCTGGAGGACACCCTGCGGACCTGGAACAAGCCACCCAAAAACACCATCGTGACAGTAGTACCATCTTCTTGCCCAAGTGTATCGTACTGGTTTTCCGGACATGGTTCTCAGAAAAAGCCACCCTTGCTTCTCGGATATCACGGCGGTATCATCCTTGGGCCGCAGGTTGAGTGGTCCTCGAGAACCCAAGAAAGGTACCGTGGAAGCACTGTAGTCTTCGAGCTCACGAGACGGCTTGAAACCCTCAAGAGTTGTCTCTCCCAATTCTCTCCTCGCGGACTGAAGTTCGGTCTTGAAGACTCCTTCCGATGCTTCCATCTCTTTGGCCCATCCACGCACACGGTCCATCTCCCGTGTCCATCTCGTCGCATTTGTCGCAGCATCTCTTGAACGCAGCAAGTCCTTCCAAATCTCTGAGCACACCTTGACAAGTAGCTTGTCAGTCGCAAAGCGTAGTTGCGGTGCAAGTTGACAATAATCCAAAGAAGCTTGAACATAGGCTTTTCGGTTTTCGTAGACAGAAAATGCGTCCTCGCGGAGAGCTGAAGGCTCCTTCGTTTTTGACTGACCAACGTAGCGTGCAAGGGTCGTGTCGTACGCGCGCTGTGTCTGCTCCAGGTTCCTCCTGACTTCCTTGAAGTTCCGCATGTCACCGCTGAGAAAGTTGCGTATGGGATCAATGACGGTGGTGTCCATTCTCTTGATGCTGCTCAGTATCTGCTGCCAGCATTCTCGTTGCGCACCGCCGACTCGTTTCAGCGCGAGGAAGGTATAGTCATTTTCGATAATTCCGTCAACAGCCGAGGGCATCGTTTTCGTGAGGTAGCTGTTGATGGTGTCTTCGAGCCCCTGGATCTCGTGGGCAAATTTGGACGTTGAGTTCACATATCCGTTGAGCCATTTCTCCACTGCCTCTGCCTGATCGGTGAAGTGAGCCGCCGTCGCACGGAAAGTTGGGGAGTCGAGCGCTGCTTCGTTGAGGCCAACGGGGACGCCTCGGTCACTCTGTCTGGGAGGTCCTGTCGTCGAGACAGGTGCAGCCGACAACATGATGGCAGACCGGGGGCTTACTGGTTCTCCAGTAGCACTTGTATTTGTGCTCTGGAGCACCTCGCAGCCGCGAAAAAGAGGCGCGCGGCAGTCGATGTCTTTTAAAAACAGTGGTTGTAATAGTCAACTAGCTCGGGTGCTGTCAGCTTGACCTTTGACGTATGCATGCAACCTGAAGCGACAGTGAGACGGTCCACAGCTAACACGTTGGGTGACGTGCAGTGAGCCCCACATGGAGGCGCCGCACGAGCTCCCACGGCTGCCACCAGACTGTATTCATTTACAGTTAAGTGGTCTCAAGTGTATAGCATGTTACGTCCATCTTAAGTCGAGGATACCTAGACTTCATCTTGGTATAAACCCTGGATTTACATACTTCATTGTCTGCCGGTGCGAAGTCTCTGAGTAGACCAACTATATCAAGGCGCGTAATAATTATTGCCCGCCGTTGAATGAGCAGAAACTTGACGGCATTTATTGGAAGCAGCAAATATTCGCTAAATGAATGACTCTTTACTATCCTCTGAACTACTTTTGTTGACAGCAATCTTCCAGGTTACAGTCTCCCATTTTGGAAGCCCAGATTGAATCAGGAGCATAATCAAGAATACACAGACGACTATGCCCACTAACTCACGCTGACGACCAAGCGACTTCGTCACACGTCGGTCGTATGTGCATATCCAGACTCTTCTGCTGGAAGACATCTCCATTCAACATCCTATCCCGCGAGGTTT
>AFRD01000024.1:0-152440 GCA_000222875.2 Periglandula ipomoeae IasaF13 | reverse complement strand
AGTGTGTACTTGTATTTAGTTATGGTTGCGGTTGCGATCGTCTTAGGTGTCCTTTTTTTATTATTTGCTTGTGTAATGATACAGGAGGATTAAAGGGGGATTCATAGATTATAAGACAGGAAAGGGCTCTTAATTTGGATTACTTGCCTTATTCAAGGTTTCATTCTGCGAGTTGCAAAACTCGGGTATGCTGCCTATGGCTCCCTTCTTCAGCTAATCGTATTTTTGCGTGGATTTCAATCTCATTCTTTTATTGGTAAATATGGGCGACTGCGTGTGCGCAAGCTAGTGACAGTGAAACTCCTCATTATTGTAGGAAGATGACTTATATTCGCGGCGACGTCGCCGACCTACAGCAATTACATACAGTAGCCTGATATATGCTAAGGGCTTTCCATGCATAGGCCCAATAATACGTCTAACAAAGTGCTCAAAAGACTAGGCAGCCAGCTTTCATGCAGCTCAGGCGGGCAGTGCATACAGATCGACAGCCTCACGGAGGCCAACAGCGGCCCATAATCCCCGCACTTGTGACATCTTCAGACTCGCCATTCTGCCTCACAGTCGCTACAAGCAAACACCATCGGCCTCTGGTAATTGAGATCATCCGCTTCCTACCTGTCGGTATGTTTTCGTACAGTCCTCTACGTCGCGATGTCCTAGAGATTCGGCTAGTCCGATTCATAAGGCCAGCTTGCGCTAGTCCTGAAGATTCCGAACGCAGTTTCTCCCTTGAACTACGACATGCTTCTATTGATGAACTCAGCTTTGATGCATTATCCTACGTCTGGGGTAGCATCGAGAATCCCGTTGAAATATCTATCAACGGCTCTTCGTTCAGCGTCGGCCACAACTTGTTCTCAGGCTTGAAACAGCTCTTTGAGAATGAGGTTACATCCTGGCTGTGGATTGATGCTTTGTGCATTCAGCAGTCAGACCAAGAGGAAAAGACTCACCAGGTCTCGCACATGCGAACCATTTTTTGCCAGGCAGATTGCGTCTTCTCATGGCTGGGTCCGGGAGATGTGTCTACGGATAAAGCAATGGACTTTGTTGCTCTGGTTGGACCTCGAGCGCTTTCCTTCAGAGACGACCCTCAGGTCTTCTCAACCGGAATGACAGATCTGAGAGAAGCTTTCGAGCATGTGCAGAACTCACCCAAAGCACAGTTTGTCCCAAAGCCTGGCACAAGAAACCCGGATGTGCTCTTGTTTCTTGTCGATATCCTTCTGTGGCCAGATCTACATACTCCAATGGCAGATGAAGAACCGGATTGTGACAGCCTTACTGAGGGTATTCTTAATATTATGGAGCGAGAGTATTGGGGTCGAATATGGGTCAATCAAGAGGTTGCTCTCGCCAAAGAAATTACGGTCATGCGTGGCACGAAGACGGCGTCATTAGACCACATCGAGGCGACATACGCTGCCCTGAACAAATGCAGTAGAATGAATGCCTACATTACCGACAGGGGTCAAACCTTCGCGCAGGGTCTCAATCATTTCACTCTAAATGCTTTGCCTCTTCACTGTCTCCGGCTCTTTCGCGGCGGGCATGACATATCGTTATACTACCTGCTATATCAACAGGCCATTCCACGGTGGAACTCTCGCCCCTCGTACGCTGCGTCTGATCCACGAGACATCCTATTTGGGCTCTTGGGTATAATCACGGACAAAGACTCATTGGGATTGCAGGTTGATTACCTGCTGACAACAGCTGAGGTCTTCACTATGATGACAAGAGCACTAATATCCGCGGGTGAACTCGACAAGTATGGGAGGTCGTACAATCTTGATCATTGTGTACCCGAGAGGGTTGCTCTCGATATCAACTGCCAAGTTGGGTTCCAGATTGGCGAGATCGGGGGGAGCGAGGATTTCCTGTGTTCCGGATAGCCGAATTTAGCCGTTTTAAGGCTACAAAGAACATCCCCATTCCAATGATTCCGCTCAACAAGATGGACGATTCTCTTGGAATACTCCGCCGTGCCGGATGTCGTGTTGACCTCATCACTAGCGTTATGCCACATGGAGGTCTTGTTCCCCCTACTAGAAGATGGGGGACGCAGACAAGTCAAGAGTGGCTGTCAAGCATCATGAGTTTTGCTGGCCTAGAACCTAGAGCCAGCCCAGGAGAGGACTATGTATGGAGAACTTTGCTTTATGGACAGGGATTTCGACGGGAAATATCTCCATTTGACGAGGACAATGCAAAACTGATTCGTAATATTATGCGGCTGGAAACCATCGACACTGAGCTCTTGACCCGAAACAGATAGAGCTTCTTGATGGTCTTTCGACCATACGCTTTCACTACGAAGAATTGATGGCCCGCCCGGACCAGCTTAAAATTGCCATGACAAAGCTTCAGCAAACTGCTTTCTACGTGATGAATCACAGAACGCTATTCAAAACACTGAAGGGCATGTTTGGTCTTGGTTATCCGGCCATCAAGCCCGGAGACATAGTTACCTTGCTCTGGGGGTCGCGCGCGCCCATCATTTTGCGACCCCGGGACAAGCCAGGGTGCGATGGGTTCACGTTCGTTGGCGATGCATACGTTGATCAGATCATGCACGGAGAGTTCTTAGAGACAAATCCTGCTCATGAGGTGTTTACGATATACTGATAGCGTTCAATTTGAACTTTTAGATCTTGGAATTGTCCAGGCCTTGTTTGAGCTACATTCTTGATCGAAAGGCTTTTTGGTTGATTCACTTCAAAGTGACGCACGGCGCGAACATCTTCGGAAAGATGTTATATTATAGACTTCAGACTTGATTAAATACAAATTTACTTATGAGGTCGATAGCTTATCTATCACTCTCGTAACAAACTGATTTCGGCCTGGACCATCGCCTTTTATAATTTCGATGAGATTATTCCACCGCAGGAAGAAATTGAATTGTGCTGTGAAACATTATCCGACAAGTTGCGTTCAAATTGTCACGCGCTGCGCAATCGTGTCCTCAAATTGGTTTAGGTTGGATATTTGAAAACACCTATCATTCCTCTCGAATAATCTTTTTAATTCCTCACGTGTAATTAGCGAAAAGTTATTGTGGGTTTGATTACATGTACAAGTAAAATCATTTTCTACGTTATTTCATCTCAAAACGATCCTGCCACTTGATTAGAATTCAATGCGGCCATTAGCTAAACTGCTCATCCGGGGAAAAACTATCCCCATGGGACGACGTTGCCGTCACCACTAGTCGACCAATTGCGAAGCCATAGTGCCAGCGAAGCCCGGTAAAGAGGTCAGAGCCGTTACATCGGGAGACTGACTTTGGCATCTGCTCATTTCCCCGAACCTCCAGCAGTGTTACATTTCTCCAAAGATTTTAGAAGCCTACACCAATGTGTTCAGACGAACTGATGCAACATTTCGCGAATGATTGTGTAACAACGCCAAAACCGCGAGCCGAGGCTTAACAATTTCATTTCCAGAGGACATTCGGCATCTGGTGAAAGGGCCCTTGCGGCAAGAACATCCATGCTAGGGCTTGAAAGCAAACATACCAGATCCTTGATCGCGCCCAAGCGATTGGCCACTCGCGCTAAATCATTGAAAGTAATCAAGTCGTTGAGATCAGTGCAGACTATTGCCCCTTGGCGCAGTTCCCAGCTAATTGGAAACGGCTTTGAAGTCAACCACCACAACACGGTTGCACAGACGCCTCATCAAATTACGCACGACGAGAGAAAAAGGGCGCCTCGTGCGAGTCACAGAGGCAATAAAAACACATGTGAAGCACCACAACGCGTCCATCGCGGGTCCAGGAACCCGGCTTTCGCCATTTTCCCCGAGATTTGGCTCCACGGAACGCGGCACTTGCGAGAATCTAAATGGCACAATCGCAAGGCACTTTGTCTCTCGTCGCTTTGACTCCCTCTCCGCTGTTATTGTCAGTCTGGTGCGCTAGCCTTATCGGACACAAAACAGGGAATTACCCAATCGGTAGATTGGGATGACATGGATAGTCGGGCGATGGTTGTGCGCATGGGCTTCAAGCGCTGACTTGGTCGTTCGTTTTTCTCCTTGCCCGATCGTGCATCTGCGACAGGGCAGGGATCTGAACAAAATTCGCGAACTGATCGTTGTGACTGCTGATCATAATGACCGAAGATCATTTAATAACGCTGGGTTGCGTGTCGTTTGTCGGATTTCTTTTTTAAAACATTGGTTCAGCCCGCATCTGCATCTGCAGCATCCTGTTCATGCCCTTGTTGCTTGTCCGGCAATCACTTACCGATCGACTATTATGATTGACTTGGCAGCGATCTACTTCGGGGTCTTCATCGGGGTGTTCCCCCTTACGTTGATGAAGGTTGTTCGACAGACTCGGAAAATTGTTGGCCAATCGCGGACATACCACAATGCGTATCTGTATATGATTTGGGTGGAGGCTGTGGTGAACTGCATCTTTGCCATTGTGACATATTTGTATCTCACAAAGGTTATTCCTGGCAGTACCGCATTCTACTTTGGCACAGGTATGTCGTTACCTACTCATACCGATGGACTTGGCTAACCTTCATTCTCAGTCCTGCTGTGGTCCATCCAGACTCAACTCCTCTCTCAAATTATAGCCAACCGTGTCAGCCTCATCATGGTCAACAAGAGAAAATCGAAATGGCTCAAATGGGGGCTATTTGCAATCATCGCTTGCGTCAACATCGCCGTCTTTGCCATATGGCCCGCTGCGTATCGAGATGATGCCACGCCTGAGCAGAAACACCTTAACGATATTTTCGAGAAGGTGGAGAAGTCTTTCTTCTTAGTTGTGGACATGGGGCTCAACCTGAACTTCTTGTACCTTGTCCGCTTCAGACTGATCTCCCATGGATTGAGCAAGTATTGGCAATTTTTCAACTTCAATATCGGCCTCGTCGTTCTATCCACGGGCATGGACGCAGCACTTCTCGGCATGCTGAGTCTTCCCAACCCATATCTGTAAGTGCATCATGTTCAATCAGCGCAACGATAAGCAACCGCGTTGCTAACCTGTGTATAGCTACGTCCAATTTGCCCCCGTGGTGTACATCGTCAAGCTCCACATCGAACTCACAATGGCGGCGCTCATTGCCAAGATCGTCAGAAAGACAGTCAACAACCACCACTCCGCTTACCCCGAGCGATCGAGCCGGAGTCAAGGGAAAGCATATGCTAAGGTCATGGAGCCAATGGGTCGTGGGAATAGTCAGAGCAGCAGCGGTGCACGTAGCCCATATGGAAACGATGTGGAGATACAAAAGAGCGGCAATGCATCCGAGATACCATTGGCATATTTCTCGGGTAAGACAGGTATCGTGAAGACGGTCACGACGACCGTCAGTGCTGAGAACTGCCACAGGTTTGAGCGAGCCAATAGCTAGGCGTGTCTGTAGATGTAGAATAAAACTACGTCAAACGACTTGACCTGATTGTGCCTGAAATTGTTCAAAGTATGCCAATACATGCTGAATTTGGCAGTCAACGTAGTATCGTATCGGAATCAAGTGTGAGTAGCTTCACCATAATGCTGGCTCTTGTAACAAGCCATGATGGAACACCCGGGGGGGGGTTTGTTTTCTGCTTACGATGTAGCAGACTCATAGCGAGCATGCAAATCAAAATCACGCTTAAATCAGGTCTCTTCTCCCACTTTCTCAAAAATAAATCTCAAGGCTGCTATATTCGTCACGTTACTTCTTCTGTGAACCCGTTGCTTTCTGCAAACGGCTTGCGCCTTGATAGATTTAAACCTCACGAGTGACGACGCAGCTTGAAATATTGAATATGATATGAACCTGACTGTCTCAAAATTGTTTCATGGTCTATAACAGTCTGCATGTTAAGGTCAATTAACCTCATTTTCAAAGTGAGTTGAGTGGGGAAATCATGAACCTGGACAAACGACGCATCCTTGAGTGGTGAACCTGACGCAATTCTGGATCCTGACAATTAAGATTTAGCAGATCGGTAATCCATGTTGATCATGCTGGCAAGGCTAGAATTGTCAATTCCTTCTCTGGGATTCCCTGCGGAGAACGAATCTTTGGAAAGTAAGTCATCTGGCCGTTGACATAAGTACCTGAAAGTGTGGACCGATGAATCCTTCAATGTCCGCACGCATATACACCAGGAACAGACTTATTGAAACACCAGATATTCCCATCCCCACCAGCTCAGGTGTACAGTAGGATCATTCAATGCGCCGTGGAGCAACAAAATTGATCTCAACCACCCAATCAAGGAACAGCGATCACAAAAAAGCATACGGCCCATGCATCGCATATTACAAAACAGGAATACACAGCACCCACGTGCGTGCCCGCGAAGTCTTCCTGTCCTGCAATCTATTTTATGATCGTCGCTAATCTGATCCGCTTTCACCGGTGGTAGATTCCGAAAGGAGCGTGCATCGCAGCCCTGCCAAGAATTTTTCCGCCAACGAGTTGAGGTTGGGGCCGGTTTGAAGTTTCACATTTCCTAGCTCATGCTATGTCACGGGTATATATCTTTGCGATGACCCAGAATCACTTTTCGGATCGTCATTTCCGGCCCATTGACGTTTTTGTAGACGCAGCTCATTTAAGATGATCGCCAATGTAATAATGTTCAGGGCCATGTGGATCGACCGTTCGTCTGAATCCTGCGTTGCAATTCCAGGAAATTGAGGAATATCGATAAAAAAATAAATAAGCTTATATACTTGTTGATAATCTCTCAGTAACGCAGGCGGCATCTCCATCGCATTTCCGTTCAAACTTACCAGGACCACAATGCATCTCATGACAGTCCTAACAACCCTCCTCGCCGCAAGCGTCACAGCGAGAGATGTCCCTCCAAACGTCAGATCCCTCTACAACTCCATCCGAGGATCGAAAACATGCAAGAATATCCTCAAGGGTGGCTTTCACAGCAGCGATAATGATTCAAAAGCTACTTCCTCCACTGCATCTCACTGTACCCAAACGGCAACAACAATACAATTGTGAAACACAGACCAACACTAATCAATTTATCATAGACTTCGCCGTCTGCGGCGACCACCTCGCCGACAAAGGCATAGTCTACCTCCAGGGCACCCGCGACCAGCCCGTAAACATGGACATAGACTGCGACGGCACCCAGAGCTACGGAAACGGCGACTGCGGCAGCTCACAAGACACGCAGAGCCAAACATCTTTCAAGGACACCGTCGCCAGCTACGGGAAGGGCATCAAAGACCTAGACGCCAATGTACACTCGTACGTCGTGCTGGGCAATCAGGGTAGTAAGCATGGCTATGTGAACTTTGATCCGCAGAGCGTGGGTGTTGAGCCGCTTTCTTTGGTAGCGGTTATTTGCGGTAACAAGATGGTAAGTTGTCGCTTTTTACCACTCAAACTTCATTTCGACCATGTCTCTTACTGGAAGCTAATCTGATTGACATTGATTAGTTCTACGGCGTCTGGGGCGATACGAATGGTGATGACGGCGCGCCACTGCTCGGCGAAGCTTCAATCTCGCTGGCGCAAGCCTGCTATGGTCGATCTGTGAATGGTAATTCGGGGCATGATGCGAATGACGTTTTGTATCTCGCGTTCACTGGGAGCAAGGCTGTTCCTGAAGCAGATGGCGCCAACTGGAAAGCCAAGAACTTTGCGCAGTTCGAGAAGTCGTTGGAATGCTTGGGCGATGGTCTTGTGGCAAGGCTTTGAGACTGGCGCATTTTCCGTTCTGCGGCACAGCTCTTCATCCATAATCTTATGTGAACTCTTGCTTTATCCTTTTATTCCCGCGTCCTTGTATTCAATGCATTGTCAGCAAATTATGTATCACAGACACGACAGTTTGTTTAGGACGGTGTTCGTTATGCGCGTCGGTCAGAATGTTCATTCTCTTACGTAGCAAGAACATTCCATTTGGCTCGCTAATCATGATACTACAATCTGGTATAGGTTTAATAAAGGAATGGAATTAAGCTTCATAGCTCGCCAATGGCCCATGATAGCGCATACGAACCCCGTCGTCCCGTTGGCATCCAGATTGTTCGCAACGTATATCCCGCGCTCCTGGCTCGAATCACTGCTTCTCTCATGCTAGGTATTTCGTCATAGGGAACCAAAGGTGCGAAGTTGAATCGCCGAATGCTGATAATGTGTTCTGTCCATTGTTCCCTCGTCGCAAGGTCATCCCTATTGGGCAACCGGGCTCTACTTGGTCTGCGTGGATTCAGGAATAATCTTCCGTTACGGCTATAATTTGAGTGCACATTTTTTGCGCAGCGTTGTACAGGGGGCGAGATGTCCCATTCGCACGCTAGAACAGAGAAGCGGACATTCTCGGGATTTCGATGCCGACTGACGGGGCTTTCTTGAGCATAGCGAACAAAGCTTTCGCGGACCCAGTCCGTGATCTGTGTCACCTCCTTTTTCACGTTCCAGTCGCTGGTATTGGCTTCGTGATATAATCGGTTGCCAGCCTGAAATCGAGCCATGTGACTAATGTGTGTTAGTCGCCATCACTCACTACCAAGGCAGGTTCAACTTACGACGGGCATGACTGTGCTTGTGGGACCTCGTTGTCCGTACGCTCAGACTTGCTTTTGTGGACAATAAAATAGTCCACGAAGAAGAACTCTTCAAGGCTCGGTAAATGTCGGGCCATGAACTGGTATAGATGAGCCGGATAGACGCCCTTGCCCGTGTGGGAAGGGATCGGGTTATTCTTGCAGGCGTCGCAATTGCATGAGGATCTCGCAGGAAACCAAGTGTGTGAGAATCGTACCGCAAGCCTCCTGATATGATCCAGTCCTGAACAATCCGGTATTGTTTCCAGATTGCCGTCCTGTTGGAAGAGATGATTTGGGAAATATTCCAGATACACTACATCATCAGATCTTCCCAGGGAAATAATTTGACCATCGCCCATTCTCAGTGCATCTGGCATGTAAGATAATCGCTCCACCACATCTCTCGACTCGACACAAGTTCGTGATAGTGTTGCAAGCTGCCTTCGGAGTAGTGTGTAATGTGACACATCTGCTCCCGGACACGATACGAAGGGCTGAAAGTATGTCTTATGTTTCTCTCTCGGTACTGAGTCGGACCTCACCACTCGGGATATGTTATCGGCGGCTTCTCTGTCATCGTCTGCAGGAGGAACGGGGCCTGTTGTGCGATGCTGTGTCCAATGCCAGCCGCCTCCAGCAGTCTGGAGCTTCACAAAATGTACTCCTGGAGTCGACAAATAAGCCTCCCATATGCGCTGCCGAATCTCAGGTGGTAAGAGCTTGAAGAATACAAAGGGGCGACAATCTTCAGGAAGGTTGAATCTGATAGGGTCGTCCATGGCCGATTCGCGGCGCCGACCTCAGTGGTCCGGGGCTGTCGAAGTGCAGTGAAAAGAGACCACGATAGGCTCACTGGAGGAAATTACACTAAGGGAATATCAGTGCGGCGTTGAGGGTATATTTCGTGTCAAGGGCATCCTTGGCGTGAACGTAGTCTAATTGTCACAGACGAATATGTCCCAATCGTCAGAAAATGGCGGTGCCGAGATTGGGTGAAAGAGCGAGCAGCTAAGTCAAGCAATGATCAGGAACGAAGAAAGGAAGACTAGAAGAATACAGAAGCACGAGAAACCCAGCCCAAACAAAAATGCACGTCAACAGAATCCATCTAGACAAAGTTCACTCGTGCGCGCCTCCAATGTTTAATACGTGAGTCGCTCCTGCCCTGTCCACCCACGGCAGCTGCAGGCAGTGGGCAGTGGACACTGGCAGCGGAGTCACAGCTGGCTCGTGCTGGTGCTGCCTGTTCTGGGCGCACCGTGGCTACAGACCTTCGCTCCGTCTTTGGCTCGGCTGATTCAACCTCATCTCAACAGCACACCCAGAATCTATGACTTGCAAAATTCTAGCGAATTCGCCGCCGCGTGTTCTTTTCAATTCATTGATCTAAGGTGCCTACGGAAGTCCGTGCTACATACTCAGTCAGCCTGCGTCAGCCTGCACCACTTCCTCCATGCCGATGCCTAGAGAGCGTGAATTGGGCTGAAGTTGACTGACGACCTGTTCACAGCTTCAGTTTGCGGTTGCGATAACCAGAACTACGTCACTTCTGCATCAAGATACTCTTGCTAATGAGCCCCCATAACGTGGCATGCGTTAATATACCTTATTTCCATACAACTCTACGCTGTCTACTTTCTGACTGCAGCAGAAGGGCGACGGCTTCGTGCTAACCTAAGAACCTCTTGAGTAGGGCACATGATCTGAACAAGTTTTTCTGATCAACGGCGTTGAGCTACCAGGGTCAGAATATATTTTGAGCATGCAGATGGTCACCAGTCAACTTCTGCGAACGCTGTTTACTTGCTAGTAGCCTTGCATTTGATCTACAGCACGCTGCCCATTGCAGAAGACAGACTGTTTGAACAAAGCAAACACAGAATATCGGAATGATCCGGCATCTGCTCGATCTTCGTTCCACAAAAAACGGCCATGCTTCGTCTTCTTCTCACGACATGATCATCGACTATTTACCCTAGCTCACGGGGGCACCGCTCGAGATGAGGCTGACGAAAGCACCGGTGACAACTCAGGGTGGCAAAATTCTTTGCAGCTAGGGTCCATTAACACAAGACGCGCATCTCATTTGTCAATTCACCCTAGCTCATAGACCATGTCATATCCTCCCCAGTCATCGAGATTCACGACTCCATTTCCATCATCGTGGGCTTTTCTATCTTCAACCCGTAAGCATCGCATCAAGTGATGGCAACGAGCACGATTGCCTCTGAATCCCATTTTGCAGTCGATGGTGAAGGGATCGCCACTCATGGTAGTCGATCAGCGCACAAATTTGTGCCAACGCATCATTGCAATTCAGATACGTCTCGTCTCAAATGTGTTAAAAAAAATTAGCCTTGCCGCCAGCAAAGAGGTCGGGCGACAGTGAAGACGGGTTGACTGCAAGACAATTTGCCACCGTCAATGCGATCCACCCGCGCGTCGAGATATGGGTGAGGGAAAGACGCAATTCCTGGGGAACGAGGCAACAAACCCATATTCAAGGTGGGCAATCTGCCATGGGCTGGCTGGACCCCGGTCCCGTCGACGGCCGCAGAGGGGTGGATTTTGTTAACGAAAGTCGACTTTCGTTAACAAAATCCACCCCCCCTTCGCCGCCCACGCTGTTTCTCACCAGCCATCTGGCGTCATTCCTGAAATGGCTCGCATCAATCCACCTGAGCCGGTAGCCTATGGCATGCCTGCAATTTCTGCGAGGCGCGTACGCAGAAGGGGCCCTGCGAGCCGCCGTTAGCTTGAATCTTGAATCTCACGATAACAATCAGTAGGAAGGGTCCTGGCCAACCCCACCACACAGACGTCACTGGTGGTCTCCGTATCGACTTTTCTTGAGGTAGGTTTGCTCGCAGACCCTCCCATCGTCACCGACTCATGCCTTTTCTACTACTACAGTGATGAAATCGAGTGCAAGTGTAACAGTTTTTTTTAATCAGGCTCAAGGGTCATATAATTTTTTACCTGCCGTTTTGCTCGGGTGGCGAGGACGGGATGGCCGCATCAAATCTTTCTTTGTAAGGCGGCCAGGCCAGATGGGAAAACCCCCGCAATGCCATCATCTCTCGTTTCCCATTACCTGATGCCGTCATTTTCTTTGCATCAGGTGATTCAACAGATCCTCGTTGGCCTGTAGGATGACATCCGTTGGACCTACCACCGCAATGGCTAGTGACGGACGGTTGTCTCAAAACCCACTAGTCGCGGAGATCAGCAGAGGACAGGGGTATCGGCTCGCAACGTGCCAGTCTTGCCTGATTTGGGCGCCATTTTCTTTTCTTTCTCTTTTTTCTCTTTATTCTTTCCTCTAGATTGATGGTTGTGCGGTTGTTCGAAAACATGCCGGACATCACTAAAGGCACGCCCTCCCAATATCCAGTTACCCCAGTCGGAGCGCATGTGGGCGAATGATGGGAGAACTTTCTTCCAAAAGATGATGGTAGAACGATGCTCGCCACTCGTTTGCATGTTTTCTTTGGTGAGTATGAGGTCACAATGCTTTAGAATCCCAAGGTACAGCCTTGTTTTGGATTTTCATCGCAGGCGCGACCTGGTTGAAAGATTTCTTTGGGGGAGAAGCGAATTTCTTGACTATAAATGCGTCGCTCGCCCCTTCGGCTGTCACTTGCGTGGCAACAGCTTTTTCAACACCACGGTTTGAAAAGAGCCGACATTTTCACAACATTCAACAAGACATGAAATACCATTGAGTACAGGTCTAAAGAGCTGTGTATTCGCAGTTGGTACGCTCACTTCACACCGAATTGTGGTCTTTGGGCAACGATTCACTAATCGTAAATAGCCATACCGACCCAGGCGCACTGTGAGAGCACGCTTGATGATATTCGCTTCCATATATTCTCAGTCGATCCTGAACACTCTTTACATCGTGTCGCTCTCCCTCAACGTTCCCTTGAAAAAAAGCATCTGAAGTGTTGACTATATGTCTTAACCTTCTTCGACTGGCGCAGTGCGCCACTTTACCCAACAGTGCGATATAATCTCACCGTTTACTGCTTGAATGAACTTGACCTCAGGCCGTCTACACATCCCTTTTCCAATCATGGATAGCGTTCTGATCATTTGTTGTCCTCAGACCATTACGCTTACAGAGTCAACCCGCCACCAGTGTATTCACTCACTTGCCGGAAGACCGTTCTTATTCTATCAATCGCTTTATCGGTACCCATTCCCCGTCATCAACTCCACAGACAGATTGTTGCTGGGCACTTTTACCCGACCACTCTCCGCTGTCAATCCCGGATGCAGAGCAACGAGCCAGGGCGATCGTCGACACCATAGATGATGTCTTCAAAGCTAAGTAGGATAAGTCACTGTTTAGTCTGCATGGAAAACAGGACATGTCTCTCATGGTCATTATCATAGAGCTCGTTGGCATTTGTTCACTTTTTATGTTGTCGGTCTTGCATACATGTGTCTCTTCTTCTGGCCTGTACTCCCCTCTGTAAATGGTGCAAATATCATGGAGCCGTCGAGGGCTCATATTTTTACCTAGCTTTGGGACCCTCTTTTTAGGGCTAATGATTTTCTAGAAACCCTGTATGTCAATCGTGCCTGGTGCTTCATTATTGGCCATTAGCTTTGTTACACAACGTGGTTTATCATTCTTAGCCAATTGGTTGGTCAAGCGGTCATATTACTTACCATAAAGGGTTACTGAAACGCTTTTAAGATCCTTTGTCTCTTGATCTAAACTAATTTATGAGAGTTCCTGACGGCTCACGGCGTCGTGGCCTGAAGCTGGTAACTGGCTTACAGTTACGATGCGCTAAAGGATCCATCCTGTCTTCTCATATTCCCATGTGTTGCATTTGAAGACTATCATTGACAAGCATGACGCGGCAAGTTTGATGAATGCCACAACAGTGCCTTCTAGGTGTCTTCTCGCCGAATAAAATTCGCGCTTTTCCGATAACGGTCTGTATAGCACTGGATTTTTAAAAAAAAAAATGATAATAATAATAAATTTCCAAATTGCCTTTTTTCCCACTCATGTTTGAGATTCCTGTTCATTTACCGTATTGCCGGCTATGCCTAGTCGGATGACTGTGATACCTCAACGAAGCTTTGACACGCATCATGACGCGTGGGCCTTGGCCGTCGTGACAATACAAAAACTATCAACACCGAAGAGAAGATGTACATGATGTATATGATAGCAATCTGTAGCCTATATTTAGTAGCGAGCATCTCACACACAAATCCACTTGAATAGTAGTACCTTAGAATAATTGCTTTAGCAATTATAAGTCAGTCCCGAAGGCAAATGCTCCTAGAAAATCGGCCAGTCCTCCGGCGCCAGATACTCAGAGAGCATGTCTATCTTTTTCCTTTCATCTTTCAGCTCGGCCTGCAAAGCAGCAATCTCGCTATTCTTCAACTCTAGCTTCTGTTTAAGCCTGCTATTTGCTTTGCGAACTTGTTTCAACTCGTTCATCTCATCAACATAGCGGCGATTGCCGTCATCTTCTTCCTCTAGTTTTATCTGAGCCTTTACGAGACCCTTGTTTGCCGCTATCAGACGTTCGGACTTTTTTTTACGAGATTTATCAAAAAGTTAAGAGATCTGATTTCAGAGTTGCGCTCGAGGACTCTGTCGTCGGTTTCCTGGGTTAGGTGACTTTCCGCATATGCGTTCGCATCGGCAAGCATACGATTGTCTGTCTGAAACCTTTCTAGGATCTCCGTGTCTTGGAGACGCCGTCTACTGCCAGCGGAGCGTTTAGGTGATCCTTCTTCGGCGTCGACTCGGACGCGACCTTCGTTCGCAACGGGCAACGGCCATCCTTGAGAATCAACTTTTGCGACCGTAGCCGCCGCAGACGTGGATGACGTGGCGGTTGTCGGTGAGCGATGAGGGGTAGAATATCCCTCTCGTGTTTGTTGGCTTTCGACGACAGTTTTTTCCTGATACTGGAGAGACCTGAGCAACTCCGTATCCGGAGGTTCGTAGATCGGTAAAGGCCTGTTTCTCCAGAAGTCATCCCAGTGATGATCCGCGGTATCTTCGACATGGTAAAACTGGTCAATATCTGGGGAAAGAGCCTCTGTTACAATGTTGTCCGCCTCGTATGGATATTCTTCTCGGTCCCCATCGTCTCGAGGTGGACTTCGCTGGCAATAGCTTCCCTCAGGCGAATCGCTCTGAGATGTAGTTTCTGCAGACTCGGCGCCGTCCTTGGTTTCGTCTGTCGGCATCGAATGAAACGCCAGATAAATGAGATGTTCCCCAACATGGTTGAGAACGTCGTTGACAGAAATATTACCAGCGTTGAAATCATCCTCGCTCAAAGGATATCGGCTCAAAGGCTCGGTTCTTGGCTGCAATACCTCTGATGCTTGGACGATTTCTTCGAGTAGATCCGGCGTTCCAAGCGTGGATGAGTGCTCAGCTTCAAGGTGTCTTCTGAAATCTCTTGCAGTGCTGCATTGATACGGTTTCCGGTGTTTTCGATTGGTGCATGTCCATGTAGCAATTGGATGCTCGGATGTCATGTGGTCCGTCCATTCCCTGAACGACTCGTACAGGACATCAGGCGTGTTGCAGGCTTCGAGAAGGCAAACATAAGGCATCAAATCCTGGACAAAGTGACGCCTAACCCCGCAACGTCAACTTCATTTTATAAGCACAAGGCAGGATCTCGCGGACGTACTTCCAGTTCTTGCCTTTCAAGTCCTGCTGGGGACAAACGAGAAAGCAAAAGGGGCACTTGATGTACCCAGAAGCTTCGGTTGCTTCCGGTGGCGGGGGTATCATCTTGTCCATGGCCGGAAGACCACTGACAAAGAAGGTAGAAGATGACCGAACACTGCGCGGCTTGAAAGCCTTTCGGGGATCAGCGGTGGAAGCACTGAATACGGATGCAGATGGATGAATCTCAAGCCTGAGTCCTTGCTGTCGCCTGCTAGGACTGCTGGTCGACGAGAAAGATGCCTGTGAAGGGTTTCGACTAGACCTCGGATGCACATTCCTCTGCGGCTGCGTGCTTGGCGCTTGAGATGCATCGTTGGCTGCTATGTTCCTTTCCTCGGGGGCTACCTCCAACGCCTTCATCTCCCGTTCCCGCAAATGCTCTACCTTGTCCAGCTCACACTTGACGGTTTCCTCTAACGTGGAGCGGGATCGAGCGGAGAGCGCTTGCAAAATATCTATAAATATAATGTTATTGCTAGCTGATTAGGATAATCAACGTGGCTCCCTCCATCGAGTATACGCACCAGAAATAGAGCTGCGGAATTCGTCCAGCAGGTCTCCAATGACGCTGGCAAACACCTGAATATTGCGTAGTCGCCAGTCCAAAGACATGCGATCACGCGTGAAGACGAAATTGTTCGTTGCCCACAAGCGAAGGAGCGCCACAGCATTTTCTGAGCGGGGACCTGATCGCTCATCGACGGATTTCCACCGCCGCAAAAGGCGAAGGCACTCCTCAGCCCGGTCTGCAATGCGAGAAGGCACATTTGTCGCCATGCCTGGCAAGTGGCATGCGTGGGAACGGAGTGATGTACGAGTCTACTCTCAAACAAATCGACGCGTGTGTGCAGGATGAAGCGGTTGACTCCAGGTCTGGTGATGGGAATGGGAATGAGAATGAGCGATGTTGGACGGCAGTGGCAACGCGATCTGACTCTGCCTGGACCATGTATATGCGTGGTATCAGTATCTCCCAACTCACATCACTTCTTTCAACTGACAGAATCGAGACTTCTGCCAGTCACAGCGCAGCGGCCATCACGTGAGGGCTGCCTGTCAGAGATGGAGGAGATGCAGCGCGCTGAACACGGAGTCTCCAGCTGGCTTAACTCCTCCCTCAGTGTTGCGACCCAAGACTCAATTCATGACATTGCCAATGCTTGAGTAACTTCGAGCTTCAATGACAATCTTCATCTACCCCTCGCCCAGGCCAATTTCAGATCACAATAGCCAGCGCCAGCATTTTGATATCGGGCGCGGCTGTCTCGACCATGCTTCAGGTGGCAGAGAATGATCTTTGGTCGTCTTTGGACACGGTCTCGTGGGCAATCGCTGCGGCGATCCAAGCGCTGCCATCGAAGCGACAAACAAAGCAACTCAAGACGCTCAAGTGTCTTATTATTACTCCTTTGTGGACAACCCTGCAAGAGCCCTTGGTTCTGCGCAACAAGCAAATTAGGAATGCCCTGAGGAGCGTCACCAGGACCCTGGAGGCATTGTTTGCCAAACAGCTCGGAGTTCTGGCGCGATTCTGCCGGAATCCCAGCCTCGCCTCGTCCATGTTGCAACAAAAGCTCCAAAACTCAAATTTACGGGAGTTCATTAGGGAGCTCGAGGCTTTCGAAAGAGCACACAAAACGGCGAACAAGGTAAGCACCAAGCCCGTCGAGAAGCCACCCGGAATCCGCGATGATCCCAATCCGAAAACGATCAAGCACCCGACGCCAGTACTTGACCACAGTGTTTTCACAGGCGAGTCCAGCACTCACTGTCGCTTGGATTTACTTTACACATTATTGCACCGCCATTGGCCATGCAAAGTTGCTGCACACCGGCACGAACGAAGCCCTGGCACTCTGGGACATTGCCATCGTGCCAAGTTTTGCCTACACCCTTCCTGGAATCTTGACAAAAGCATCGACTCGTTCTGTGTGGTTCTTTTGGGGCACGACATCCTTCAAGAATGCAAGATTTCCGTTCCTCTTAATAGGTATGTTTGAACTGATCCGCTCGTTATTCCAATCACTTAAAGCATACACCCAAACATACCTTCTTTTTGTGTTTTATGGACCAAATCCCACCACATGCTCATCGCTGACTCGCTCATCACCCCTAGAGCTCCCCCCAAAAAGACGGATCGGGTTGTCTGTCAGGCAGTTCCGGCTCCTCAGTGGTGTCTCAACCTTGTCGTCAGAAGCGACGACATTATGTGGATATCTCGGCGAGGAAGTCCCACTCTACCCGCCCTTGAAGTCAGGGAGATCTCTTTGAAGCATATGATAGAAACTGTCAGTATGACAATATGCGCTAGACGTGTCATTGGGCTTGTGCTCTCACGCGCATTGCTTCACCTCCTAGGTAGCAGATGGTTCGACCAACCGATTACCATTGATAACATCTCTTTCTTTTATGCTATTTTTGATGGAAAGCCAGTCTTCTATTTCGATCGGGTCTTTATCTCAACCGACTTCAAAATGACACCGAGCGAGAGTGGTGGAGTTGGTGTGCAGGAAGCACCGCCCGTGGCTCCATCGCACAGCATTCAAGAATTGGCTGTTATCCTCGGGACACTAGAACTTGGCGAATACCTATCATATGTTGGTAGGAAAATCAGATTCGAGGAGCTGGAGAAATGTAATCCGACCGCACTTATTCGATGCTTACTTGCCGAGTGCCGGAATTATTCTTCTTCTCCGCCATCGAGCATTCAGCGTTGTCTTGATTTGGCCTTATCCCCTCAGTTTTCTGAGCTCGATGCAGAAGATCTTTTGTCTAGTCGGGAGTTCATCGACATCTACTATCAAGAGGTCATTCGTCCCCTTGAAGGGTGGCTTATCAAGAACAATTGGATATGGACACAAGTCAACTGGCAGGAACCCTACATCATGGACCACGATGGGATCTGTCGGATCCTGCATGGTCCGGGTATGGTACCGCGGAACGTGACACCAGCGACAGCTGTCCCGAACATCGATAAACCAGTCTTGATTCTTGACCCACTCCGCGGTTTAGATGAAGATCCTCACGCCCAGTGGCTTGGTCAACCTCCCGGCCGTGCCATGGACTACCAGCCGTCGGCCTCGACAGCATCAGCAGAGCGACCGTGAGTTCTGAATTCATGCATCAGAACCTATATTCTTTTCTGCTAATTCGCCTCTTTGTAGGGATATATGGTTTCGGAACCTGACAAAGATGCACAAGAGTGTTTACCAACCTGTGGAACAGATCTCCATGAAACACAAGCCCAAGGTTGCCATTATCGATACTGGATCTCAACTGGAGGACAGCAGCATTCGACCCTATGTGTTGTCGAAGAGTATCGCTGGTTGGAAAGACTTTGTCTTAAAGAACGATTCTATGGTGGATCACGAGGGTCACGGCACCCATGTAACACACCTCTTACTGAAGGCTTCGCCAAAGGTGGAAGTGTATATTGCACGGGCTTTCCGAACAAAAGAATCCGAATTTGAAACAGCTTCAATCGTGGCCAAGGTAGCACACCTTCTTTGCACCAGTCTTTTAATATGCCCTTCTACAAGCATGACTGACTTCTTTACACAGGCTATTTTGCATGCTGTCGATGTGTGGCAAGTCGATATCATCTCCATGTCCTTTGCCTTTGACGAATGGGACTCTGGGATTTTCAACGCCATCAACCACGCCGCAGATAAGCGTGTTCTACTCTTCGCGGCTGCATCAAATAACAGCGAGAACAAGCGGAATCCGATCGGGTATCCTGCGCGGGATAACAACGTCATTTGCGTTCACTCGACCGACGATCAGAACAACAAATCCAGTTTTAGTCCCTGGGGTGTAGAGAGGGGCTATAATTTCGCCATACTTGGTGAGAACGTTGAGGCAGCCTGGCCGGCAGGTCTGAACAATGGGCAGCCTCTCAAGAGAGTAAGCGGAACGTCCCAAGCCACGCCATTAGTGGCAGGCATAGCCTCGGTGATTCTTCACCTTACCAGGTTGTATCAGAGCAAGGGGTCAAGGACCGAAGGGCTGCTGAAGCAAGCCCGTGGTATGAGCGCAGTTCTCTTCAACTGCATGACCCAGAAGCAGCCGCCTCCGATCTACAACTATATCGCGCCAGGGAACCTCTTCTTATCTCACTCCAAAGACATATTACCTGCTATACGGGAGGCGCTAAGGGATGTTTAGGTGATTAAAATACTAGCACACCATCTACTCAGGTCGCAACCCGGTCTTGCGTAACCTATGGCGCGGTGGACACACAGCAGCCTACATCTGAGTACCAAGATACAGGTCTCTTTACCGTCGAATTTGTCAGAACTCCTGTGGATCTTGCCCGCCGTAGCTTCTGAGTATATTCATAGAGACAAGACAACGATAAGTTCGGCATTACAACACAGTTTTGACCTTGTGGATCATCATGGAAATGGCATCTTTTGCTCGCTTCCCCGCATCAATGACCGTGCAATTCTTCTTGCAACTATATCAAAGGACTCAATCTTCCACGTATATCAAGGATATGGATTTCTACTACTTTGAGTTTGAGCTACCGGCCCGACCCGGGCACAACACGTGAAATGTCAGCCACAACAATATATACCCATAATCAATGTTGCAGCCTCGTGGGTTGACTCAACTTGAACAATTCATTCCCCAGCATCAACATCATACATCCGTCAGCACAGCCACATGCCGCAGCATATGTCGGGCAGCAATTGTCGCTGCATACCCCGCCCCTTGGCTGCCTAATCCAACATAGTTCTTGAGGCGTTCACATATCCAGAGATTGGGTTTCGTGAACCAGGCGATCACCCCCGAGACTCGTACAATCGCCGCCTTTGCTCCTGATATCCTCATCTCAAACAAATGACACGAAGCTACAAGCGCTGGATCCTGACCAAGTCGAGGGAGTATCGGCCGAACGGAGTGCTCCGTGTCGGACAGATTCTGGCGGACCCGTTCGAAGCAGCGTCTGCCCTCCATCCCGCCGGGCCGCCGCCTATACCAGCGGACGTCACCCTAGAAGAAGGATCAATATTCGATGTGACCGAGTCAGAATCCCACGAGCTGTCGTTGCAGTTTGGCCTCTGGGCCGATCTGAGTGGCATTTTTGGGGCACCACTCGGCCCCGGCGCGGATGCTTCAAGATACCTTGCGCGCTCTCAAGAGTGGCATTTTGACAAGATACTTTACAACATATCACTCCTTCAAACGAGTACGTGGATCAGTGTCTCCGCCACGGAGACGTCCCCTCCAGGCTCAAAAACGTCTGGCTCTTCCGGAAGCGCCTGTTCATGGTGACAGGCACCCGAGCAGTGCAAGGCGCCAGCATGAAGGACAACAAGGAGCAATCAGCGGCGACACATGTCAAGCTCAAAGCCGACGGGACTGCCGCCGGTGTGCCCGTCAACCTGGGCGCATCGGCAGGGTTCGATAAGAGGCGCTCGGAGGGGATCAGCTTCGGCAGAGCGTCGGATTTCGTGTTTGCATACAGACTGCAGGAGATTTTCTACTACGGCGTCAACAACGTGGAACATACTCCGTTCAAGAAAGGGGAGACGTCTGGGGCGAACGACGAAACGACGACAGCAGACTCAGAGGACGAGCCAGACGAACCAGACGAGCAGTATGACGATTTCGAGATACTCAGGATTGATGACGACGATTTTGAAGGCAGCGGGTTTGAGGCCATCAAGGAAATCAACATACCAGGTGTTGATGGTGTGTCTATTCTCATTCGAGATGGTCAACATGGGGAGAATGCTGTGGCTTTGTGAGAACACCTGGGCTCTGCCTGTCGCATTCTGTCCGGGCAATGAGCAGGGCTAATGAATGAATACGTGTACCTAGCGTGGACAAATTCGTAAGTTGCATGTCACCCGGAAACTACTACCACGGTGGAGAAAACGAACAGGACGCGAACCAACAAGTCGTGATTTCAATGGCGAACGATTCCATGACCCGTAGTCAATGTCGGCGATACAACACCCAGTAATGAAAACGTATCCATCACAGTCCATCCTTCTCCACCTATCCTAGTAGCCATTGTCTTTTTACCCCGTGGTATCTGCTCCGGTAAATGGGCTTCTTTAAACTGTAGCCTCTGACAGTCGTTGGTTTGGGGAACATCGCGACGTCTGACTTGCGTGAACTAAACCACATTGAACAGCCAACTTGCCATGATGCCATAATCTATAATACAATGTCATGAGATGAAATAAAGTTGACGGTGACTTCAAGCATCACAGTTAGCGGTCAATAGTTATCGGCAAGACACGTACAGCATGTCAATAGGGACGACCTTTCATATATAAAAATAATTAAAATTTAATGTATTAAATATACTAAAGTAGACTAAAGTAGACTAAAATTAAAGTAGACTAAAATGTAATAAAATATATTTAATATTTTAAATTATATATTTTATATATATACTCCTAGGCTTATACACCAGCATCTAGCTCAAGTAGGGACATTGAGGTGGTCAAATACTTCTGACTCACTGTACATCATGGTATGATTATGTGTGCATCGTATAGTGTAGAATCTGGCATTGGCCTCGAGCACATCGATACGGCCAAGTCTGCATCAGCCGAATTAATACAAACTTGCTTGAAAATTTACTTCACTCTTCATTTCACTTGCTATATGCACATCACGTATTAAAATTCATGTTGGTGCTTCGGCATGTGAATTGCCACAAATCACCGCCGAGTGCAGGTGTCCAGTCTCAATGCATCCTTTGGGAATAGATTGCTAACTAAAATTTGACAAATTAAACGCGGCACCAGAGCACTTCTGTGTATAGCATAATGCTGCCGTTTCTAATCTAGCTTTTGGAGCGCACGCCTCGTGCGTGGTGCTCCCGGCCATGTGGAGAGACCTCTATGTCCCCGCCCCACCCAAGAATTACCCAGTCTATCATGATAATTGTACAAAACTGCTTTTTCCAACTCTCTCGTCACACTTGATTGTCATTTATTTAGCAATTTCTACGCCGCCAGTGGCGCCCAAAGCCTTTTTCAAGTCGCCGTAAATGGCGAACTGACCGGCAGTCAGGGTACCAACCATGAAGAGACGAGCACCAATACCAGAGTAAGAACCACGGATGCCGAGATCCTTGGCAATCTTGATGAGACGAGAGGTGGTACCATCACCAGGCGCGCCCTTGGTCTTGTTGATCTTGGAGAGCATAGTATCGGCGGGCTGAGAGACAATGGCGGCAGCGAAACCAGCAATCAAACCGGAGCCCAAGTTGGCAACGGTCTGCATGCCATCAGACAGGGTCTCCTTGGGGTAAGCGCGGAAGACAGCCTCGGCAACCTTCTCGAAGACGACGAACTTGGCCATGGTGTAAGGGATCCTGTGACGAGTGTCAGTATGTGGCATATGGGTGTACATCTCAAGTCGTGTACTTACTGCTTGAAGAGGATAGGACCGAAACCAGCGTAGAAAGCACCGATACCCTCGTTCTTGAGCATCTTGGTGAAACCACCAATGAGACCGTTGGCGTAGGTAGGCTCAGAGACGAGACGGATACGGGTAGCCTCAAGAGGGCAGAGGGCGATATCAGCGAAGAATTCGGCAGTGGCGGAAGAGGCGAGGTAGACAGCAGTGCGGTTCTGGGAAGCAGTCTCGTATCCGAGAACGTTGATCCACTGCTGCTTGAAGAACTCGTAACCACCGAACTTGAGAGCACCCTGGAGGAAGTAACCAGCGAAGGTAGGGCCGACACCAGTCAGGAGAGCGCCAGCACCCTCATTCTGGACGACCTGGCGGAAACCACCGATCAGGCCACGATTGTAGGTCTTGGGGTCGAGCTGGATACGGGTCTTGACACTGTTGAGATGAACCGGTCAGTATGAATTGCAAAGTATGGTGGTGTACCTGTCACGGCCGCTTCACGATGGCTTCTTGCGCGCACGCCCCTCGGGACAAAGGGGTTCCCGGGAACCTAGACGCATCGCGAAACAAGACACGACTGGAGGATGTGGTCAACGTACACATCGACGGGAGTAAGAGCACCGTGGGTGACGGAGCAGCAGACAGCACCGGCAAGGGCGAATCGAGAGTAGAGGGCAAGGCCGGAGAGCTTCTGAGGCTCAGCAGCCTTGACATTCTGGACAATGGCGTCGACCTTGGTCGAGCCGGTGGATTTCGCGTCGCTGGCCATTGTGACGAAAGGAAGTCTGGCGATTCTTCAGAATAAGCTGAAGACGTGCTGCAGAGTGGAGTTGGGGGGGAGAAAGGGGAATTAGGGTCGAGAATCGACGTGATGTGGGTTGGGAAGGAGAGAGAATCGCGGAAAGGGAAATTTTGAGGCAGGTGGTTTTGAGGTCATTTTCGGCTTTGCGGTCTGGTCCCACGGGCAGGCACGGGGCACGGGGGAAGCGGGTGCGACAGCGACAGCGACACCAACGCGGACAATGGGAGCCGCCTGCCAAGTCTCGCTGGCAAGGGGACGACTGCAAAAAAAAAAATTGGGCCCCAGCCGGAAGAATACGGGACCTCCCATTGGCGAAAAGGTGGCTGCACGGACCACTCCGGCCACTCTCAGGCACATCCATCCACCGTCTGGCTGACATTTGCACTGTAAAGCACTGTACGCAGCACTGACGGGCTGTGGCTTGTTGTCGCAGCTCTTGGAGACGTCAAACAGCATCATCCTGCCATCTCCAGCCCAGCGACGGGAGTTTCGGTCGATCCGGAGAATCATCTGCCTCGCCTCGCTACCGTCTGTAATAGCCTCTGCCTACGCATTGTTTACCCATTTGAAACGGGCAATATAAGAACAGCAACTCCCCATCTCCCTTCAAAAAGGCGCAATGGCATCCTTCATCAGCGGCAGACACCAGCCATCCTCCGAGATGCGATTGCTGACCTGACACATCTCGCAGCGGATATACCTCGGACATGCCGCCCGCCGGTCCATTCAGCACATCGAGATGACCAACATGTAGCAATCAGCTGCACATTTCAAGTCGTCCAAATTGATCCGTTCCTGCAATTTATTCTTGCAAAAAAATCGCGAAAGGGGTCAATTGGAATGCCAAAAGCTCAATTCCTGCAAATCTGTCGCCGAACAATTTAAAGGCAAGTCTCGAGAAATTCATGATTTTGCGCTTCTTGTCCTGCTCGTTTTATCTTGATTGCGCCCTATGCAACGTAGCGACGCTGGACGGTGTTTCGAGAGAATCCAGCGGTATTGCATCACAGTGTCCGTCGCGATGTGTGGCTGAACCGCCGCTGGCAGATGATGCGCCACGATTTCTTCAGCACCTACCCTGGAGACAGTTTATTTTTCTTTAATGTAGGGAATATCATAAGGTTCCCTGGCGCAGAGGTAGGCAAGGGGATGAAAAGATCGTTTGTTCAGGTTTTAATCAAGCAGTATCGGTGTTAAGCTGAGTTGCACCATGTGTTTTGCGTGAAACTGAAAATGGCAACGTGAAAGATGTACACATCACTCCCTTTATTATTTTACACAGGAACCTACGCCACGCAGCGCTATATAATACCACTAGATTATATAAAAATATATAAAAATATTTAATAAGTTTATTTTATAATTATATATATAATTATTTAATTATTTAATTTTTTTTAGTACCTTTATAGTCTTATACTAGTGTAAAATAAAACAGGGATTGGAGTGTAAAGTCCCTGTCTCGGCGTCTATTCCCAAGACACTTCGTAACATGCAAGTTAAAGTGTACACGAATAGAAGGGACAAAATGGTAATTTTAAAACTAAAAAACTCGCTGGATATAGAACTCTCTCTCTCCGGTCTAGTCTCCCGGAAACAGGCGACACCATTTACGTCGAAAATCATCGGCAATTGCAAAGTGCCAAGGTATTGGCCCGTAGCAACGGAGTTCCGGTCTCTTCTAATGGCCACATCGCGTGGAATATGCACGAGTGATGCCCGCTGGGAAACCATTCGCATAGGTCAAAAAGGGACTAGATAACCAACACAGGCCGTACTGCAAATATGTGACATCATGTCTGCACTTCCGTCTCCATTTTTCCGGGTAAACTGAAGTCCAGAATCGCAAAGGCTCACGTGTCCGACTGAAAACAGTCATACACCTCCAGTCACCACATTTAATCACTCAAAACGAGACATGATTATCAATCCAAGCACTCCTTTTGCGTTGAAATGCAAGCCCGCACCGGCAACTTCGCCGGTAGAGATCCATTATTATGCTATCCATGGCTGGTTGTGGTTGTGATTGTGGAACCTGCGGAGAATGTGCGTTATCTCCAAACTTAAGTCCGAATACAATGCCACTTCACCACGTTTGTTGCATTTGGTGGAGCTCCCAGAAAGTGCGCCGAGAGTACAATGCTTCTTGGTATGAGCTCAATTCAGCTACGTGAGGTCTGGTGTTTGAAGTCAATCGATCATGCACGCACTAACTGACGGACGCTGGGCCATGACGGCATGGACTTGACATAAGACTAGGCGCGGTCACAGCACTTCAACGCGCTAAAAGGTGCTGTTGTTTAAGGTGCTGACGGCGCCGACATTTCTCGCTGCTTTGGTTTGAATGCGACCCTTTGATTGGCCGGCCCCCAAACTCCAGCAAACCACTTCCGGTCCACCCGAATCAAGATCGGTGGATCTCAACAGATACAGGTTGCACAACGTCAGGAAAGGCTTCATCTGACTGATGATGCACGAATTAGAAGGCACTTTGACAAGAAAAGAACACCGGCCATAGCTACGGTATATCGTGATGTTGCACTCGAATTAGAGAGAGCCAAGTCGATCCTGTGCCTTAATATTTGACCGCTCAAACGTGTCGTCACTGATAAAAAAACCACTAAGACTAAAACTCACAAATGGCCGGGAACCTACCTAGTACACTGGTTGCTAACTCCGACCCCACCTCCGCCGGTTATGGGGAGCTCCGTTGGAAGGGGCTTCCGCCAACGTATGACGTTGCCGCCAGTCGGGGATAAAATTCATGGGACTACTAAAGTGCGAAAGTCGATGCTGTCAGTGGCGGGCGGGAATGCGAGCATAAAAGGAGCTCCTTGACCCAGCCTTTGATCCTGCCACTGCAATCCGACGCTGAACGATTTCCACAAACGAAAAGCACTCTCTTCACTCTCTCATCAAGCGACCCCCCGTCATCATGGCAACCGACTACAAATTCGAAGGATGGATGGGCTTGGACGCCGAGTCCGTCAAGGGCAAGATGGTTTGGCAGGAGTACGAGCCCAAGCCGTGGAAGGAGACTGATATCGACATCAAGGTCACCAATTCCGGCATTTGCGGCTCGGATTTGCATACACTTCGATCGGGTTGGGTGAGCAGTCAACCTCTATCCAGCAACATTGCGCATGGCGGATGGTTTCGAATCGCTAACATAGGATCTCTCGATAGGGACAAACCCCTTACCCATGTGTTGTAGGACACGAAATTGTTGGCGTAGCTGTACGCGTCGGTTCCAAAGCCGAGGGCGGTATCAAGGTCGGAGACCTTGTCGGTGTCGGTGCTCAGTCCGATTCTTGCTTGGGCCGTGACGGACCTTGCGACGAATGCAGCAATGACGCTGAGAATTACTGCACGAAGACTGTCAACACATATGCAGCGGTACACCGGAACGGCGGGAAATCATATGGAGGATATGCTCTGTATCATCGATGCCCATCACATTTCGTCATCAAGATTCCTGACGGTCTGGCCCCCGAATACGCCGCCCCAATGCTTTGCGGCGGTGTTACCGTCTATTCGCCATTGAAGCATTTTGGAGCTGGGCCCAGTAAGAAGGTTTCTGTCGCCGGTGTCGGTGGCTTGGGCCACTTTGCCGTGCTTTTCGCAAAAGCTTTGGGAGCGGATGAAGTTGTCGGCATCTCGAGAAAGGCCAGCAAGCGCCAAGAAGCTTTGGATCTCGGATGCGATGATTACATTGCCACAGATGATGACAAAGATTGGGGCAAACACAACTCCCGACGATTTGATCTCATCATCAGCACTGTGTCCTCAGAGAAGGTATGTTTCGCCCAAGCAATTGATGGATGGATCAGTTAAAACCCAAAAAACTGCCAAGATGTTTTCCACATTTTGTCTGGTAACATCATGACTGACCTTGTCGGCAGATGCCATTGAGTGACTACCTCAACACGCTTGGGTTGGATGGCACTCTCGTTCAAGTCGGTGCTCCCGAAGGACCTATTCCGTTGAAGTTGTTCAACATCCTGCCCGGGCGCCGCAGGATTGCAGGATCTGGCATCGGCAGTCCCAAGGAAATTCGAGACATGTTCCAGCTGGCCGTCGACAAGAAGATCAAGCCTTGGGTCGAGAAACGCCCGATGAAGGATGCGAACCAGGCTGTTGTTGATATGGAGGCTGGCAAAGCAAGATTCCGATACGTGCTCCAAAACTGAGGTACCCTTGTCTCGTGTTCTTTATTTAGCGCCAATACGAAAGGAGAACGCACGGTTGGAACTGGAATGCGGGATTAGCCGACGTCAAAATATCGCGTTTCAGCGAAGTTGTGGATCACCTGCAGAGAGTTGAGTGTATGTACGGAGTCTGGCGTAGTGTAGCCGAAAATTTTTACAATGTCCTGATGATGATACTGTAAGCAATGGCAGTACTTGTAAGAGTTGTACCTGACTGCCGACCAAAGCATGGCCCAGTACGGTTGACGCTGGGGAGCCCAGCTGCGTATCGTACCCGAGCCTTGACCAATTTTTGTCGGGAGCTGTCGAGATCGAGTCATAAAGCCGTGGCATAATACACGCCCGTCGCAGAGGAGGGTAGACAACACTGAAAGCTGTGCCTGCCCTCGGCGGATCTGACACCGGAGTGCTGGATGAGTCGATTTTCAAGACGGCCGAGATGGAGCTCCACGACAGGTGGCACCACAGAGAGCACCACAGCGACCGGTGCAGGAGAGGGAAGCATGCATCATCAGGGTTGGGCAGGGCATCGAGATTTCTGCCAGTGAAGCAGTTTGCTTGGTGCATGGGTGGATGGAGAGCATGCAGGAGAGAGGAGTCAGTGGGTGCCTGGGCAGGCTAGTTTTCCTTGAACGAGGCAGTCATCCTCGTATTCTCGTCACACCAAAGTGGGCAGGCACTGCCGGCCACAGACGATGACTGCACGACTGTCACTGCCCACAATTCAGCTCTGGATGGACATCTGCGCCCACTGTTAACGGAATTCTCATCATCTTCTGCCTCCCGTTATCCTCTCTTGGCCTCTGGATAATTCGTTACCAACTGCGCCTCCCCTGGCTGCACAATCCTATCATGTGCTGCTTCACCATGTTTGTGATGCAAGCAGGATGGACTGCCGATGCAGGGACCGGTGAATGTGTAACGCCGGGTTGCCAAACATCGTGTATCACCCAGAACAAATGGCTGTCTTCTGGCACCGCGGATTCAATGTCGATAGCCACAATCTGCGGACAGAAACCAACGTCGTTAGTGCTGGATCAGACCGCGGAAGCAAGAATAACGTCTTAATTATCCATCAACATTGGACATTTTACACCGTCCTGGCTTTGGGGCTGAAAGACCTTCCCCCATTTGGCTCGATCGTACTTGGGCACCCAAGACTTAGAGAACGTTGACAAGCCATGAAAATTTGTGTTCTCCAATCAAGTTGGTGAATGGCTCAGCCATGCGTTGGCATGACAGAACGCCTCTGCTGCACAATGATCACCTCCCGCAGCTTACGCTGCATACTTATTGCTGTGCTCATCCTGGACCTGAGCAGGAGTTTGTGTTTACTGATAAAGCACGCCAATCAATGGTGTTCTGGGCAAATGCTCCGCAGGATCATCCCTGCTATCGGGTGGCAACCCGAGAGTTGACTAACACGATTCTGATATAGTGTACGGAATACGGAGTGTATCACCAGAGGTCAAAACAAAGAAAGTATGATCCGGGTTGCTGGGTAGTCCGGTAAAGATCCCACATTCACACTTGGCCCTCAACAGTCTGGCTGACGGGCTTGGCACAAATCGAATCGTACTTTCGAACATGAATACGTACGTCATATACTGCATGAGCCGCGGAATTGATGGAATCCGATCGGGATGAGAATGGTGACACAGATGAAGAAAGCCTTGGACATAGACTAATACAATATGCTTTTTCAGGCAAACAATAATTGGGATTTTGCCGACGGTTATCTCACTCTTCCGAGAGATGCGCAGAGAATCGGCCAATATCAGGTCATGAAAACAGACCTCACCGACGCTCTAGCTTCACCGTGTTGCGCAGCCCAATTCTTGACATGTTGGCACCGTTAAGGCAACACGAGAAATGGCAGGCCACCAAGGCAGCCACCACACCACCAACTAGAACGGTAGCCTGGGAATGAGCTGGACGGCATTGCAGCGTCCTTGATCAGACTGGGAAACATGTTCCTAGTGCCCGAATGCAGGGCATTGCGCAGTTTCAAACCCTGCAGGGCATGAGCAGCCTACATGTGCCCCTGTGCCAAGGTCAAGGTCAGTATGTGACCACCAAGGCCTGCCCTAAAGCCACAATTCTTTTCAGCCTTTGCTCTCTCGGCGAGAGAGTGCCAGGCGGGTGAATGGAGCGTTTACCGTGCTCTGTTAGCACTGCTTTCACGATGTCCCGTGGACCGTTGAGCGCTGGCGGAGTCAGATTCGTGGAAGCCTGCCATTGTCGATTCGCAGCCTCTAGAAGACGAGATGCCCCGCAGAATGGGTCAGTCATGGCCGTGGCAGAGCCACATCAGACCCAAGGACCGCCAGTAGGAAATGCCGCAAAGCGACCGAGATGGCCCACGACCTAATTTGGGAGTTTTGGGTCTTGAGGACCCGGCCACATGGACGACGACGGTAGCGCTGGTCGTGCCCCGCTGAGAGAAAACCTTGGCCGTCGATTAGGAAACTCTGCCACGCGCAAGAGGGGGCTCCAAAAGCGCCCGTTCCTGAGGTCTTGACGCCCTCTTTCAGCTGTCTCTAGCTTGGCGCTCGGTCGATTCGGGCGCCTTCAAGCAGACTCAGATGGAGAGTGGCGGGGCAACTGGGTACAGTGACGGCACGACGGGTCTCGCTAGAAAAGTCCGATACGAGCGACTGACTGGTTCTGGATATTGCCGGAATCTGGCGAATGTCATGAGACAGGGGCCCGTATCCCAAAGGACTTTGTCTCTGAAGTGAAGGGGGGACTTTGTAAGCAAGTCGAGTGCGGAAAAGGAAGCAATTTGAGCTCGTCCAGTCATCGGACATCGAGGCCAGGGCGACAAAACTCATTGTTTCCTGCTAAAACAAAAGAAGACGGGCCGGAAAGCAAGCGTGATCGTCGGCCTATGCTTTTTTCCCTCCATGGCCGTGCAGTGGTGGAAACACATCCATCCCAATGCACCGACTGCCACTAGCCCGGGTGTGGAAGTCTGGCGCTGCTTTTTTTATGCGCACTGATCATTGGTGGACGGTCAAGGCTGGCCAGCTATCGCGCAGAGGGTGAGCTGGCGCCGACGGATTGGCCTCCATTGCCCGGCGCCAACTTCCAGGATCTTCTTCTTGCTGGCCATCCGTGTTAGTCAAGGTCGTCTCGCCGGGTGGGTGCCGTGGGATGGTGGATGAACCCTGCCTTGTCGAGCGTCCACTCCCAATCATGCGAGATGGACAGGCGCTTCCCCAGCGACCAAACGACGGGGCTATGACGGAGATGCAGGGTTATTTACAAGATCTCGTATTTTTCACTTTTCAACCGGGTGTGCGCTATTTCGACAAGCCTCTTGGCGTCCTGTCCGGTTGGCTCGCCCGGGAACCCAAGCCGGATCGCTGAGAATAAAAGGCACAGGACGCCTTGAACCCAGACAGAGAGTTTGCTCCCGGTCCTTCTCTCCATAACCACCATCGTTGAGTCACTAGTCTTTCGTTATAAAGACCTTCGTTCGGGATATACTGTACACAACTTTCGTTAATACTCCGGCACCTGATCAGTAACCAAGATGAAGAGCGCTGTTGTCGGCGCTTTCGCCGTCTCTGCCGCGGCCTGGAAATATCCTGACTGCGATTCCCGATAACTGCTACCGTGCCTTGATCAAGGATGGTCTCAAGCAGGAGGCTGAGTCTTTCTGCTTTAGCTGGCTCGCTGGTACCACCACTGCCGCTGCCGCTATTCCCACCGACTTCCAGAACTGTGGCGTGACGGCGGCCAGCTCTGCTTGCTCTTGCATCACTTACACGGCTACTCACACCACTGGTCCTTCAACCACTTCTACTCGTGCTCCTCCTACCACGACTACTACTCACGAGAAGCCTACCACCACCACTACTCATGAGAAGCCAAGCTCCACGGAGGACTGCTCAACCAGCGAGGTTCCTCCTACCACCTCCAAGACCGAGAAGCCTACCACTTCCACCAAGCCAGGCTCCTCCTACCACTACTTCCAAGACTGAGAAGCCTACCACTACTCCCACCAATGCTCCTACCACCACCAAGACTGAGTCGACTCAGAAGCCCACGACTCAGACTACCCAGACGACCACCAAGTGGACCACCTTCCACCATCTGCACGACCAAGACTCACACCATCACCTCTTGCCCTCCCTCCGTGCCTAACTGCCCCATTGGCAGCGTCACCACGACCATCTACCCTACTGGTACCACGACCGTCCCCGTCTGGACCTCCAAGCCTGCCATTCCTACCGGTCCTACTGTTATCCCTCCCGGCCAGACCACTGTCCCTACTGGTCCTACCGCCGTTCCTCCTCCTGGCCAGACCACTCCTACTGTCGGTGTCCCTACTGGCGAGACTCCTTCCGTCGTTGTTTGCAACACGACCGGAGGCAACCCTCCCATTGTCACTGCTGCCGCTGGCCAGCTCACTGGCCGCCTCGAGTTGGTCGCCGCCGCCGCCGGTATTGCTGCTCTCTTCCTGTAAGGGGTAGGCAGACGATGAAGCGGACAATTTCTTTCTATCTCTTTAATTCTGGACGAACTTGATGTATTGATGTAAATACAATTAGAATGGAGGACTATTCACGGACTGGATTGGATATCTGACTGCTCAAACGGAGCATGAAAAATGATGGAAATCATGTACGCATTGACATTACGTCCTTGTCAGTAGTATTAATCAACTATGATACTTATTTTACACCTTTTTGTCCTTTGACCGTGGTCGTTCTCTCCTATTCATGCAAAAGCATTGTTCACAACAGGCCGATAGCGCATTGTACCATTCGAGGCTATCGGCGTTGCAGGCAAACAGTATTCCTGGCCCTCTGCTTGCCTGAGCAGCGATATTCCCATGACATTGCCATGACTGTGTATTGACGCCATGCATCGGGATGATCGATGGTGGCGCACCGTTGTACAAGGGTAACAGACGATTTGAGACGGCCCAACAAATAGTCTGCTCCGAAGAACTTGACGCCCGCACAACCAATCACTCATATCTTCAAGCAAAAGTTGTCGGGTGATAGTATCATCCGAGAGCACATAGGTTTAACCGCCAGGATGGCGCTAGAAAACCAAGAAACCATATACACTTCTTCTTTTTCTTCTAGACGAAATGCTAAATATGGTCAGCACAAAAACAAAGACAGTGGAGCCTCGTCAAGGCGGCCCTAAAAAAGAGGCTGAGTGCGCTCAACCAATCAAATGGCGATGCAACAATGTGACTGGGCACAGGGCTCTCAGGAAACCTACCATCGGACTTCCTGTTCCTGGCTGGGCGTGGGATGGAGGTGCGGGAGAGGAAAGCGTTGGAGCAGAAGTGGGCGGCTACGGGCCCCGCTGGTTTGTTTCATGTTTCAACGGGCTGGGCAGTTGAATGGAAATGGAAATACTGTTTCTTGTTGCTACGGCGGTCAGGTGGTTGCAGTGAGCTTTTTTACTTTCTCTCGCGCGCGCATAGGAGATTGATCGACAGGCGCGAAAAACAAGAAGAAAGGTATCATCGCGTGGTTTTGCGACGCGCTGACTTGGGTGCTGATGGGGATAGGATGAACTATGACAAAATGGCAAGATCAGACATGGAGCTGAAAATGGACGGAGACGGATTAAACGGTCGCTTGTTTTCGGAATCCGATGCAACAATTGCTTTGACCACGTCTCCCGGACTGGAAGCCAGAAAGAAAAGTGACGGACGGACAAACCATGCTGGACGTCAATGCGGGTCAGTGTCGAAGTTTAAAATCTGGGCGGGATCGTGAGTTCCCATCTGATCGTGAGGTCCCATCTGATCGTGAGGAATAAGACACAAAAAAAAAACAAGGGACCAAAACGGGAGTGCCGTGCATTGTTGCCTTTTTAAACATTGTCGAGCTGAGCCATGGCGGTTTCAGATGCCCAACTTTGTTGCCTCGTGCTTTTGTCCATGAGCGCAAGGCTGAGGGCTCATGTGATGAGTTTTGTACTTTTTGCGAAAACGGGTTGCCGTTGCGATCACGATAAAAGTCTCTTTTCGCTTTGGCATTGGATCGGGATTGTGTGTCTTGCGTCCTTTCGGTCATGCACGGGAGGGCAGGGGAACTGGGTGCTGTGGTTCGCATTTTCGGCTGGCTTGATAAGATGGTGCGGCTGTGCAAGAGGGTGATGAGTGGATGCGTCTGGTGGTTGGGCTGTCTGGCTGGCAGAATGTGGAGGGAAGAGGGGATGAGCCGAGGGGGCGCAGCAGCTCTGGGACGTTTGAGCTTGCGCCACACAGGGGAGGGAAGCGAGGCGTTCATGCTTGACATTCTTTATGCCGATGGTCTCCTACCATGAGTGATGAAGCATGGATTTAAGTCAAGTTTTTCTGGTTGAGAAAAACTTTTGCATTTCTCTTATTTTTCCGGCGCGCTGCTCGAGTGACGTGGTAGAAATGTTGGATTTGATTCGGGGAAGGCGACGGTCGAAGCGAGGAATAATGAGCTCCTTGGGCCAATGGTTGATGGCATGAAATGGCATGTCTTATTCCCGCGCCGCGTTCTCGCTGGATTGAACGGAGGACAAAATAACTGACGCAGTGTGCATCATGCCGTCATCGTGCTGGTTCGTGATACCAAACTATGCCTGGTCTTTTCTTGGGCCTTGCGCAGATAATTTGACGGGAACTGGCAGTTACGATGGTATTAGCTCTCTCACCTGTCTTCGTCCCACGGGCAGCTGGCGGCTGGCGAACCATAGCATCGCCTGTCAGGCGGCTGTTGGCAGTTGAGGCGCAGCGCGAGGCAGCTGCTCTTCCGGGTGCCGCTGCTTGATGCGCAGCACGATATTGGGGGCTGCCCCGCTCCTCTGTCTCCTCTACCATCACCATCTGCTTTACCTCGCCTCACGGGACCATGCCACAACCAGCTGTGGCTTCTAATTCCTGCCAGATGATGTCGATGTTCGCGATAATCAATGCTTGCGGCCCGCAATCGGGAACTGCGGCGCCATTCCCCTGGTCTAGGATGATCGTTCCCCCGCCGTGGAGGCCTGCCGTTGTCCTCTAGCTGTAGGATATCCCTTGCTTCATTATAGCGGCAGGCGACCAGGGCTGACGGGATACCAGCTCTGCGTGAGATGAGGCTTAACGGCGTTTTTTTCTCATAAAGCCCACGATGGGCTAACCCTGCCTCCAACGACGGCCCCTTCTACTTTTTTTCTCAAGGGTCTGGAGGACAGTGCTTTGTTGAAGCCTCATTCATTAGAAGCACTCGTCTCTGACCCAACAAGACCCCCAGCTCACTCACCGAGTCCACGATGCTGAGACCATCACCGCCAAGGCTGGTGATACCTGCCAGCACTGCTGGCTCTCCATCAGCCAACAGCGCCACCACTCAGACTGGCCGCCCTTCAATGTGGACAAGCTCTGCCCAGCGAAAGATGGCCCGTCTATACGTGTATACTACGCTTCCTCTCGAAAAAATCGTAAAGCTCATTCAATCGAAATCTTCAAAAACGGCTCCTGGGTAAGCTTTCAGTCCGAATCAAGATAGTGAACGTGCCTCAGAGCGGTGATTTACTGATGACTTGTAGAACCGAATCCGCCCACAAGAAATTGAACAACCTTCTCGACAAGCAACCACGATGGCTACACCCTAAAACTGGTTCTGACATGGACCGTCGTGTTAATGAGTTGGCCAACTCACCTACCAGGCTCCAATCAGCAACCGATGCCGCCATCGGACATTCACGCTCTACCTCTAATAATTCGGGGATATCAGCTAGTCCCCAAATTGTCAAGGTGGAAGACAGCGTCAGTCCAGCCTCTCTCGAAGCACCAATGGCCCCAAATTCCGCCATCTCCTTCGCCGCATCGCCTAACCTTGTGGGCTCTCCCGACTTCTTCATGCATCAGGAATATGGTGCATCTCCGACTATGGTGCCAACTGAAACGAAGGAACATGCAGATGCGGAACTCGATGCTCGCCGCTTTTCCGGGTTTCTCCGCCGCACGACCTGCCTATCCAATTCAATAAACCATACTACTGGTTCATTCCATCGTGTGCTTTCTGAATACTCGGAGCCCTATATACAGACGGTAAAGACCCTGGTCAAGCGCTTCACGGCGCCGATGACAAACCGAGACAGCATGTCTCCGTCCTTTTCGGACGACTATGGAGCTATCGAATCATGGGTCAATGATGCGGACTGTCCTCCGCTTTTCCATAACGGACCGTTCCCTATACCCGGAGACTATCTATATCTTGATGAGTACAGTAACAATGGCCAGTGCTACGCGACTCCGCAAGCACACGATCATTACTGCTGTCTCTGCTCCATGGATCTTGATACCTGCGTCCTCCCGTGGGTAAACAGGAATGGTCTTACCCTAGCCGGCTTTAGAGTTTTGAACAATGGCCCTACGCAGCAGGATGTAGGCATTACCGACACCTTTGGGAACACCGTCCTGCATTTCCTTGCCGCCAGAGGCTCTATTGAGGTTCTCGACCACGCCTTGCAGATTGATTACTGCAGGACGCTGATTGCTGCGAAGAACACGGCTGGGCAGACATTCCTCCACCTACTGAATCGTCGCATACTGGAAAACCCCGAATATGTCCGCAACCTATTGAGCATGTTATCCGAGAGAGACTCTCAGTTGATACGCAGCCGCGACTGTTACGGACGCAGCTTTCTCCATCTCCTTCGCGACGAGCAGCACTCACAGGAGCTTCTAAATCATGTCGCAAGCTTTTGCGACCCGAAAGTGCTCGCCGCTAGAGATGCTTTTGGTTACACTCCTGCCCACAACGCCATGCCAGAGATGGACATTGACCTACATAATGGGATACTACAAAGTTCATTAAACAACGCATCCACCACCGATCCTGGAATTGCAAGAGAAAGTAGGCTTCTCGAGCATATCCGCCTCGCGCAAGATTTTCCGTCTTTACAGGATGCCCACGGCCGAAATGGTCTGCACTGTCTTGCCATGGCTACTCTTAGTACCGCACAAGTCGCCAATAGATATCACGTACAGTTACCCCCACGTGAAAGAGTCACAAGGAGGCGTCAAAACTCCCAGAACGCACTCGACTCTTGCGCAGACAGGCTGAACTTTCGACTGGGTCTACTCATAGAGCTCCTCAACGCCGGCGTTGACCCTAACCACCATGACAAGGATGGCAACACGCCGCTCATGGCGTTCGCAGCCGAGCTCCCCGAGGATGACGACCGCAAGATCCCCCCCAAGATTATAGAGACCCTCATCTCCAGGGGCGCAGATTTGAATGCCAGAAACCGTCGGGGCGAAACTGCATTGCATATTGCAGTTCGCTGTGGCCGCAAACTGGCAATGAAGACTCTGGGTCTTGCCGGCGCGAATGTCCATGTGCGAGATTCAGCAGGGCGCAGTCTGCTGGATGTCGTGGATGTCAAGACGATGAACTGCGGGAGTGATGAGCACATGGTAGACTACGCGCATTTTGAGGCGTGTCGGGCATGGTTGAGCGGCGCGGCCACCGCTCTGCAGAGACCTACTGTCGTTGATGAATGGGGTGCGGCACGTCCCTGATTTACAGCATTGGGATTATGTTTAGTCTTCGCTGAGGTGATTTAACTCGGCTTTTGGTTTTCATTTACTTTTTTACGGAGTTTGGGCGTTTAGCACTATAGACGGATCATGGAAGGATACCCAGCAATGGATGCACTAAAAAGGAGTAAGGATAGATAGACTTGAATGTGAAGATTCTCACCTTGAAGTTTCCAGAAATGGTCCGTGTGACTGGTCTAATGGTAGCATTTAGAGCCACTGCATGGTGCTTTGTGATATCACGGAATGGAATGTAATAGTTACATAATGTGGTCGCGACACCATACCCATTGTTGCAAGTCTTTTAGGTCATTTGATGTATCATGTATGTAGCAATAGGACGCTATCTATTGAACAAGAGGACGCCTCATATTTAAAAGTACTTTCACATACATAGAGGCATAAGAGTATATACTCTAATATATAATTATATGTACTGTATATAATTGTATATATTGTATATAAGTGTACGTAATTTAGTTTGCTCGGAGTGAGGCCATGTTGGTTCTGCATGTCGAGGTTCCAAGACCCACAAGTACAATGGTACTTCCAGCTGCGCCCACTTTGGCAACCAAGAGCGGGTCCCTACCCGCTTAGTCTCTTATCTTATCAATACCCTGCCGGAATCCAAAATTTCTGAAAAGTTGCATCCCCACGTCTCTGCATGACCATACGCTGACCAGTCCAGCCACGCTTTTTGAGGCAAAACCACCACAATGGTGAAAAGAAAGGTCGCTGCGCTTGAAAAGCTTGATGCAGACTTGTCAGTCGCCTCCAATCGTCCAGCGAATTTGGTTAATATTTTGTGCAAATACTAACATTGACTTCCAGCGCGAGTCTGCAGTACAAGATCCGGAGAGATCCAAAGTAAGCAGTCCATTTGCGTTTTGTCACATACGCCTCGGCGCTAACATCGCTACTAGGTCATATAAAGATGATTTTCTCAAGCAATGGGAGCAATATGAATCGCAACGAGAAATCTTTCTCATGTCCCCGACCGCTGGAACGGCCGACTCGATCGAATCCTTCCACAACATGATTGACCTGATTGCACACGTCGCCGACTGCTACCCCGAAGAGACGAAGACATACCCTGATGATCTGAAATTGATTCTGAACGACCACCATACCGTTTTGCATCCTGATCTACGAGAAAAGATTGTGGGCAGTCTTGTTCTGCTGCGGCGCAAAGATGTCATTGACTCGTCGAGTTTGCTTACGACCTTGTTTCCGATTTTGGTCTCGTCGCCGAGCAAAACTTTGCGCGAACTGCTTTTCCAGAAGATCTTGAGCGATATGCGAAACTCAAACTCCAAGTCCATCAACCACCCGCTGAATCGAACAGTTCAGACCGTCATGTATAACCTGGTTACGGCAGATCGAGGATCACCCAGGGCTATTTGGGCTATCAAACTGACTCGCGAGCTCTGGAAGCGACAGATCTGGACAGACGCCAAACCCGTTGATGTGATGAAGGAGGCTTGTCTGTCCGACAACGAGAAGGTCGTCGTTGGTGCTACCCGATTCTTCCTGGGCGGAGACAAAGAACGAGAGGAGCTCGAAGATGATAGTAGTGATGAGGAGATCGACTTGGCCAAAGTTCGGCAGCAGATTGGTATCAATAAGAAGACCAAGAAACAGAAAAAGACGTACGAAAAGGCGGTTAACAAGGTCCGAAGAGACGAGCGCAAGAAGGCCAAGCCTCACCCTCTCAATTTCTCGGCTCTTCATCTGTTGCACGATCCTCAAGGTTTCGTGGAGCAGCTCTTCTCGAAGCATCTTCAAAACACCAAGTCCAAGTTATCTCTGGATTCTAAGATTCTGGTATTGCAGCTGATCACTCGATTGGTTGGTCTTCACAAGCTTACCATTGTCGCGTTGTACTCCTGGTTTATCAAGTACCTCACCCCTCGACAACAATCTGTCACTACGATCCTTGCTTCTCTGGCTCAGGGCACGCACAATCTGGTCCCTCCGGATGCGCTTGAACCCCTCATCCAGAAGATTGCAAACGAGTTCGTCTCTGAAGCCTCAGCAGCGGAAGTCTGCGCCGCCGGCTTAAACGCGATTCGCGAGATTTGCGCCAGACAGCCGCTTGCCATGACGGACACGCTACTACAAGACCTGGTGCAATACCGCAAGAGTAAGGACAAGGGAGTCATGATGGCGGCCAAGGGCTTGCTGTCACTCTACAGAGAAGTGGGCGCAGAACTACTGCAAAAGAGGGACCGTGGCAAGAACGCCACTATCGGCCTCAAGAAGGGGCTACAGCACCAACAAAAGTTCGGTGAAGAAGCAATCGGCAGTATTGAGGGTCTCGATCTCCTAGCCAAGTGGAAGGACGAGGAGAAGAAGAGAAAACGATTGGAAAAGGGCCTGTCAGAAACCCCTGGCAGTGACGAAGAAAAAGATCCAGAAGACGACGGCTTCGACTCAGACGAATGGGACGTCGGGTCCGAAGACAGCAGCGACTCTGGCGAATGGATCAATGTCGAGCACTCAGACGACGAAGGTCCCGCTGCCAAAAAGCAAAAGCAGAAGGACGACGCTTCAGTCTCAGATTCAGACTCAGATGACGAAGAAGACGCCGAGTCAGCAGCCAAACAACTCGAACGCATGCAACTCCTCGCCACAACCACCATCCTCACACCCGCCGACCTGCAAAAGCTCCAAGAACTCCGCGCCACAGCCGCCATCGAAGCCGCCGCAGGAGGCAACCGTCGCAAGCGGCCCAACGCACCTGAAATACGACACACAGACGACGGCCTCACGGCCGAGAACATCGAAGCACCCGCCAAGCTGCGCAAGCTCACCAAGGAAGAGAAGGTCGCCCTAGCAAAGGAGGGCAAGCCCGAGCGAGAGGAGCACAAGTCGGCGCAGGCCATCAAGAAGAGCAAGAAGGAGGCGGCCGGCAAGAGCACGAGTAATAGGGAGAAGCAGCGCAAGAAGAATTTCCTCATGACGCTGGGCAAGGCGAAGAGTAAACAGAAGAGGAGTTTGGTGGAGACGAGAAAGGTCCTACGGGGGCATGTGGAGAGGAGTACGAGGGGTGGGAGGAGGAATTTTGCTTAGTTTCACTTGTGGTAGACTTGGCGAGGGAAAATATATTACAAGGATGCTGGCCTCTATGTCTTTTTGTGCAATTTTCTGCTTTTTATGTGATTTCCGTTTCCTTTTTGTAAGAAGTGCATTGTTCTCGTGGCGTTCCGGCGCCAAGATCAGTTCTTCCTTCGGATAAAGATGCATTGAAGCACATTGGGCGCGAATGGTGATCGTACCAACTGCAGATTCCATAAGGTCGATGTGCAACAAGGAAGAGAGTCAGCCACGCCAACATGGCAGACTTCCAATAAAAGTATACTTCTATTGCCACAGCAAGAACCGCCTGTCATAGCAGCCCGAGAAGAAAAATCCAAAATAATATAAACAAACATTGACCCACAAGGGTATTTGCCGATCGTCGTAACAAGAAAAGAGATGTTCTAATATAACAAATGTTGTACAGCCATTCGTTGTACAATCGCAACTGCACCGGGCAGTTACCGCGATTAAAAAACAAGAAAATAAGCGACGTTACATCATAACTCATTGCCATCATCCAAGACTCATTCCTCGTCAAGTCCCATACTCCAATCCCACTCATTACTCCCTAGATTTCGAAGCCTGTCGCGCTCTTCGTCGAAGAACCATTGTAAAAGAAGGATCCCTCTCGTCACCCCGCGCCGGTTCAGAATCCCGCTCAGCTTTTTCGTGTTCACTGCCAACAGCCTTCCCCTTTGTGCTCATCTTCTGTCTTTTTCGCGGCCCATCGGTAGGACTCGAGGACCTCGAGGAACCAGCCTTGCTCACCCTTCCTCTCTTCTGAGGACTTGCCGCACGTACTGTACACGGCTGAAATTTCTCGGGATGTCGACACGCCTCCATATACAAGTTGACCAGTGCCGCAGCGGCTTCATACATAGCTACATCGTCCGCAACCTTCTGGCTTTTCTGGCTTAGCGCGGAACTGAGACGGATATTGCTGCCGAGCGCAGTGGCAATGTGGTTTGTTTTGGGGTTTGTGTCAAAGATTGTGCGATCGTCGGGTCCAGCGGTGATGTATGTGATGTTTGATGAAGCAGGGTGTGTTGATCGCGGTGGCGAGACGATAGCAGTGCTCCTGATGTGAGTTGCGAATTGCGTGTATCCAGACCGTGGGGGTGACTGGAAGGATGGATGTCCACTGTCGCGGGCGTTGACAAAGGGAATTTTCTCATCGTCTGAGTCGCTGACAGTGGAATTGTCGGAGCTAGTCGTTACAAACGATGAAGACAGTGAGGCTGTTGTTTGCGACTGCGTGACGGTTGAAATGCTAGTTGCTGGTGTTGAAGTTTGCGTGTGTCCAGCCCACGGACGCAACTGGAAAAATGAATCTCCAGTGTCGCGTGCATTGCCGACGGGATCGGTCTCGTCGTTGTAGTCAAAGATGATGGAAACGTTGGATGCAGTGGATGTGGACGGTGAGGCCAGAGAGGGTGTTGGCAATGGCTCGGCGGGTGTGATGCTAGATGTTTGAGTTGCGAAAGATGGTGCGTGTGCAGCCCACGAAGTGCTCCCGTGAACTGGGGTTTTATCGAGAGCCATTGCGGAAGGAAGTTGACGAGTCATCGTTGTGTATAAGTGAATCTCCTACGTGAGCACCCCTTTGTGTAGCCGAGAAAGGAGTCTTGATGTGCCAAAAGTGGTATGGACCGAGCTGATATCTGCGGTATCCTATGAAGGCCGTTCGGCAAAGGATATTTTGACGGTATTGGTACAGTGAGTGTTGGGCGTTGCGAGAATAGAAGCTATGCTCTAAGATAGTTGAAAGCGGTAGTAAAACAAGTCTTGAACATGACGGACAAAGGCGGACAATGGGTTTCGCTCCATGGCTTTATATACTTGAATGGGAGAGACTGAGTTATTTTGCAACAAGGTGTAGTTGCTGTAGAGTTTGAAGGTTGGTGTCTTTGTTGAAGCTTATCAGTGACGACGGGGTGGCACTGCGTAGCATGCGGCTTTCATCAGGGATCACCAACAAAGGATTTGTAAAGGCAGTGTGCATGGGAACTTTATTGGGCACGAAATAGACATAGAGATCAAGTGCGCGAAAAAGGGAAAAGCGTACATGGTGACCGACTGCGAGGGAGTAGCTGTATATTGAAAGATTTGTACAGTCTACCAGAGGACAGGCAGGGCCGTATGCCTCAAAGTTCACATGCTTTGGCAAATGAAAAGTCTGTTTTGGGATTCCTGCAGTGTATTCGCTCAAGTAACAAAGTCCTCAGGATAATATGGTTCACACATTGCCTAAAATGTTTATATACCCTCAACATTTAAAGTTGCGCAACTTAAAAATTAGACAATCATGACTCCTTGGATGTTGGAGCGACGGCAGCATTGGACCCCGTGTGCTTTTCTCCCACAATGTGTCCAGGATCGTGCTCCTCGTGGGGCTTCTCCGAGTTGGTTGCGGACGACCCCTTATTCTCTTCGTCCTCATGCGTATTCACGAGACCAATGTCTGCATCACCCAGCGAGTCCACCACGACCTTATATGCGGGGACAAAGTTGACACACAAAGCGTAACTCAGAGCCAACACCATAAAGATCAAGGGCACAAACATGGCAAAACCAAAGTTGTACTTGTAACCCTTGTCCTTAAAGTAATCGGCCGCCGCACCCGTGGCGGGTGGTACGCACGCACCACCGATGACACCACCAACAATGAAACCGCTGCCACGCTTGGTGTGTCTTCCCAGTCCACGCATTCCCAGCGCCACAATGGTGGGGAAGCAGATAGACTCAAAGAACAGTACAACGTAGAGCATCGACATACCCGTGTTACCGCGCTCCGTGATGGATGGGACGAGGAAAATGACGACGCTGGACAAGAACATGAGGAACACCCATCGTGGACGGACGAAATTCATGATTCCCACACCAGCAAATCGCCCAAGCGCAAAGGCAGCCTGAGCACCCGCGAAGAACTTGGACGCATCGGGATCCGAGGTGCCAGGGCGGGTGTTGACCGTGTAGTTGATGAAGAAGCTGGCAATGGCAACCTGCGAGCCGGTGTAGCAGAACTGGGCAAAGGCAGCATGGAACAACTTCCACTGCTTCCAGAACGGCTTCTCCGCCGACCCGCCGACATGTGTTTCTTGTACTTGGAATTCCATATCTGCCCGTGTCTGTCAGCATCTTGTCCCATTTTTCGAAGCATAGCACCCTTCCTTGGATAACCTACCGGCATCCGTAATCTCAGGGATATCCGAGAAAAAGAAGACGACTGCAAGGAGCAGTACAAATACGGCGATCGAAAGGTAAACCCATTGGACATTGGCCATGGCACGATCGTCGCTAAAGTTGAAGAAGACATATGATCCCAGGACTGGCACAATCACCGTGCCGATACCGTTGAAGGCTTGAGAGAAGTTGATTCGAATCTCGGAGTACTTTGGTGGTCCACAGACTTTATGCACGTGTTAGTCATTGACAAGGGCCTCTAGAGCGATCAAGACGGTAAAAGGCTATCTTGGTGCTGCTTACCGGTGATATAAGGGTTCGCTGCCGTCTCCAGAGATCCAAGGCCATTTCCGATGATGAAGATGCACGCGCAGAATCCTCCAAAGGACGAAGCTTTGAGAGCTGGGATAGCCAAGAGAGCCCCCAGTGCATACAGGAACAAGCCCCAGATGAAAACCGCCCGATACCCCAAGTGTCGAAGAATCCAAGCTGCGTGACCGATGGAAGCGAGCGGGTAGGCTCTAGAAAACTTTGCGTCAGTACAGAGTTCCTTTCTACAGGAAACGATGTGTCAAGGGTAAAAAGTTTGACGCTCGTCATCTTGGGCGTCACACCGATGTAACATACCCGAAATAGGCGGCCTGAAGACCGGCAGAACGGGCTGCATTGATGCCAAGAGTGTTCTGGAAATGCTTGTTCAAGGTATCGAGGAGGCCATAACTGAAACCCCAGAGGAAGAAGAGGATGGTGACCAGGAAAATGGGATACAAGGATTGCCGCAATGTCAATTCGGCAGCTCGCGTGCGGCGAGTGTCATCAGCCTTGAGCGAGCGCCTCTTGAGAAATTCTTTAAAAGACATGATGGTGGATTGACGCGCCAAGCTCCGCCTTGGCAAGGCTGTCGCAGATGCTGTTGGAGGTTGACGCAGGCAACGCAGGTGACACGGCAGTTGTGCTGGTGAGCACGCTCACTGTGGCAACCGGAGTGGTGATGATGAGCGGCGCGAAGAAGCCTGATGGCGATGAAGAGTGAGACGAAAGAGGATGGGGGATGTTGATCCTTTAAAGTCGCTTCGAGGCCCCCTCACGACTCGTCCAAGGGACGGCAACTAGCACCTCTTGTGCCACGACGTACTTGTGAGCTCGTTGCGAATATTGTAGCATCTGCCGGTGATGGCGCAGAAGCAGAGCGACATCAATGCAAACAACCGGGGGGACGCACCCAGACCCTGTCCTCCATGGGGTCGATCTTCACCCCCAAAATGACTCCAACTCACCCACTATTACCGTGTCGCCCAGTCTGGAAGAGCAATTTGGCCCCGCCCAAATTCGCACCCATATGCTGTTCGCGGCCTCCAGACAGGTTTGGCTAAACTCCCGACGGCAAAAATGCTGACCATGACCCTGTTGACGCCACCGTACGGCTATGAGGAAGCTATTGCTTCACGGCAGTTGTCATCAATTGCGATGCTCTTTGAGTCACTGAATTGGCATCTTGGTCATGCATATCGGAGCGACTCAACAACAAGCCCGTTGTCGAGACTGTGTGATTGCTCGTCGCTAGTTTTGTGTCAATCAGCCACATCGCGGCGGTATGCCGTTCAATGACAATGCACCCTGCCAATCCAACCTTAATCTCGTCCCAACATGGACCCGAGTGGTGTCCCAGACTCAGACCCAGACACTGCCTGCCATGCGCAGTTCGCAATCCTCCAACCCATGACCACGCTGCGCTTCTCTCTGATGGTCGCCCGCCACCGCGAGTCGCTGGGCTCCCACTTGCCAGGTTTCGAGATGAGCTCTCTGGGGTAATAGCGGAGGTAGTCAGACTCCGGTGGGTTGGGTACCCCAGAATCGACGACGAGCGGATGGAGATGGAGATGAAGATGGAGACGGAGTGCAAGCGGGGGGATGGCGTTTCTGCTGCTGTTATGATTGGCACGACTCGCCATCGTCTCTTGGCTGATCTTCGATACAACAATGCGCCGAAGGATGCGAGACACCGCTCAACACCAATACCAATCGTTCCATTGTCCACCATTCTGGACAAACTGGACTAGATGGTGGTGGGACCGATGGGTGGTGTCTCAAACATGCGGCGTTGAGAGCTTTTGCGGGGAAGCAAGGGATTCGAGGACGATGTTCATGCGGAAACTTGGGTGGTGGTCCGTAATGGTGCACTGGCGATCATCGACGACGCATTCCGCTAGAAGGTTTGGAACATTCCATTTTCCAGAGCCCGTTGGAAGCGGCATGAGGCGTTGAAACTCTATCAGCCAAGGCATGGAATGGCAACGTCATTTATCGCCAGGCCGCCGTGTACAGCATGGTCGCGCGTCTGCATCTACATCTGCATCTGCGTCAGAATCTGAGACGGGCACTTACTAGCACTTGCGGCCACCTGCTGCCACCAACGTCAAGCAGCTGCATCGCCAAGTGGAGCAGTTGTTGGCACGGGTGCTCGAGCTGAGAGAACATAGCAGGCGCGAACCACGGCCACAGTCAGGTCAACTGGCAATGGCACAAAGAAGGGACTTTACTTTGACCTCTTCATCCTAGCCCAATGAGCGCATTCAACCAGCTTCTCCTCAATCATCGTTAAACCCGTTCACTCATATTCGAACAAGCCCCCTTTAGCCATTGACTAGTCCCCGGATCGCGGCTAAAGCCAAAGCTGTCCTTGTCCTGATGCTTAGCGCACCTTAATTTCGTCCCCTCTCATCGCATTTCACCGACGGGTGATTGTCTTGGCAACATCCAGGACTCTCGCTTCGATTACGCTTCTTTGTCTCAACATGGAAAGCGGATCTTAAATTGCCACGAGTTGCGGTAGTAACCACTAGCATCGCATGTGATGGTCAATGACAAGCGAGGGCTCCGGCTTTTAGTGTCGTTGTTGCCAAGTCCGGACCTCGATCACGGCGCCACAGGGCGGTTCGACTTGAGTGCTCACTCGTTCGTACTGGCCCGTTTAAACGAGCGAGGAAACGCTTTAATTTATTATTCTGGACCTTTCCTTGAACAAACCAAGCCTCATTAGTAGAAGGAGTCGATGTCTGATTCCAATACCAGACTTCGAGAAACACCAGGATTACGATCGCCACGAAAGTACATGATGAGCGTCGATCATGCATCACGGGATGAACCGTCATACAAGTGTACCGTCTCGAATCTGTCCTAGTCATATTCACGTAATCAACTCCCATCATTTCCCCGCCAATCTCCGCCGCCGCACGCTTTGGTCATGGGGAAAGGGCTAAGGTCGGTCATGGCTTTCCCTTGAGCGATCCATGTGATGTATTATTTCAGCGACCGCGTATTCATTGTCGAGCAGACTTTGTTCAGATTTGCCATAGCCGCGCATCATAGAGCCTCTGTCGAGCGATGTCGTACACTAGCAACTGTTCTCAAGGCCTCCATACTTCTTCAGCGATTGCAGACATTCTCGTGAGCCATTTACGCCAAATCCTCCTGCTATCCGATTTGTGGCCATCCGAGACCAAATCTTACAATTATGAGCCTCGAAATCCAACGCACTTCTCTCAAGTGAGGACGGCAATTGTCTCTCGCACTACGATCTCCGAGCCATGAAGTACGACGAACTTACTTGCTATCACCTTTGAAAACATTGCCAGCTTCGGAATAGACATCTAAATGGAATAGCAGAGGGAAAACCTGCAGATTGAGAAGGCCGAGACCTTGCAAACTTCCGTCCAAGCCATGACAGCCATTGTTACCATTCCAACAGATCATTAAAGTTGCACCAACGTTACCAATTCATGTTCCATCTTCCGTCACTCTAGAACATGCGTGCAGTACCCTGTGAAGCCTTTGTCCGTTTGAGACGGCTGCCTTGAGGGACGCCGAATTTGTGCGTAAACTATTGATTCGTCAACAAGCTTTCGTGTATAAATGTATAATGCAATCGAAACCACCAACATCGATTTGGCTAATTAGGGGTAGCTTTAGACCTCCCCCCCCCTAAAGTACCTATTCGACGTATTCTGATCTAGACAAATCAGCACGTCCATGATAGATCAGTTCGATTAAAGGAGCAGCCGAAAAGCAGTCCCAGTTCCAGCTACCCTATATGCTTGGACTGTCACAGTCATGACTCAACGACGCCGGAGTCTCTTTCGACTGATTATTACTGTCGTATTAACTCTTAGGGTTGGTTGTCTTACAGCTGTTCATCGTAAATTGTTCTCTTGAAATTGAATAGGAAGAAAGATGGGTCATCTGAGTAGTCCGGAGCAAGCCCGTCGATACTGCGAAGGCAGACAGTACCAGTATCAATCCAAGAAGACGCCTTATTAAAGCGACTCATCTTTCCCGCATCGCTCAAAAAAAAAAAAAAAAAAACCTATCGTCGTTTTGAGTCGGCCGGGCCCCTCTTCATGTAGCCGGGAAAGGATAGAGTTTATCTACCTAGATACTTCAGTCGAGACGCGATCTTCCAGGTGAACAGTCCGTCTAGTGTCTCGGTGAAGTAGTGGGGCCACATATTGCGGGGCTCACCGAGGTGAGAGCATCGACGTGACTTTTTTTCTGCCAGCAATTTAGATCAAAAAGAACCCTGCGTTCGAGCCGCACCTTCACCTCACGATTTGCACCACGCAACAATGTCCAGGAGCTTGGTGCAGCCCAATGGCTGGGTAGCGTTGCGCATGCCAAATGAGAACCTGCGCGTCCTGCAGATTGTTCCAAATACGTGAGTTCCTCCGCCTCAGCGACCCAAAACATGCCATTTGAACCTGTCTAACCATTCCTCTTCAATTGCGGCTTTGCAGGACAATATCGTTAGGAAAATACGGCTCATTTCCGAGCAATCTGCTTATTGAGAGACCATTTCACCTAACGTACGAAGTTCAAGAGAAGCGTGAGGGCGAATCCTTTTCTCGATTGCGAATCGTGTCCGGCAGAGAACTCAACGAGGATATACTCGCCGAGACGAACGTTAATGAGGAGGCACCGGTAGATGGAGATGCAGAGGCGGCGGTAGTGGCAGAAGATGGCGAGGAGCTCGCGCTGGTGGACGAAAATGGCAAAGTGATTGCGCGGTCGAACCGAGAAATCATTGACGACTCAGCGAGACAGACCCTGACGACTGAAGAGATTGAAGAGCTCAAGAAGAAAGGCGCATCGGCTGGCAAAGAGTTGATTCCGAAGCTGATGTTGTCGCATACTGCGATTGATCAGAAGACATCGTATTCGTTGGCAAAATACAAGCTCTTGAAGGAGAGGAAGTTCCTTAGGCGCTTTTCGGTTCTGCTGCTTGATGTGGTGCTCCTGGGCCAGTGGCTGCTGGAGGATAGGGACGCCGGCAAGGTCTTGGAGATGCGGTCGGAGATGATGGGCCTGCTGGGATGCTGGGCGGATGTACATTTCGGAGGCTCACCCGTGGAGGGGATCAGTCAGCCTCATGGTGGGAGGTGGATGGTCGTGGACGACACTGGCGGCCTCTTGGTCGCTGCTATGGCGGAGAGAATGGGTATACTGCACCGCGAGGAAGTTGAAGATAAAGTTATCGAGGCGAATCAGGATGATCAAGAGACGAAAAACCACCAACCACCGGTCGAAACAAACGGCGCGGAGGAATCACAACAGAATCCACCGCAGTCAGTACTACAATCGCAGCCAAGTGCGCCGAGGTACAACAAGAAGCGGCCGCACAAGGACGATCTCGATGACCATTACGCGCTGACAAACACCTTAACCCTCGTCCACGCCAATTCGCAACCCAATCTCTCCGTTTTGCGATATTTTGACTACGACGCCAGCGACCCCAACCCACCACATCCTTACCACCCCCTCTTCACACATCTCCTGCCAATCTCATGGCTGCAGCTCGTCAGTCCCCAAGACGACATCACGTATGCCGAGAAACCAGCCGAAGTAACACCCGAAGTCCTCGCCTCGTGGAAACCCAACCGCCGTGGCAACTACCATCGCAAACGGCGCAGGTGGGCCCGAACTCGCGAGATCGTGGACGCCACTCGTGCGGGAGGATTCTCTGGCCTCGCTGTAGCAATCAGCATGGATCCCATCTCCATTCTGCGTCATGCACTGCCCCTCCTGGCGGGTGGCTCTCCCATCGCCATCTACTCACCTACCATTGAGCCCCTTGAACAACTAGTTGATTGTTTCAGCATCGCCCGTCGCGCAGCCTGGGTGTCATCGCCGCCTGCAGAAGTAGAGGGCAAGTCACAGGCAGAGCTTGATAATTGGCCTGGCACCAAGGAGTTTCCAATTAACCCTACTTTGGTTTTAGGCGCGGCCGTGCAGAGCAGCAGGGCGAGACGATGGCAGGTTCTGCCGGGAAGAACACACCCGTTTATGACGGGACGTGGAGGTGCTGATGGGTTCTTGTTCACAGGATGGAGGACGATTCCTGCAGAGGGCCGAATCTCAGCCCGGGGCAAGTTTCAGAAGAAGAGATGAGTGGATATGTTGACATGACGGGTGTTGCATTGGGATAGGACTACGGAATTTGGATCAAGGCGTTTGCGAGGGCATCATGTTTGAAGAGCATCGCAGCATAGATTCGCGAGATATATCCTCGGAATAGACATTTTCACCGTGACTGAGATGGCATGATAGTCATCACAGCATATCGTATCCATACAAACGTTTTCATACATACATGCCGCACCAAAAAATGCACACATCAAATTAGATTTGTGTCCTCTCATTCAAATACTATGCTTGCATCTGTTCCTCTACCCTACGACCCTACAGCGCCTTGCCCATGAACTTTCTTTTCGTAAAGCTCAACCACCACTTGCTCGGTTTCGTCTCATCATCTGCGTACACACGCGCCAGCAGTCTTGCCGCCAGCTCCTGACGGACCTGGGCCATGTACTGCCGCAGTTGTTCGGCATCTTGCCTATCTCGAGGGGCCTCGTACATCTGTGCCGAAAATAATTAGCTCATCTTCTTCAACCAAGGCCGCTTCAATGTCCGCCGTTTTTTCTTGTATCATCCAATGATACGTTGAATGGGCGAGAGCCAAGAAAAACTTGACAACCGAGGCTTTTCATGCTTTAAAACATACCTGATTTAGCGGGAAACCGGGATCACCAGGAATGGCAAAGTTCAAATCCAGCGCCAAGTTCATGACATCCTTCTGCGCATCGCGAACCGTAGCGTGTGGCTTGATCTTCTGCAGGCAGTCGCTCAGGAACCAGATTCCATAGGCCAATAGACGATTGGCGGGGTCCTGGATCTCGAAGTTTCGGAAGAAGGTGTTGGCGCGGAAGAGCGAGATGATTTCGTCGAGGATATCGTAGCTCTCGCTGTCTGGGTCGGGTGACTCGTTGGCGGGGAGGGGCGGGTTCGGGATGGGCAAGGTGTATGCTGGGCCGCGGGTCTTGGTGCGCAGAGGGAGGATGGGGAAGTTGCCGATGAGGCGGGGGGGATTGGGGTCGTTGTTGAAGATGGAGTTGTAGGCCTGAGATGTTGCTGGTTAGCGGGTGATTTGAATATCAGGCACTATGACGCCTGGTGGAGTAGTAGTTGGGTAGACATGGAAGACAAAGGCGTGAGGCGGAATGGAGGATTGAATGTTTGGAGTGCGACATACTGGCATCTTGAACAGCAATGGCGCGCAAGGACTGCCTGTTCAATGACGATGCGTTGCGATGGTGGTTTGGTGATGCTCTGGCTGGTTGCTCGGGTTGGCGGGGCTTTGTTCGGGTTGTCGCCAATCGGTGGGGCGCAGGCAGTCGTCACCGGACAGATACTGGAAGATGGCTGGTGATGCTGTGGCTGGTGCTATGTGGCTTAGTCTTGGCCGTTTGATGCCTGACACAGTCCTCTCTAGTCCAAGGCACCAAAATCCGCAGTCGCCTTGCACGCTCGTGTCTGTTCAAACGTGCAGTTCAACACCACATTCAGCTCTCCATCGTGAACACACCTTACACCCAGACTAAAAATTTAATTGTCAGCTGGCAAACCTTACAATCTCATACTAACACAAGCAGACTCGCCGCTATTATTGACTTTGAGGTGGTCTTGCCTCATCCATCGAACGCGACCCGCTACAATATTTGCCTGCTATTACGGAGTACATGCTGTCCGTCTCAGCATGCTCATGACACAAAATGGCGCCGTGATTCTCGGCTCCACATGAATCCAGATCGACCTTTGTTGCACAGGGTTTTACCGAGCATAAGACATCATTTATCAGTGAACAGTTCGGCCCCTCTAGACCTGGCTACTCTTCCGCAACATGTTCTCTTTATCAAGGTCCTTGTGCTATGGCGCACCCTCGATCGAATCAGTCATGAATCGAACCAGAGTGTTACTTTCCGCTTCCGAGAGACAAGATCATGCACACAGGATATGCTGGCGATCGATCATTTTCTACCCGGGGCTTCCTTAAATGCGATGGCAGACATGTTTGCTTGATTTACCTGCGTGTCCACCATTATGCACCAGTCCCAGCATTATCCGTCATGCTGCATCTCGCCTACGCCGGCGACATTCCGTATTGGGCTCGTCTCTGCATCGAATCAGCCCTGCTGACTGCTAGACTTCCCTTGGATCCAATCATGTTTGCTGTGCCTGAGTCCTCCTGAACCTGCTTGGGTTTCCACCTCGCAGTCTTGGAATGATTTGCTCCGAGAGTGAATGTTGCTCTCGAAGTGGTGGCCTGCTGGCTACCACTACATGGACTCTGCGTGAACAACGCCGCTTTTGACGCCGTTATGTGTGTGTGGCAATGCAGCATTGATGCCACTCTTGAAAAAGGTCATTCTGAACAGCTGATCGACGCATCTGAACAAGTTCAAAGGCGGGGAGTGCGCTAATCCCAATCCTCCATGAACCGCAGGCACTCTCGGTGGCTTGATTGGCTTTGGGTCCGGTTCTGGCTGCCTAAAAATCACGTGAGTTCGCACAAAAGTCGCGCCTTTGTCAAGTGGGTCCAGCCAGAGGCCACGCCACTTCTGGACGCGTGCGCCCTTTGTGACTTGCTCGCTGGCGCTGAGAACAGGAATGCCCCAATGCCCCAATGCGCAGTGCCACACCAGGCTACACATAAAGCAGTCGCTGCCGCCGCTCCTTCCCTCCGTCGCCGATGGACCGCGTTTTTTTTATCATCGCATCCCTTCTCTTTCTCCCTCCTCTAGCGATCTTTTCTCAACTCTCGCCATCGCGGCTTCAAATTCGTCGGCTTCCCTTGCGAAAAAAAGCTGCTAGAAAACCCCCTGCGGTCGAAGCTTTGTCTAGTGCACATCCGGTGATTGAGTTTAGTGGGCCACAGTGCTCACAGCCAGTGGCAACAGCACCAGCAGCGCCTTTTGCCAGCGCTAGCAAGACCCAAATCAACGCCACCGAGACATTCAAATATTTGCTGTCTGCGAGTTGCACACAGACTGCGGTTTACGGACAGCGCGCGCCAGCTGCATCATCTATCACCCCTCCGAGAGGCCCGCCCTTCATGAAACATCAATGCTTGCTTTAAAGTCAGTTCTTTTTCTCACCTGTCACGCGCAATTTTGCACTTTTTAAATCTGAGGATTGTCGTGTGCGCCTCTGGGGATTATTTTGTTCACTCTGCTTCTTTCCCTGTATTCTGACGTGTAAGCGAACCGTACAGTCCAACATCGATATTTCCCTACCGCGGCTTTGTTGATCGCCTGCGCGCCTTGGCCGAACCACCAACTGCTTGTCATCGCCTTTCACTTCGCCACACTTCATCCAAAATCGTATCGTCGCCTGCTTCACCAGCCTGCGAAGAGGTAGCAACCATGTCATAGGCCTCTTCGGCTTCCTCAGATACTGCTCGTCGCAGGCGGCCGCGCCGGCCAGCTGCAGACTCGCTTTCCTATTTATTGCGCCAACACGCAGGAACATCTTTATTCGTCCGCCCAATATGCTGGACTGACCTCCATTCGAAATTGCTTGGCGCAGAATTTGTTGAACTGCCGCCATGCGACACACCGTTGCCCGAGAGTATCCCAGGCTCCCCGCCGTCAAAGGGCCACTTGCGGCCGTCCAAAGCAATCACGACGTTGAGCGATGCGCTTACCGAAATCCTGCTCCCAGACGCGCTGCATCCCGTGTTGAGCTCTAACGCGGTCAAGACGGTATTATCAACACTTTGGCCGGCTGCCTTCAGTCGATCACAGCTTTTACCAGAAATGCACATCTTCTTTGGCGACCGGGTCTACCGGGACGCTGTACGCACCCAGGTGATGTGAAATTACGCAGGAGACAGCGCGGTCTTCGCAGTGTTCATTCAAGTCGATATCGACTCGGCCGGGAGATTCATACAATCTCCCGTCTACTCCAACACCGCACAACCCCGCCAACCTACCTATGATGTGTTATATTGGCAAGAATCAGCTGGCGTCGATGCGCAAGAACCTTTTCCGCATCGCTTCAGGACCTGGAAGGTCATGGAACGGACCCGTCTATCGCCTCCAGCAACTCCGCTCCAAGGCGTTGATTCCAGCCAACTCGGACCATGATGCCCATTTCGTGGCCATTCTTCTTGCCATGGCTCAGCGTCACTTTTATGGCGCCCCACTACCGTCATCACGCCGCGATTCTCAATGGTCACCGTGCAGAGGGAAGCCACAACGTCCTCCATTTGAGGATATTAGCCTCAGGATTCTAACTCATGACAATGACACAGCCGAGTTCATAGTCTATACCGCTCACATAACGGCAAACTTCTTGGATAAGTTTCACAGCCCGTCAAAGGCTCCTGTCGGACAAGAAGATGAGACTGCCGGGATGAAGATTGAATACACCAAGGTTCCCATCTGGCCAATACTAGGGCTGCGGGAACGACTCGGAAAAGCCCTGGGCGAGGAAGTTGTCGGCCAGTTCGACCCGTCTGAAATGGAAACATGGGAGACGGAAGAGTTAGATGGCGTGGCCAAGGACGGAAAGCGGAAACGCGAAGCCCTCTCCGAGGTTTTTAATGGAAGCTTTGAAGAGGAAACCGACACCGAAGAGCAACATTCTCCCTTGAGTGTTAAACGACGACGTTTGCCAGAAGGGTCTCCAGTGGGGGTGGTGGTCTGAAGTGTGATATCGAAAGACACCTCAATATTCTACCACCACCCTTTCTTTGTTTCATCACAGTGCTGCGCTACCTGCGCTGTTCATTCTTACTGCAGAAAGATGTTACAGTTGGCGCTTGACTTTCGAACTGAGGCATCAATACCAAGGCACCATGTATGCATATTGGGGCAGCGACTAGATTTGTTTAACTTCATGAGAAGCGGTGGCATCACCGGAGGCGTTACGGTACAGAAAGCTCATGGCTTGAGGCAAATATCCATGGCCGGCAATCCCGCGATTGCCAATTATATTTTAACGAAAACTATCATGACTTAAGTAGCTGTAATGAAAACAAGTTTCACCATATTTGTCCTTGGGCGCACCCTGATTTTGCTATGTGACTCGCAAGAGACGTCCATCATCATCCTAGGATTCGAAGGATCTGGGTCCGCCAATTGAAAAGTGTTCCTCCTATGCCCACTTTCCGAGGGAAAGATAGTGGTTCTCCGTCGCAGTTCTTTGGTCTGTCCATTATCTCGGAGATGCCTTATCTATCAGTTTACACAGCCCATGTGGGTCAGTAAACGCCATCAGATAAGCAAACAGCTCCAGCCAACATTTAAAAAGCACACGATATCCGCCTCTTCCGAAGCCTGGAATTTCTCCTATACTTTTATTTCACTTTTGAATCAAAGTGACAATATTAAACATGGCAGTGGTTCAGCCTTTCCCGAGATCCGCGGACAGCGACGTCAACTTTGGTGTGACCGTCTCAAACGTTGACATTGAGGAGTTGACCAGTAAGAATGACTTCCCGGGCGACGCTTGTGAATGATGAATGCAATAAAAGTTGGTGTCTGAGGGAGAATACCCGTGAAATCGGTAACCTCCTCTGGTAAGCATCCGCAGTAAACTGTATCTTCAGGATACAAGCTGACTGGTATCTCCAGACGCCGACTTCGACATCATACGAAACGCCCTGTTCAAGCACCAGGTCTTGGTGTTCAAGAACCAAGCACACGTCTCCCCTAAAGCGCAGTACGAACTCACGCAGAAATTCGACCCCACTGCCACCGGTAGCTATGGACACGGTGCAACTCTCGACGCCAAACGGTCTATTTTGCATCCTGATCTGAAGACGATTCCGCATCAGCCACAAGTTCAAGTTATCGGTAATGGATTTGTAGAAGAGTACGAGGGCCTGAAGAACATCCAGCTTCGTCATCCGCATCATCGGACTTTTCACGAGACGATTATTCCAGCTGAAGATGATTTGGTTGCGACCCGCTTCTATAGGTGGCATATTGATGCTGTTCTGTACGGGCTTGCGCCTCCTGTTGTCACGACTTTGCTGGCGGTTCGTGTTCCTGGTGGTCGGTCCCAAGTCGTGCGCTACGACGATGGGAGTGGTGATGAACTGAGTGTTCCGCTTGGCACGACGGCGTTTGTGTCCGGATACACCATGTACGATAACTTATCAGTGGAGGATCAGGAATTCGTGCGAACGACCAAGGTTGAGTACGCTCCTCATCCGTATATCTGGATGTCTGCCGCCAAGTCTCGCCCCGATGGACTAGGCTTGTGCTCTCAGGGCAAGGAATTGGCTTTCACTGCGCTTCCGCCTATCGAAGAAGACAAGATTCAGATTCTGCCGATGTGCTGGGTGAATCCGGTGACTGGTCGTCTGGCGCTGCAGATCCACCCGTCTGCCGTTCGAAAACTTCATCTGAAAGACGGAACCGTACTCGACGATTTGGAGGAAGTGAGAGGTATTGTGCACCGGCTGCAACGACCGGGTATTACTCCCAGGATGATCTATCCTCATGATTGGGAGGAGGGTGATTTGGTGCTCTTTCATAATCGGGGGGTGATTCATTCTGTGGTTGGGGCATTTGCGGAGGATGAGGTGCGGCTTTTTAGGCAGTGCAATATCGCTGGGAGCCAATTGCCCGTTGGACCCGCTGAGTAGCTAATGGATCGAGGTGATTGATAGAAAGGTTTTGGTCCGTTAGTATGCTTCGTGAGATGGTAATGGCACTGAAAACCTTGGACGATGGGTTAGCGGTCGTTCTTGACTTCCACGTTCCAAACCCAGCTTAGTATATACTGGGTCAAGTGGATTGAGTTGGGATGTATTGAGTATACTTAGCTCTATCTAGTCGTTCCTTCAGAAAAAATATTGCGCTACCGTTCACAACGTCGCCGTGCTTGGCTTCGCAATGCGACCATATCATCACACCCCAATCCCCTTTAATTTCGGCCTTGCGTCGCCATCACATCCGTGATTTAATCGTGCACCGGTATTGAGGCTTGACGAACCATGCTCCATGGGCAGGCATGACCTCTTGCGGCTCGTGAATGCAAATGTCAAAGTTCCTCACCATCTGAGGCAGTACCTTGGAAATTTCGAGCAAGGAAATGTTCTTGCCGAGACACACTCGAGTGCCGCCACCAAACTATTACCACAACACATCAGTACACGATCGCGCAGTCGACCACTTCTAGCAGACTTACGGCAAAGTTGACGGGTTGAGAAGACTTGTTATCGTCGTCAAGCCACCTCTCGGGGAGAAACTCCGTCGGTCGATCAACATCGTCTGGATTGTAGTGTAGAGCCCATGCCGAGCAGCCTACACTGGTCTGTCAATGCTTGTCAGTACATCTGATCTAGAAAGCAGCCATCAAGTTCCATTACCTTTACCTTTTCAGGGAAGAAACATCCACCAATTTCAGCTCCACCGCGAGGAACCTCCCTCGGCAGGATGACACCAACAGCAGGATGCATCCGAAGCGTCTCTTTAATCACAGCCTGCAAGTATGGCAGCTTGAGTACATCTGAAAACTCAGCCGTGGAAGAAAGACTGCCACCCTCAGCTGCATTATCGAGCTCCTCTCGAAGCCTTTGGAGTTGATCAGGGTGCGTGTACAGCATATAGAACGCCGAGCTAAGCGTAATACCCGTGGTGTCTGATCCAGCGCCCATGTTCGGCCCAACCACGGTGAAAGATGCTCTATTATCTTTGACCTTGCTCGTTGCTTCGCGCTGAAGTACCTGCGACATCATGGGTTCTTCCTTAGAGCTTGCTTTAAGAGAAGGCTCTGCGCTGCGAAACCTCTGCACATACGACAAGAAGATCTTGTTTAGTCCGACTTGGGTGGGAGTTGTGAAAAGTCGACTCAGGTAGAGGATCCATATGTGCAGCTCGGGGAAGAGGCCGGTGCGCGAGCTATGATCTGGGAAGATTTCGATCAATTCGAGCATTTCGTCGATTGTTTCATCCATTTCTAGGGCGTTGAAACTTTTACCGAACTAGACAAGATATGTTGTTAGCACTTGTTCTTTCTTGGTCGTCGATACGAAGTTTTTGCTGATCTCACCGTCATTTGCCCGATGACATCGAGGGCATATCGCTGGCACATGTCAGGCAAGTCAACTAGCTCGCCCGACTGTTCGAATTGCTCCAACTTCTGCCGAAGGAGTATGTTGATGGTGTCGAATGCGGCCTTGTGTGTCATGAAATGCGTCGTCGAGTAAAAATTTGCGATTGGCCGCTTCATGGCCGAATGATCGTGCTTGGTCCGGATGCTCAAGAGGTTCTCTTGGCCCGGTAGACCCCAGGCATGATAGAAGTCGGATTTTGTGTAGTTGTTTCTGATGCCGTAGATCTTTTTCATGTCGCTGGCGGCGTTGAAGCTATATCGGTTGGGTGCGATGCGTACCAGAGGGCCTGGGTATTGTAAGCTACAAGAGTCGCGAGGAAGCAAGGTGCCGTACCATATTTTGCGTGTAACTCCACCAATCGTCTACCAAATACCCCTTTCCGAAGCTCCAAGAACTCCCATAGCCTTGTATATCTGGCGAGGGTTGGGCCCGGGATGTGCCGCAAGGGAGAGAAGAAGGAAACGTATATGGAGTAGATGAGTACCCAAGTGGTCCAAGTCAAAGATAGCCCAAGACATATGAGAGGTAGATTTGTAGACAATGAAGTGTAAGCTTCTGAGAACATTGCAACGTCCGGAATGGATGGTAGTTTGTTTGTCTTCACTTTTGTCGCCACCACTGGATCTCTTCCAGACTGAAGATCAGGATGCAGGAGAATTTATACTACATTCCAACTACGCATTCATGAGTAGATACAAGCCAACTGTCTTTGTAAATCCGCCTTAGCCTCAGAAGTCGCCTCTTTTCTCCGCATCTTTCACCACTAGACGGTCATCGCCATCATTCAGATCGGTCTTGTGCTTCTGCTGCGGACGGGAACAGCAACATCGTGTACTGAGCTGTCATTGACGCCGCTTAATAATCGGCGAAAATGTATGCAAGTTACACGAAGATGCTGTCAGAGAAAAGCAAGTAAGTCACGCCGACCTAGCGCAAGTGCAGATCGGCACACAGATGCATGAAAATACGACGAAGGACGATGAAATATCAACGAGCTTGCGATGCCGTTGCAAGACAAAATTTTCCGAATTCTCCGAATTGCCCGAACGCCGTACCCACTCACCGTAATTCACCTTTTGATATCTCGTTACAGTAGAGAAGCGGCACGACACATGATAGGTCACTAAGACCTGGCGTCTCGGGGAAGTTCATCTTCCCGAGGCCGCTAGCGCGAGGCCGATACCCCAGTTGATACGCCTTTAGTGTCATTGGCCGATGGTTTCCGGCAATTGTGCCAATGAGTATCGTAGTATTTCGAATAAAGTGTAAAAACGGGTAATTTTAAATCAGGTGTTGTTTAACTATGATTCGCACGTACATCATCATGATTAAGAATGAATAACTGTCTATGCATTCTTCTGCTCAGTGGTGACTTACATGAACTCATTTCTCTATTTAAAAAGGATCACCGCCCTTGCTTCGATCATCTGAAAGGATATCTGAATCCAGAGATTGTGAGCACCACTTATAGCGCGTTATGAGCTTAAGTATTGTTGATCTTAGCTCGAAAGGCAATAGTCCTATTAAGACGTCATCTAAATTAAGGCTAATCACTCTCCGTGAACTCACAGCAAAATCATTTACTCTGCATCATGTCTCCAGTCAAAACACTTGAATTGACCGCCGTCTATCCCATGAGAATGTCCACCTCGAGTTCACTGAATTCCTCCATACAACACAGTAACATCCACACATCTACGCCGGCGCCGGTGTACACGCCCCGTCATTAACATCCCCAAACAAACTAATGCTCGAAATATCAAACACCTCATCATTACAATTCACAAGCGTAATCGACGAATTCTTAATATCAACCAACTGCCGCCTGCTCAGCCGCTGAAGTCCCGCGGCCCTTAGGACCGCCGTCCGAGCAGGTCCAGGCTGAGCAGGCACGGGCTCATCATCCTCAAGTTCGCAGCCGCCATCGTTGATGTTGCCAAAGATGGAAATGCTCGAGATGTCAAAGACTTCGTCGTTGAAGTTGACGACTGTTATGTTGGAGTTGGCGATGGATATGCCGGCTGGGAGGAGGATGGGGCCAAACAGGGTGGTGAGGAGATTGCTTTGACGTTTGTTGTGGGATGGGGAAGATGGCATTGCAGCGGCTGCGATGGTGAGGGCAGATAGGATGGGAGTTTTGAGGAGGACCATTTTTGCGAAGGGCAGTTGACTCCTCTACGATGCAGGAGACCGTGTATAAGTATGATTTGAGGAGTGCTTTCGATATGAGTCTGAGCAGATGCGTTGAGACCAATATCCGTCGTCCAAGGAAAGCTATGCTTTTTTTATACTTTGACTGTTACATAAAATCACAGGTCTTGACACAATGAAGCTACTATCACGAGGCTCTTCCATGCTGTGCAGAGGCGCAGTCGAACAGGGCCTCGAATCCTTCGCATGCACTTGCTATCGCGTCAATGATCACATTGCTATTTTCCTCTTGGCCTTCATTGAAGAGAATGTTTACATCTATTTTAATCCTTTCAAAGTATACTATTACCCAAGCTGTTCTAGGAACGAACTATATTTGTATAGCAATTACGCCAAGACGTTGTGCCGTCCTCGCAACCAACCACAACTCATAGTCAAAGACATGTTTCAAGCACAGCCAGATCGACAGGCACGAATCTGCCCAATGCACGAATATTTCCTACATATAGCCAAGACTTCTCCCGTCCGTGTGATGTGCTCATGCGTGGAGGAAGCAGATAGTCTTGCTGCATGCAACTGTAAAACGGGTAGGCTCGATGTAAAAACTTGCTCGACTTGGTCATTAGCCAATGGCACGACTTCATTGCCGCTGCCAAGCAAATTAAAACAAAGCGAGGTGAATATAAGGCTGCCTATTCATTGCAGATAGAAAAAGCTCCTTCCTCTTGGAGAACCGTAGGAGCATGTCTTGGATGCCGCTATAGTGGGGGCCAAATATGGGCGAGCGTGCTCGAGCCGGACCGTCCGAGAGCTTATTAATTTTGCCCTGCTGACACGATGGAGTGCTGGGAAAAGACACGACACCCCGCTGCGAGGTAAGGAACCACATTGCCAGTGGACCCGTGAACGAATCACTTGCTATCTAGTTGAGTGTTCAGACAAACGATTTGACAATCTTTGTCCTACGTGTCCCTACCTGTCGAGCGGGTCTGCGGGAGGAATGCCAAAGTGTAACCTGTTTCGGCACGATTGATCTTTCCTTGCCATGGAAGACCTTGAGCTTACACTGGATTGAGCACCACTCGTAAGAAGGTGTTCTCTTTTTCACGCATTTGCGACCTGCCGGGGTACTCGACGCGCGGCTATGGCCAGGCTCGTGACAAAGCCTTATCGGATGCATTTGGACCAAGTTGCGAATTCGGAATGTGGGGTGGTTTTAAGGGAACCAATAGTCGACGTAGGCATCATTTACCGAGGGCGAACTAGATTTGTGGATATTTCTTCAAGCCCAGAAACGAGTCGTCAACCGGGGTTTCGGGGCTTCGATCTCAGCAGGTTGTGGCAAAACCGGTCGCTTCGAGACTAGAACAGACAAAAACGTGGTCTAGCAATCTTTTGAGTTGCGGCATTGCAAGGTTCTAAACCTTGCCCACCACAACAATCTGTCAGGAAGCGTAACTAGTCAAAGTTTTACCCCAGACTGTCCGGCAGGAGGCAGCCCACACGTCACAGAGGGGTTGTCAAATGGTCCGTCAGGAAATGCATCTACCTGCCACGGGGGGGAACAGTTTAACCCGGTAGCCTAAGGTACTGACAGACCACAGACCCGACTACCGGCTTAAACTGTCCCCCCCGTGCCTGCGAACCGTAGGATACACTTCCGCTCCGCGTGGCCCTGGACCATAGTCGTTACCGCTCCCCGCACAGATGCAGTCCTTAATCACGGGGATCAGGAGGTTGTTGTTAAATACTCCATAGTACTAGTCATATCGTATAAATTAGCTGCCAGAGCAAGTACTTTGTGTACTTCACCGATCGTTAGCAGACCATGCCCGAAGGTGCTGCTGAAGTGTGGTCTCTGGTCCACAACAGTATATCCAGATCACCTTTCTCCACCGTATTACTGATCAGGTTTACCTGATCTGTGCCCGAAAATGGTCGAATAAGTGATTCGACTCCCATTTTCCTGCTTCCAAAGAGAGCCTACCAAGCACTCCGTATTTAGTCTTCATTCCGCAACACTGCTACTGATATCATCAGCACCATCGATTCAGGTCGCACACAAACGCATGCGCATGCAGGCATATGTCACATAACCTTAAATGGCTCCTAGCGCTCGGCGTTGGTCGACACAGCAGGTAATTCGCCAAACGCAACGTCTGATTTGATGCCAATCCGGGCGATAGGTAACGGTCCAAGACAGGCATCGTGGAGAGCTAGCGTGGCAGTAAGCTCGTATTACTATCCCACCGGGGCTGGTGCTTTGTGGAACAGAGTGGCACTTTGACCACCGACCTAACAGCATCAGTGGTGTAATTTTCAAGGAACATGTTCTGCGCAACCGCTTGGCCATGTAATGGCCGTGACCAGGCCGTGTTTGTAGCCCGGGTGGACGTCCATACCTAATCATATGGCCGGGCCATCGTCGTCAGTGGCTTTCAGCAGCCGTCGCGAACTCTGGAGAAAAGGGGCTGGCAAGGACCGCGCTCGGCCGTAGCTAATTAATACAATTCGATCCAGGCACGACAGGTCCCTCAAGCGAAACTGGTTGGTGCAACGCCCCATGACGGGTGTCCCCAAGTGCCGGGTCCCTTCCGGAATCCTCTTGAGTTCCATGCCTCTGATGGACGATTGACGGAGGCAAGCCGTGACGACTGGCGTGCCGCGTACCACATTCCTGATCCCATTTCGAAGACAATGAACTTTAACTCAGGTGCAATTCCATCCAAGACTGAGAAATCCGGGGGATGTGCCGGCCGATCATCCGTGCAACTCCCGGCTGGTGAAGAGGGCAAGAAGCGCCTGGGCCCCATCATCTTGGGGACGTAAACGAAGCCACCGCTTGAAATAGCATGTCTCGAGTGGGTCTCGGCTTTGCTGTCGGAGTGAATGCGCGCGGCTGTCATGGTGCATCATTGGTTCCGATCGCTCGCGGTGATTTGCACACCGCGGAACCAGCAACAACCAAAAGAAAGGAGATCCAAATTTCGATAGACCAGAAATGAAGCTAGTGAGTCCCTTTAGCTCAGACTAATCAACAGCTGAAGTGACGTTTTCGATCGTCGTCAATACTTACCTTCACAACTTTCCACTTTTGGCCTCAGAAGGGACAGGATCGGCAATCTGGACAATGATTTTCAGTAGGGACACGTTGCATGCCGCTGTGGTGCATGCGGCTACTCGAACTGAATGGACCCTGAAAATGGATACCGTTTATTTAGTTGAACGCGCGCGCGCGCGCATCATAACAATCTTCTCATATTCTGTTGGCTTTCCAAACATTGATGCAGGGACTGCAGGGACTCACGCGGGCGACTATCTCATTGCCGCTTGATCGTTGGATTGGATCTATGCTCGCACACTATGGATAGCATCGTGGGGTAAAGGAACACAGTAGTTTAAAAAAACATACTTGCGAGTAAACAAAGCCTCATTTGATCAGCTATTAACTTGAAATGCGGATCATTCTCGATTTACCCCAATATTGGGGTCGGGAGCGTGGTTCCACGCAATCTGCATAAAACCCTCACCCCGCATATGGGACTTTGGAGTAACCTCGACGATTTGGGAGAATCTGGCGACCTTGGCGACCTTGGCGACCTTGGCGACTCTGGCACCGCGTGGCGTTTGTGGCGTGGAGGTGGAACGGATCTGTTGCCGTTCAAAAGACAAGGCGGCTGTTTCCTGGATGAAATTGAAGAAACGACGGGTTTCCCACATTCCCCATCTGTTCAGTGTGCTAAGCCTCCGCCAAGTATGCTACCGAGGCACTCTGACGTTGTATTCGTCCTTGTTGCCACAAAGAGTCTGGTATTAGTTGTTGGCCCCTACGCTGGGCGTTCTGCTGTTGTGCTACCCCAGGTTTTATCGCGAGTCAGGCCAGACATGCTGAACCGACTCGAACGGTACACACGCGCCCGGTCCCGTATTTGTTGTTGCCCTGTTCTGTTAACTCGAGTTTCTCCAGTCGGTAGAGGTGCACGAACAGCAGCCCAGGTGAAGCAGACCGGACAAGATGTCAATTGGATGGGCTGCTTATTACCATTTTGCCGTATTTGCCTTGCCAATGGCACCAGCTTCCAATCATGCTCCCCTGAACATCCCCCCTCTCTCTTTCATCCGGAGAGAACACATGGATCCCCGCACTTTTGTTGAAGCTTTGCCCCGCCAGAAGCTTCTGTCCTTGCGATTCAAAACGCCACGTTCAGTCGGGCTAGCCTATTTCTGTGTTAGTTGCTGCTAGTCCTTGCGACCGCCTGAAGGATTCGGGGCCACTGGCCGCCCTGCAAACTTGCCTTCTGGTTCCTCTCTCCATGCACCAGGGCTTGCCGTTCCCTCGCTGGAGACTTGGCGGGCAGTTCTATCGACGGCTTGGGGCTGCGTGACTTTTCGAATGTCGTAGTGCCTCCGACCCATGGTCACGATCTCGAATGGTGGAGGGTTAAATAGAACGCCACCGCCAAAGCCACAACAAATTTGTATCTGCCTCCTCTTCATCGCTACCGTCTGTCGACGTTTACATATCTCCAGAGCTTGACCCGACTTTCTCGCGACCTGCTTTCGCCCATCACACTCGACTTCTTACTCTGATAGTGCATCTTCAATTGGTTCCATTTCTCGCGACGCACATTGGTGCAGCTGCAAGCTGGTCGTTTGTCTCACCTCGACATTAGGGTGGGTTGTGCGATCGATCCCAATCCTTCTGGAAGCCGCCCTGCGTCACACTTAACACCTCGGCCAAGCACTGCTAGCCATCCGCCTCAATTTTCATTCGTGTCCCGCTTGATAAGGCTCTCAAAGCCGATTTCAACGAGTAGGCTGCCGTGCGCAATCAACTCGAATTGCGTATGGGCCTGACAAGGCCTCGGTCACCATCTCATCATTGTCGCACGCTGCTCGAGTCTTCATACTTGCCCAATAGAGCCGCCACTACTTTCCTATCCACCATGGCAACAGAGAAGATGCTCATTTACACAAGGGTCGCGGCCCCAAAGGCACCCAAGAAACGGTCTAGAACTGGTAGGTTCTTATGCATCCATGCCCCGAGAGACCAGCTTCCCTTTCTCCGCCACTCCCTGTGCCGTCTGTAATTGGAATACTGATCGTGATGTGTTTTTGCTTCCGCAGGATGCAACTTTTGGTAAGTTCCTCTCTAATCCGGCTGCAATCGTGAGGGATTAAGACAGCTAACGCAATTCTTAGCAAGGATAAGGTATATTATAACCCTCATATCACGTCTGTTGATCGTCGGCTAAGTCGTTGGAATGTAGAAAAAGAAATGCGACGAAGTTAGACCTACTTGCAGCAGGTGCCAAGAGCATGGCGAAGAATGTCGTTATGAACCCATCAAACCTCAACGCCGCAAAATCGAGGTTGCGCAGGACTACCAGCCCGCCGAGGACGGAAGTCACGGTACTCACGAGACAAGTGCGGAGCAGCCAACGCGCGGCCGTGAATCTTTAGCTCCCAACACCGCTGCAACCCCTTCAAGCACTCATGCGACAGGGAACTCGGATGTCCAGTGGGACACAACAGGGCTGGATTCAAGTGTTGCCGACGACTCTCGATACTTTAGTATCGTCTCCACCAGCGATAAGGATAGCACGGATCTTCTATCCTTCGACGAGTCAGCATATCTATCAGACTTGACGGAAGACACATCCCTTTCCCTGGTCCACTCAACAGCAACGCAGTCGCCTATCCTCGAGTTCTGCTTCCCATCTTTCGGAGAGTTCTCTAGAGACTATAATGAACGATTTCTCATGGACTATTTCTGCAACACGCTATCACACTTGATTGTTCTGAGGGAAGATGAGGGGAATCCCTTTCAACAGCTCGTGCTTCCACTTGCGTGCGAGAGCCAGGCTGTTAAAGCCGCCATATACGCTCTAGCGAGCGCCCACTTGGTTGGTAAAAGCATAAATCGACTCGAAAATGATGAGAACAGCATTCGATTCCACAACGAAGCAATCCGAAATTTGGCAAAACTCATAGAGAAGGGTAACGGTGTGGACAGAAATGAGTTGTTGGCCACCATCATGCTTATCGTATATTATGAAGTGGTGAGTCACAATCCAAAGTCGGCCATGCTCAGTCGCCGGTGAGCCATTGCTAAATCAAATGAACTTCCACAGCTCGTGCAGAGGCGACGTTCGAATCTGGTTGAAGGTCATCTAAAGGGTGCAATGGCCATCATGCGGAATAGTCCGAGTCAGAAAGATCGAACTGGCTCTTTCTTGGAAGAAGTAGGTAATATCTCTTCGCGAGGCGGTGACCGCAGCGCAGCTGACTTTTGACCTCAGGCTTTTCGATTCTATGATGTGATTGCGGCGCTGTCATCAGGGACAGCCCCATTATCTGATGTCTCTGTTTACGGGAAACTTGAAGGCGCATCTTCCCGCTGCTCGGAACCAAAGCACTTCAGTCCTGGGGGAGTCGATGCTCTTTTAGGTCTGGCGACTTCGCTTTGGCCGGTCATTCATAGACTTTCTGGCCTGCTTTCTCTCAAGAACGAACTGGAAGATTCGGCAGCTCGCGGTGATATGGCGGGAGCTTCGGACACACAGGCCAAGTTCGATGCTGGGTGCGCAGCTGTTGAATCGTCACTCGACGCGTGGCAGCCTGTGATGCCTACAGAATGCGCCATATACAGTGATCTGGAGAAGATGTCATTGAGCGCCAAGAAGAAGATGCAAGAACTTCAAAGTATTTTCAATACTGCTCTGGCATATAGACACTCGGCTCTGGCATATCTGTATCGCACCATATACAACTCACCTAGAACCCATCCGGTAGTACAACACCATGCCTCTGTGAGTCTGGTGCACTGCCAAGCCACAGTGTTGCACGAAGGGCCCATGGGTGCCCTGCTGTGGCCACTATTTGTTGCTTCATGCGAAGGCCGTAGAGCCGATGGACAGAGAAGCAGCCCGCGACACCTTCCAGGGCATCACGCATCGACAAGGCATGGCAAATATTGACCGAGCATGGCAAGTGGTCCAGGAGGTATGGCACAGAGCCGACGAAACAGATGCCTGGGGTGCACAATCACCAAGCGGTCCAGGATTGGGTAGAAAAGATCTATGGAGGAGGGTGAGCGAGGATATGGGTGTCACGATTGTGTTTGGGTGAGACCAGGCGGCATCGCTATCCGCGGAGGCCTTGTGATGATGAAGCAGCGATGTATCGGATGCGATGGGTTGCAGAACAGCCAAAGGTGACCTCATTCGTTCAGTCGTATTTTGATTAACGAGGAGTTCTTGTCTTTGTAATAATAGGATATCGCAACAAAAATCGAGAAAATCCGTCTTCCATCATTTACATCAGGAGAGCGAACTATTTCTGTTGTCCAGAATGAACGGCCGACAGCCAAATGGAATCATTGACTGTCCGGGCATGATTCCCGGTGATATGGCCCAACGCGGCGTCTATGTCTTGAATAGCTGCAAGTTGTCTCGAGACTGGATTCATAGCATCTCCTGCATGATAGTAAGATAAAAAAGATAGTTGTCGCATAACCATTTCCTGGCTATGTGGTGCCTGTCCGGAACATGGAGATCTATGCCGGCGAAAACGTGTTTGCCACCGTGATTGGTGTGATTTCTCTCCGCCGATTGAACTGAATGTGCTGACAGGCATTGAAACCACCCCGTTCTCAATGCCACGCAGAGATGACTTGTAATGGCGCCAGCCCGTCCTCCCAAGTCGCTCAAAATTGCGATCCCAAGCACAGGTTTGCTTGCATACAGTAGCGGCTTGTGACCGGCCTGTAGTGATTCGATCCAGGCTTCGGGCCCGAAACAATCATTGCTCCGGTCAGCTTTAGGCAAAGTTGTGTAGCAGCAGGAATCCTTGCAAGGGTCGGCTATTGGTGCCTCTTTTATGCTTCTTTGCTCCTGTGCCAGGACGGGAGAGCGACGGGGATAATGGGCGCAGTAACTACGTACAAGACGCGGACTGCTGCATCCGTCCAAACTTGTCTATTGGGCATTGGTCAAGACTTGACCCGCCCAATCTCGAGATCAGGATGGCCAATTGCTCCTCAGGGTGTTTGGCATGCGTGTATGCTGTGCTCCGTGCCCCATTCCCGTTCCAACAACTAGGTTGGATCGAGAAGAGTCGAGGGGTGTATGCAGGTGGCAGATGAGAACAGACATCTTGGTGTTGGGGGCTAATTGGTAGCGGTCCGAGTGAGGGTTTTTAGCCCAGCGTGATGCCGGTTTGGAAAGTGATGGTTTGGAGAGACGAGGCAGTTGCAAGACAAGTTGTTGAGGAGACTCGTCAAGCACAGGATGGCATTGTGAGTCTCACAGCTTGGACAGTGGGTATTATTAATTAGCATTGGCGGAACTGCGCGGATTGTTGGTCACAACGAGCATCTCGACAATGCCGAGAGAAGCAGCATTGAATCGATGACAATTGAGAGAGAAAAAGGCACATAGGCGCGGGTTGACGAGTCACCTCGAGGCGGGACAGGTCCGTGGTGTTGCCTGCCCACTTTCCCATCAAATTGACAATTTGACAGTTGCCAGACAGTTGCCGGCAAGCTGCCAGCCACAAAGTCTTCAGACTTGGTCGGTGTCTGGTAAATGCCAGCACCAGCACACCTTATTGATGTTGCCAGCTGCAAGCAGATGCGATATCACGTTCTGGGGTGTCCTGTTCGTTCCTGGAAGGTCTGCCGAATGTTTGTTTCCCACAGCTCCCCGCCATGCTTTTTTTTTCTCCCCCAGATTGGCAGGTTGGCAGCAGATTGGCAGACTGCCGGGCCTGCTCGTTTCTTCCCGCCCATCCCGTCCTCCACATCGCATCGCAGTCCAGGCCACCACTTGACATCACATCACCCGGCCCAAGCTCCTTTGGTGCTACCGTCGAAGGGGACATTGAAGCCACGCCGGGTCCGACCCTGGGGCCCCGGGCCAGGTGTTGGCCTTGTCTCAAGCACCAAAGCCATGTCCATGCCCATGCCCTGGCCCAAAGCCAAGCCTAGAGCCAAGCGCAGCGCCTGGCCGGAGGAGAGTCGCCGCCGCCTTCTCGCCCTCCAGTCTGGCAATCTGGCACCGCGTCGCAGCCCTGGAAGCTGGTTGGATTGGCGCTGAGCACCATGCTGCTGCTGTGTGCGTGTCTCGCGTCTGGGCTGGCCCTGCCTGGGCTGGCCCTGCCTGGGCTGTTGCTCCCAGCCTGGAATTACTTCCGCCAGTCCGGGCTGCTGGCGCCTTCATCTCATCTCAACTAATCTCATCTCTGCCTCTCGACTGTCTCTGCCTGTGTCTCTGCTGGTCCGTGGTCGTAGTCGTCGATTTGCTCGTCCCCCCACCGCTCCCCTCCAAGCCAGCTCTCATCGCCCATCCATCGCGAAGGACGGCTGTCCTCTCTGCGTTCCTGCCTACTCCGGTCTCTCTGTGGTCTGTCGACTCGTCGCTGGCTGTCCGTCTCCTGGCCCTGTGCGCCTCCCCCATCCGCCATCCGCCCTCCCCGGCGCCCCGCAATACCCCCCGTCATCCTCGTCCGGCATCATGTCCGTTGAGTGAAGCAAATTCAGCAATTGCATTTCCCTCGCAGGCCACGGAAGCCACCTCCACAGCTCTCGGCCGTCTGTCCAACCAACGGCAGCCCCCCGTCCAACCGTCGACGCCATTGGCAGCCACAACCACCACGTCGTCTGCCTCCCGTCACCTAACAGTCACCTGTCGTCCGCCCTCAGCACTTCGGCGCCTCAGCTCCTCGCCAGCTTTCTCCAGCTTAGCAATCCCAGCAAGCGCACCAGACGACTCCCGTCGCCGTCCAACTGTGCGCCGAGCTACGCCCAGCCAGCAACGCCCTCCGCATCCTGCCTGCGACATCGTACACACTAGCCCAGACGGTCAAACGCCCACGCACGCAACCACCACCACCACCACTACCACCTCTTCTGTCGCCTCCCGCTGCCTCTCCTCCTCTTCCTCCACCACCATGCCGTGACGTCTCCGATTGATCTCTGTTGCCTCTCTCACTCCCGCACAGTTATCGACATTCCTTTTTTAATCCCGCGCTGTCAGTACCGTGAGCCGCAACAGTGCGCGCTGCTTCACCTGAGCTACTTCTACCACTTCGAAGCATCATCAACCACCTTCACCTGTGACGCCTAGTACCGACAAATCCCGCCCGCGGACGGGTCGCCTCGGTCCCTCGGCCACCAAACACGCCATCGACCAACTGCAAATCTGCATCAGAATATATCGCCATGATCTAGCGAAAGCATGGCCTCGCTGCTCAACAAGACGGATCCGGGTCCTCCGCCGCGCCAGATTCGTTTCGTCAACAATCAAGGTCAGCCTCCGTCCAAGCGCCGGAGAATCAACGCTGCGTATGTTCTTTTTCCATGTCAACTTGTCTGCTGCCATATGACCATAATCCTGCTTCGATGGCCGGAATGAGCACCTTGCAGCTACCAGTGCCTTCGCACTTCACTAACCCAGACCATGACCCGGCTAACGTAACAATAGTTGTTTGACTTGCCGTCGACGAAAAACGAGATGTGCCGGTGAGCGACCAGTTTGCTCTACCTGCACGAAGAATGGACATCAGTGCCAAGGGTATCCGGAAGACTCTCGCAAAGATGCTGGTGGAGATTTGCTCGAAGCCAAGGTTGCTGTCGATGACGAGGATATGCCATTATATGATGCTCTCCCCGACGAGGACGGCCCGAAACCCAACCTGAAGAAGCCCGACATCTTACCTTCATCTGCGACTGCTCATGGAAAGCCCAACAGTAACGGTATCAAAAAACAGCCTGATTCGACCTCGCCTTTTCCAAAACCTGCCTCCGTTCGACACCCTGCTCCGAGTATCGAACATGCCCGTGCGGAGCCGGAAACTTCCCGTCCTCCACCGTCACCAATGCAACATCCGTCACATCCCTCGGCTGCCACAGATGAGACGCCCAGCTCACCGACTTTACGAAGGAATTACTCTCACCGAGTCCCGTACTTCCGCTGTTTCGGACCTACGGCCATTGTCCCCGGCTTCAAGCAAATGGTTGTCTCGGTCCGTGATCGACGCCGGTCCACTGGAGGGTCACAGTCGGCAGCATCACCACTTTCAAACCAAAGTGGCGGATTGCGGGGCAGCAGTATTGCCGCTGGGAGCGATGTTGCGGTCGAAGACATGCCGGTCTATGATCCTAATAGCACGGTCCCCGTGCATCCCTTGATTTTGAATCTGGTCAAGACGTTCTTTACCCATCTTGGTTGCAATTATCCCTTTTTTAAGCAGCCAAAATTCTTGCGAATGGTCATGGAAAAGAGGGTCGAGCCGATCTTGGTTGATGCCATATGCGCCATTGGTGCCCGGTTCTCCGACGCACAGCAGCTGACCGGAGGCAACGACAAATTGCCCCGGACAGAACGCGGCCAAACATTTGCTCAACGAGCCAAGCAAGCTACAGTCGAGACCTTTCCTTGTCCCTCCGTTGGAGCAGTTCAAGCACTCCTTTTGATGGCATACGAAGGGTTTGGGGCTAATCAGGATAGCGCTCTGTGGATGTACCTCGGCCTCGCCATTCGCATGGCTGTCGATCTGGGTTTACAGAAAAGAGTTGGCATCCAATATCAAGGCGAGAAAGACCCGTGGTACACAAGGCACAGGAGTCGTGCGAATGGCGAATCGGAGAGTCCCGAGGATAAAAAGACCGTCGATTCGGACGCACTCAGTTTCGACGAGCAGAGGGAGGTAGAACAGGAGCGCATCGACACCTTTTGGGCGGTGTTCTTTCTTGACCGTGTCATCTCCTCAGGCACAGGTCGGCCGGTAACGTTCCGCGATGACGACTTCGAGTTGCCATTTCCTGCGCCGAAAGTCGACGCGACGACTGGATGGCCAGTACTCTTCCCTGTGCTTTTGGAAATCATTCACCTTTACGGCCGCGTGTCGGATTTATTGAACAATGTACACGATGCCCGAGATCTGACTGACGACAAGTGGAGCAAGCTCGCCAAAATGGAACACCAGTTGACCAAAATGTACAAGAGCTGGGATAGTCGACTGCAGTTCAATGTGAGCAACTTCAAGGCGTACCTGAGCCTCGGGCAAGGAACAACCTTTATTTTACTTCATTTCTGGTTCCACGCCTTGTTCATCGTCCTGCACCAACCGACGTTGCTGACACCATTCGGGGAGTTGAAGACGGAGCACCAGCTTCTCCCTGATAGTCGAGAGTTGAGCATGAGCAGCGCCAAAACCATTTGCGACATCTTGTCTTTCGCAGACCTGATCGACCCCATCAGCTTCATTGGCAATCCGTTTACAAGTCAACCCATCTATATTGCCGCATGTGCATTCTTAATGGAATCGAGCGCCAATGCTTCTGAAGGCCCATCCAGGGAAGGCTCGCCTCCGAATGCTCACCCCATCAGACGTCCACCTATCCAACGAAAGGTGTCCAATTCTAAGCACTCTCGACATTCCCTGCTTGCCTCTGCAGCCAATCAGAACTATCAACGGTGTTACAACTCTTTGCAGCAGATGCACGCGTACTGGGGAGGCGTCAAGTACATCCTGACGGCTCTGGACCAGAAAGCCAAGGGCATCTGGGATTGCGAAACGTACACGTCGGAAGAGTACGAAAGCACAAAGATGCCGCCAATCCAACCAAGCATTGCTGGAGATTTCGGTCACCTTGGTCCCAACTCGCCCAAGCCGGGAGCTCCTCCCATCGCGTGGAGCCTCGCAGGCACCGCCAATTCTCCCAGCTCGAATCTGACGCTTATGTACCAAAATCCGAATGGTCAAAATGGCCATGCCGTGAGCCAAGTCGCGCATCAACAGCACCTGCAAGCAACTCCACGGCAAGCCAGCACACCGCCAGGCAACATGCTGTACGACCCTATCAGACAAAGCATGCCGACCGAGTCCGGTAGCATGTACCCCCCAGCTGTTCCACCGTCTAACATGGCTGGCGCAACAACTTCGCCAAGTTGGGTGCGCACCAGGCGGCCCTCGAATCTGTCCAACGCAACGGTCCCAGCGTATGCAACGGCTGTCAATGAGGGTTATTCGGATGGCGGAGGGGATGCATCAAAGACGTACATCCCTTCTGGATTTACCCCAGCAAGCCAAAACTCGGGGGGGTACGAGGGATACAATGCCTCACCAACAAGCAACGTGGCGGATGGCAATGCCACCCACGGCCGGAGCTCTGGTACGCCCAACAACAATGTTTATTATCCACCGGGCATGCCCTACCAGTCATCCTGGGCGTTCGGAAACGGAAGCATGGATGGTATCACATTCGACAGCCAGGATATTGACATCGGAGCACTTGGGCTACAGCAGCCAGATCTCATGGGTGGGTGGTTGGAATATATTCCTAGCGACGTGCTCGGCCTCTTCGATAACCACGATATGAACAACGGACAAAATGATCACAGCGGGCGGCGTTCTTAATTTTGATTCCAATTCATGAAACAGATCCTGCATCTCATCCTCAACGATGTACTCAACATGATGAAGCCTACGATGCATCATTATCATGACCGGACTTAGCACAGCATTGACACCCTTTTATTTTGTTTATTCCTTTTTCTGAAACGGAAGACCTTTGTTTGTCATCCTATGTAGTTTCTGATGACATTTGGCATGATGAGAGCACTTGAAAATGGAATTGAACAGCGTCAAGGAGATATCATAGCCTGGCTTGTTTGGATGGATTTTCTTTCATGTTTATTTGAGCTTTTGGGTATTGTAGGACTTGTGGGAAAACAAGACAACATGTATATTGGCCGACCTGGGACTAATATGTCTCGGATGGGATGAATAGCGATTGGATTTCCTTGTAGCTTTTTGGTCGTAATTTAGCGTGGCGTCAAACTTGTGAGCGCTATGACGCTGGTAAACATGGATTCTTCAGTCTCGGTTTCTTTTTTCCACTTCAAAGTGCCCTCTTACAACTGGTGTCTGTAAGGACAGGTGAAGTTTCGTTTGAGCTGGTAATTGTAACAGTATATATTTGAAAAGACTCCATCGATATATTCTATGGCCCAAACTCCCGTGCTTACATATTTTGGTGTTTCCCCAAACCGCTATTTTTTTCCTGATTTGATAATGAGGTCCATTTCTTTTGTTTCCAAATTCATTTATTTACCCTTTGCAATTTGAATGCCCATTTGTCTAGCATGCTGAGCCATGACAGCATCGGCAATAGCCAGAGCAGCCATGCCCTCCACGATTGGCACCGCGCGCGGCACCACGCAGGGATCGTGGCGGCCCTTTGCAGATAGGACGCCTTCGCCGCTGGCATCGTAGGTGGCGGTAGTCTGATCGTGGCTGATCGTGGCGGGGGGCTTGAAGGCGACTCTGAAGAAGATGGGCATGCCGTTGGAGATGCCGCCCTGGATGCCGCCGGAATTGTTGGTTTTGGTGTGGAGGCGGGATCGCGGGATGCCGTGCTTCGCGGCAGCTGCGTCGAGGGCTGGTGCGGGAATGAAAGGGTCGTTGTGCTTGCTGCCCTTTATCTCGGCGCCGAGGAAGCCTGAGCCGATTTCGAAGCCCTTGACCGCGGGGATCGAGAGCATGGCGTGTCCGATGAGGGCCTCGAGCTTGTCGAAGGCGGGCTCGCCGAGACCAGAGGGGGCGTTGTGGATGATGCAGGTCACCGTGCCGCCGGTGCTGTCATTCTGATCGCGCAGCTCGGCGATGCGGTTTTCCATGCGTTTGTTGGCGGCGGCATCGGGACACCGCACGGGGAGGAACTGGTCGACTTGGTCGCGGGTGAGTGTGTCGGCGAGGTGGAGGAAGGCTGGGTCGGCGCTCATGGCATCCGTGTCGCCGAACAGCTTGATATTGCCGACGGAGGTGACGAAAGCCACGATCTCAACGCCGTAGATCTCCTTGAGCCACTTCTCAGCGACGGCGCCGGCGGCCACGCGGGCGATTGTCTCACGGGCACTGCTTCTGCCGCCGCCGGAGCTAGCCTTTGTGCCATACTTCTCGAGGTATGTCCAGTCGGCGTGGCTGGGGCGCGGGTACAGATCGATCGTCTTGTCGCCGTAGTCCTTGGGTCTTTGGTCCTCGTTTGGAACCGTGAGTAGAATAGGCGTGCCTAGGGTCTTGCCGAACTCGGTGCCAGAGTGGATGGTGACTCTGTCTTTCTCGTTACGCGGCGTCGTGATGGACGATTGGCCCGGTCGGCGGCGGTTGAGCTGTGGCTGGATGTCATCTTCGACGAGGGCGAGGCCGGGAGGGCAGTTGTCGATGATGCAGGAGACGGATTTGCCGTGGGATTCTCCGGCGCTGGGTGAATAGCGGTGTCAGTATGGCGAGCGATTGGAGGCGGAGGCGATGAGGATGTTCTTACGTGGTCACGCGGAAGTAGTGCCCAAATGTGGACATAGTGGGCAGATGTCGTCTCTCAAGAGATTGTAGAGAGCGATTGAGATGAAGTGACTTGGTTGTGGCCCGTTGGCTGGAGTCGGACGGTTTTCTTGCTGGGAGGAAAGAAATGAGTCTCAATCCGATCTCGGTCAGAGGTGGTGTGAAATTTTGGGTTGGCGGGGGAGGGGCAAGTCGTATGGGGACAGGGACAGCAGCAACAGGGTCTCTGCCTTTTCAAGGCCAAAATATCAATTGATGTTGATGCATAAGAACAATGTTAAATACACAACACATTAAGCACCGTGAGGCTGATATATGAAGTATGATATTGCCTCCCGCAATTCGGACCATGATTCACCTCTCACTTGAATGAGATGACTCTACGCTCGCAAAAGGGTAATTGTTTATCCTGGTCCACCCTGAGCTTCCAAATTTACTTGTTTGACCCAGAATCGACCACGCGACGCCTTTCACGTTACACTTTCGCCTGTCAATACGATCTTGTACATCGAGGCTTCCTTTCAAACCCCTAACTCACAGCTTCTCTTATAATGATAACACCCAACATGCCCTTTTGATATACAAGCTCTATTTTACTTGACGTCTCTCACGCCGGTCATGTCCTCGTCATCGCTCCTCGTCTGGCCTGAGCTCAATAGGTTACTTTTCAACATGGCATTTTTCTTCGCGCCAAGGAGATGCTTGAGTCGTTCTCTTGCAAATTGCCGCCAGCTTGCTCGATGCTTCTCTGTCGACGCCGCAGCTCACCCTTCCAACAAAACTCAAGTCTACATATCTAGGTCTAACGATCCACTATTGAATCTTTCCGTCGAACACCGGCTATTGCAGATCACGCCTCCAGAATCCACAATTCTCATTCTTTACGTCAATGCGCCATGCGTTGTATTTGGAAGGAATCAGAACCCTTGGCTAGAGCTCAATCTACCGCGACTTGCGCAAATCGCCGAGACGCCAGGCGAAATAGGATGGAAAGACTCTCCTGTCAAACTTATTCGCCGACGATCAGGAGGCGGCACTGTCTTTCACGACCTGGGGAATGTTAACTTTAGTGTCATTTGCCCCCCTCAAGCGTTTGACAGGGATAAGCATGCGGAAATGGTAGTTCGAGCTCTCAAATCGCTTGGACGGCAACGGACAAGCGTGAACAAGCGGCACGATATTGTGATGGATGTCGATACGATTGGTTCGCATGAAACGAGTACTTTTAAAATATCCGGATCAGCCTATAAGCTGACCCGTTTACGGTCTCTACACCACGGAACATGCCTCCTCAGGAGTCCCAATCTATCAAATATATCAGGCATGCTGCGATCGCCCGCGGAACCATTCATCAAGGCTCGTGGTGTCGATAGTGTCAGAAGCCCTGTAAGGAATGTTGACCTTGATAACGACCTCTTCAAGGATGCCGTGGTACGAGATTTTGGGCGCATGTATGGGTCGTTCGACGTTCATGCAGAGATCAATGAAGATGCACTGTCGGACCCGAAAACCATGGCTGGATATGAGGAACTAAAGTCCAGGGACTGGATCTATGGACAGACTCCGCGATTCTCTTTCTGCACGTATCCGTTCGCAGAAGATCCTAGGCCCCGACCGCAACTCCCCTTCAACGTGAGTTCACGTCCTACGACTGTTTGTACACTGCTAACTGGGACTGGGACTAGCGGAACTTATTTCTTGAGGCAAGGCACGGATTGATTGAGAAGTTTGAGGTTCAAGGACATCAGAGCATAATAGCGCAACACTTAGGCCAGAGGTCATTACATGAAATTCATGACTGGGTCTCGAATTTAACCCGCGCTGGACTAGATACCAGCGATGCTGAGCAACTCGGCAGCTGGATGAATCAGGTCCTCGGAACAGCATTCACTCGAATCCCATCTCCTGCTACACTTGAGACCGTCTCATGACTAGATGCACATCAATGCACGATATGATTGCGGCCGTCATATAACACCTTCTTGATTGCCGATACCTCCGAATTATTTAACACATGGACGCTGAGAGAATTGTACAACTCGTCGGCTATGGGCGTGGCTTGCAGGGTGCATACTTAGCCTTCAATAGTGGCGGGCGTACGCGGCTGAATCCACTGTGAGAAGTGAGGCTGAAGGGCTGGACTCTTTAATCATCAACAACTGAACCATCCAATCAGCAGTGTCCCTTGAATCTTCATTTGCCTCCAAAGAAAAGGATGAGCGCCGCCTTGTTTCGACTTTGCGCGATGCTCTTTTGATTTCTTGCCACAACTGCTCCTCTCCGATCATGGATCACCTACCCCGACCAAGAGCCACACTGGTCCGGCTGGTCGAAGATCAAATGGTGGAGAAAGATTATAAACATTCGTTCCAAGTTCCCTACCTCCACAATGAGAAATTCCAGTATGACGACTCGAGGTTCAGCAGTTTTGCGATAGACAAGCTAACCGAGACCGATGGCGAAACCATAAATGCTGCGACATATGTGCAATCGTGGCTCTATTTCGGATTGCTGAAAGGTGTTTCAATACATCTGTGGCATACATTTTGAATGGAGCGACTTTGTTCAGAAAGCCGACGGCTGTGCTTATTCTGTGATTACTACCACGAAACTGGATACTCTTATTTACCTTTGGCATGCACGTGAGGCCGATGCACCGCGTGATGAAAAGTTCAAACGGCTGAATCAGATCTCGAGTGTGCTTCGTCGAGCCAATTCTGCTGTCTCTTTGTTAAGCGGCTCGCTTGATCCCGTTACTGCCATGACGAACTTGGACGATCCTGGAGCTGCTGATTTTCCTTCCATGGCGGCCGTGCTCTTATCTGTCAAGATTTTAGGCATGACTCTATCTGAGGCGATTCCAACAGTGTACGGCAACTACATTCCAATACCCGGTGCTATTGAGAAACCACTATTTGAGGCGGACAAAGCCAGCACTTACACGCGACGACTTGAAAAAATCGATTTTCCGAGTTCTTATGACCAGGACCCAATAGTTTCCCAGCTTTTATCGAGAGCTGGCTACTGTCCGTTCCAAGTTGAAAGTTGTGACAGGGAATACATTTCCCAAGACAACTTGAGTCTCCGCTGGTATCTTACCTTCCTCAACCGTGAAGGTATACCTGGTGATCATTCGAGATGCACCGCCAAGAACTGTTCCGGGTACCAAATAGACGAAGCAACATACGAGACCAGGCATTTCCTTGGTCGCGACTGTGACTGCGAATTCATATCCCTGAGCCAAGGCTACGAGATCAATCTCATCCTCTCTTGTGTCCGCCGAGGTGGAACTCCGTTGATTAGGGTCGACTGGCCTCGCGTTCACATTTTCCAGATGGGGCTCGACGACGGGCCTACGCCGCCGTACGTTGCGGTGTCTCATGTTTGGTCCGAAGGCATGGGAAATCCGACTGAGAACGCCCTGCCAAGATGTCAGATGAGCATCCTACAGTACTGCGCCGATCAAGCTTGTCCCGATCTAGCCAATGTCTACTTTTGGATTGATACTCTTTGCATTCCTGTCGGCTGCGAACAGGAGAGGAAACAGGAAATTAGTAAGATGGCCAGCATCTATTCGGGCGCCGAGAAGGTAGTTGTGCTCGACCAATCTCTCATGGAAGCATATAGCGGCACGTATAGAGAGGAGATTTTGATACGCATTTGGAAGTCGCCGTGAGCTTCAAGACTTTGGACATTGCAAGAGGGCCGTCTCGCAAAATCACTCTCATTCTACTTTGCGGATCAATTTCTTGAGCTTCAACATGTGGGACTGGAGAACTCACGGTCTTGGTCCAATGTTATATACTACCAGACAGATATCTCGTCATGGATAGACCGCTATGAAAATCTTGGAGACTCGAGATGCTACAGGATGATTGAGCTTGGTTGCCAACTCAAAGATCCTGAATGTACGCAAGCTTGGGAGAGGATGCACAGGGCCATCCCTCTCGAAGCGGAAGGGGCGCATGGTATGAAGAAGTCTTCACGCCTGTCCCGGACTTTGCGAGGGATGTTGTGTTTTGGGAAAGATGTGGAAGAAAGCCCAGGAGAGCAGGACGGTGTCGACCGGCAGGAGCCCGCACCGCTATCCAAGTCTTTCATCTCACGGATCAACGAGTACAATAAATCCCGCGTCGTCCGAACCATGGCGCTCAATGCTTTTCAGTCATTTGGAAGTCTCCCCCCTTCCCATGAATACACCGAGAACATATCGCCAGCAGAATTGTTCCAGCTCATGCTCGCCTGCCTCACTGTTCGCAATCTTTCACGGCCGGAAGACGAGGCAGTCTGCTTGGCGACTACTCTTGGGACTGATGTTTCTACGATCTTGGAAATGAGATCTCCCGAAGAGAGAATGCGAGTACTTCTCAAATCGATTGGCAAGCTACCACTGGGTGTTCTATTCGTGGACAGCGAAAGACTGCGGGCAGAGGGCCAAAGTTGGATTCCTCGAACACTGCTCAGCCGAGGCGCCCATGCTGTCGAGGGTTATTGTGAGTGTCGGCCTGATGGTAAACTTCTGTATCAGGGTCCAGCGCTTCTCAGTGCGACAGCGTTCACCATCAATAAGTCGCTTCGTTATTTCACATTGGATGTGGGCGGTACAAACCAGTATCTTGTGGGAATTCATCTACAACGCGGACTTGAAATTGGCGATGATAACAGAAAGTATTTCATCATCCCTAGTCGACCGCCTCTGGTGAAGGATCGCGTCCCGCAGCGAGTAGCTATCTTGAGTCTTGCCTCGAAACAGGGCGAGACTTCCGAGTTGACAAAGATCGAATTACAGACGAGGTTTGAGTTCACGGCGTGGCTTTTTGAGTTCTCGGCTCTCGACGCAGCGACACGAAAAGTCGAAGGCAGTCCAGCGGAGGAGTATCAGATCTGGCAGCATCCAAAGAAACACACTTGGCGAGTGGAAGCCGATGCAATTGATGTGATCTCCTCTGACTATCTTGGTGAGGATCGAGCTGTTATCATAGCATGAATGATGAGGAGCTGTTTGATTGCATCGATTGAGGCATGTGAAGCGTAAGGCTGAGTAATAGAAGTATGCAACTGGGTGATGCCGACCAGATCCAATCCTACCCCGTCCCCGTTTCTTTTGTGGCTTAATATCACTCTGCATCGACATCATGATTAGCGACCCAAAAACAATACAGGGCTGTGTCCCTAGACAGAGCAGCTACATAAGGTCCAATAGTCCTCCTGACGCTGGATGAATGTGGAGTCGCGACCGTGCGAAACGTAACAGATTGTGGCCGAGTTCGGGGTAGACGTCGACTGGAAGTAAATTCGATGCGCCGCTCCAGCCACTCCCTGATTCCCTGCGTTAAGGCGCTGCTCGGCCATGCTCGCGGCAGTATAATATGCATGTTCCTGAATGCTGTGCTTATCTTGAATCGGAATTTTTGCACGTAATGGCAATGCAGCTCAATGGTCTAGGCCTCCCGACCTGGATTTGGCTTGGTGCGTCTGACAGATCGCCAAACCGCATAGGGTAGGAGCGAAAATGGGGACGCTCGACCGCGGCCGATAATCCGAACATGCTGCTCTTCCATTAAATAATGTTTAAACATTGCTCATCCGAGATGATCGAGCTCATGGTATGAGTGGTTTCGAGGATAAACTTTGGGTGAAATTCAACTGGGAGGATAAACGTCAACGTGATCACGTTTAACCGGCTGCCGTGGACATACATCCACACACAAAACACATGTGTTCTCCCTCACAGCAATGTCGAGGGCGAGCTTAGTTTATGGACGTAGAACCAAGTGCAAAACAGTAGCAAATACTGACTCCGGCTACCTTGGTGGCGGATGGCTTGCAGCTTGCGAAGCTACTAAACGAAAGTCCCAGCTTACACGCCGCGCTAGATCCATGCGACCACCTGCGGAGTATGAACTGACGGGAGGGCAAAGCAGGGCTCCGCTGAGCTGTCTATACTTCGAGATATTTCTCTGATAGTGAGCAACCATGGCAGATATGTTTTGAGGCGCGTCTAGGGCTGTCCGGAAGCCCGGCCATGGACGAGGGTTTTCTGGGATGAGGCCCACAACAGCTCTCATTGGCCAGCCACCCGTTCACCTTCCTAATGGAGAAGGTATTCGACGAGATCAGTACTAGGAGGAGGCCAGAATCAGCCTGGGTTTCTCGAACGCAGCTGATTATCCATACGTGGTATTGCGATAGGGTCATAGACGCAAGGATAATACCGCGCAGCCTCTTCGGTATGCGCGGCGTGATGTCGATTGTAAGTGACAAGGTCAAGCTAATTACCCCAGGCCAAGGAGACGGATCTCAGGGAACGAGAGATGATGGTGTGAAGGACGCCGATGGTGGCGCTGGTAATATAAAGCTGCCAGCCTCGTCTGCTACCGACTTGGCGTCCGTCATCATTACTTCTCATAGACCTCATCGTATCTCCAGTCTGCGACCTAACAATGCATCAGGTTGTGTGAAGCTTTGAAGCCATGGTGCGCTCCTCTGTCCTCACATCGCTCCTTGCTGTGGCATCCGCTGCCGTGGCTGCTGTGAATAGAGTCCCAGGAGGGTATCTCGTCGAACTTGAGGATGGCCATGTACGTTCCAATTTTGCTGTGTTGAGCATATTAACAAACCGCTGATTGGGCACGTAAAATATGTAGGACAGCTCGTCAGTCGTCAAAGCCCTCGACGGCGAGGCAACTACCCGCATGAAGCTCGATTACAAGCTCTTCAAGGGTGTATCTCTGCAAATTCATGACATTGAAAAAGCAGAGGAGAAGGCCAAGAAGATTGCAGAGATGCCGGCGGTCAAGCACATTTGGCCAATTGACCTCTTTGGCGTTCCCGACGAGAAGGTCCGGGTCGTCGGCACACCCGAGAGCAAACAGATTGCAGCTCGAGATGACAAGGCTGATACGTTTTCGCCGCATATCATGACTCAAGTAGACAAGTTGCGCGCCAAAGGAATCACTGGAAAGGGGGTCAAAGTCGCCATTATCGACACGGGAATTGACTACACGCACCCTGCTCTTGGCAATAAGTACTTTGGAAAGGGTTGCCTTGTTTCGTTTGGTACTGATCTCGTCGGTGATGCATACACCGGTTACAACACCCCCGTGCCTGACAATGATCCCATGGATTGCCAGGGTCACGGATCGCACGTCGCTGGTATTGTGGCCGCGCAGCAGAATCCTCTTGGGTTTACGGGCGCTGCTCCCGGTGTCACACTCGGTGCTTACCGTGTGTTTGGCTGTGATGGCCTTGCTGGAACGGATATTCTCATCTCGGCTTTCAACAAGGCTTTCGAGGACGGCGCAGACATCATTAGCGCCTCTATTGTCGGAGCGCGCGGCTGGACTGAGGAGCCATGGGCTGTTGCTGTGTCCAGAATCGTCGAACAAGGCGTTCCTTGCACGATTTCTGCTGGTAACGACGGCGATCATGGCCTTTTCTACATCAGCACTGCTGCCAATGGCAAGAAGGTCACAGCTGTGGCCGCATACGACAACACCATGACTCCCATTGTATCCTTTCACTCCGAGTACAGCATTGATGGCGGCCCCAAGGTCGACTTTGTTTACACGCCTGGAACCCCTTCGGCCTGGGGCGTCTCACTGCCCCTGTACGCTACCAGCCTCGATACCACCATTGCCAATGACGCATGTACTGCTCTTCCAGACAACACGCCTGACTTGAGCAAGTACATTGTTCTCGTACGCCGTGACGGCTGCCTCTTTGCTCAAAAGGCCCATAACCTTGCAGCAAAGGGTGCAAAATACATGATGATCTACAACAATGTTGCGGGAAGCTTCGCTCCCACGCTTGGCGATGCCGCTGCCAGCATGAACGCCGCTGGCATGGTGACGCCCGAGGTTGGCGCAGCTTGGGTTAAGAGTCTCAAGGCTGGATCCAAGATCACGCTTGATGTGGCGAGCCCGAAGACGGCCAAGGCCGATATCTCACAGAACAACAACACCGTGACTGGTGGAGCGCTGAGCACTTTCACCTCATGGGGCCCAACTTGGGAAATGGACTTCAAGCCGCAAATTGGCGCACCGGGCGGTAACATTCTGTCCACGTACCCCGTAGCCAAGGGCAGCTATACCGTCCTTTCTGGCACGTCTGTCGTGTCCTATTACCGCTGCTATTATCGCTTTGATTTCGGAAGTCCGAGGCACTTTGGAGCCAGAGCTCATCAACGACTTTCTTTCTGCTACTGCTAAGCCCCAACTGTTTAATGATGGTACCAAGTTCTACGATAAACTCGCTCCTGCTGCTCAGCAAGGCGGTGGCATGATCCAAGCCTACGACGCTGCTTACACCACTTCTTTACTCTACCCGTCTAGTTTGTCATTCAACGATACGGAGCACTTCGCCACTGATCTCAACTTCACCATTAGCAACAAGGGCAAGAACTCTGTCACGTACAAGCTGGGACACGTACCCGCCCTCACCATGTATACTCTCCAGAAAGACTATGTGTACCCCATGGCATTCCCTAACGAAGCGGTCAATGCCTATGCAACTCTCAAATTCTCCCAAGACAGCGTCAATCTTGCTCCTGGCCACCGAGCCTCTATTGGTGTGTCCCCTAAGGGGCCAGGTGGTCTTGATGCGAAGCGTTTGCCCCTTTGGTCCGACTACATCACCATCAACGGCACGGATGGCTCTGCTCTGTCCATGCCATACCAAGGTCTTGCCGGATCTCTCCACAGTGCTATCGTCCTCGCGTCCGATCAGTCCTGGATTTTCCCCACCAATGACGCAAAGACCTACGTTCGGTCACCCGACAACGCAACCTTTGTCGTGCCCTCCCCCGGAAAGGCCACTGGTCAAGATGTTCTTCCCGCAGTCTACGTCGGTCTCGCGCTGGGATCATCAAACATCCGCGTGGACATTGTCCCAATGACCACCTGTCCCCCCAAGAACTTGACGACTGAGTTCATGGGCGTCAAGACTATCGGTCAAACATTTGGGTTCCCTAGCTTCTGGAACTCTAGAGGAATCAGCTGGTGGTCGTGGGACGGTAAGCTCGACTCCGGGAGCTACGCTCCTGCGGGTAAGTACAAATTTGTGACGAGGGCGTTGAAGATCTATGGGGATGCGAGCAAGAAGAAGGATTGGGATGTTGCGAAGACGCAGTCGTTCTATTTGAAGTATAAGTGATGTACATTCGCTGAAGAAACGTAAAGAGTTGTACAATAATAGGAGTTCACATTGGTATAGTTAGTGGGCGAGAGTACTTAGCTCAATACATATAGCACATTAAGACATTCTAATATTCGTATAGAAAACTATAGACAAAATTATATCAAACTATAGATATCTCCTCACAGAGCATTATGTCAGTCTCTATCTTTATGCTCAATACTCAGAGACATAGTCGACCTCCCAATGACGTCCTCAGCGACCGAACCCATTTGCGCTGCGTCGCGGCGAATAAACCCTATTCTCTGTAAGTACTGAACATTTTTTCTCTGCCTCATACATCTCTGTGGGAGTGGCATAATTTTCTGGCCGAAGCGTTATACCATCGGGCTTTGTGAGGAAATGCTGAGCAGCCCAGAGCGGGTGACGTTCTCCCACATCGTTGACTTGTTGTAGAGCCAGATCAACCCATCGGTCAAGCGGGATGGTTGAGTATGGTAAATCCATTTCCTGATAAATCTGTTCCCAGAACTCGGACATGTACATGCCATCGAGCATATCTATTGACGCGGAGATTGGGCCTTCGTCAAGTATCTGGTTCAAAATGTTGTTGGAGACGCGATCTACCTCAGCGACATGCAGCCATGCGTCTTTCTGTTCTAGAGGCGCTGCTTGTAGGGATACAGCCGTTGCAGTCGAGCGCCACAAGAAGTCATCAACGTTGGCCACGCCGTTGTGCTTGGAACCAATGATCAATCCTGGCTTGACGACCGACACGCGATTTTGTTTAGCTGGAAGCCTGGCTGCAATGTCAAGCACGGCCTTTTCTGCAATGATCTTGGTCTGAATGTATCCGCTTTTGGAAGATAACTTATCGAATAACTCAGATGTGGCGTAGTTGTCGATTTCTTTCATTCCACCTGAGATGTACACAAATTTTGCATGAGCGGGTGAGGATGTTGCAATGCGCAGCAATTGGATTGTCGCATCGACATTGGCAGCCTCGAGGCGCTCGTAGTCAGCGTTCCAGTTGACGACTGCGCCGTTGTGGATAATGGCATCCACAGTTTTCGTGGTAGAAGTCCCTTGCAAAAATTGCATTTGTGACTCTGAGAGTCCAAGGGATGGCTGGGACAGGTCGCCTACCCAGACGGTCAGTTTGGATACGTCAGCAGAATCCCACCACCCGGCGACTTTCGCTGTTCTTGAAACCCGCTGTAGTCCGTGCTCTACCGAGGATGCACGAACGAGGACGATGACTGAGGAGATGGACTTTGTCAAGAGCAATTGTCTCAGTATCTCGGTCCCAAGGTACCCTGTTCCGCCGGTCAAGAATACAGTGGCATGCTCAGGGAGACGAAGGATTGGTGCCGCTGTGGCTTGCTGGAGGTTCCACGTCTGCTCCATGATGGATGTAAATTTCTGCTTCAAGTCCACCGAGGTTTCATCCTGGTTCTCTTCGTGTTTCGTTTCCTTCTCGATGAGCTGAGCCATGCCAGCGATGATGGTTCTCTTGCTGTTGATTAGCGACAAGCCAAGCGTCACTCCGTAAGCCTTCAAAACACGCTGAGCTAGATTGACGATTGTGATGGAGTCTCCGCCAATGTTGTAGAACTTGTCCTCGGCACCTATCCGTTCTGGTGGAATGTTCAGAACCTGAGACCAATGGGCGCGAATGTCGAGTTCCAAGTCTGTAGTGCAAGACCGGGATGGCTCGATGCTCTTTGCGAATTGCAATAACTGCGAAGCTGTCATTGCTTGAAGCTTTTGTCGCAAGCTCGATCTGTCCAATTTTCCGTTGGTAGTCCTTGGCAAATATTCGATGGGGATGAAGTACTTCGGGATCATTGATGGTGGTAGAACTGCTTGTAATTTACTTGCGAGGTCTGTCGGAACGTCCCGACTATACCCATTTGCGAAGAAGATGAAGGCGACAAGAGATTCGATGTGGCCGCGTTGAACAACGTCCACAGCTGCGCGATCAATCTCAGGATAGATAGTGGTGATTTGATGCTCAATGTCCCTGGCCTCCATTCGCTGTCCATGAAGCTTGATCTGGTCATCTTTTCTTCCGATGTAGTCAAACGTGCCATCTGCTTTACGTCGAACCAGGTCTCCCGTTAAAAAGGCTCTAGAGTGATGTCCAGAAGGTAGCCAGTCAACACTCTCAATCCACTTCGGTGGCGACGCATCATCATTGAGGTAGCCTTGCGCTAATAGCGGCCCCTGGATGAGCAACTCCCCGATGCAATTCACTGGAACTAATTTAGTCGTATCTGAAGGCTCAACAACCCAGAACGAGCTTGAGATTGGACGACCGATATTAGTTGATGCGTCGGCGCGACAAATGTCGTGGTTCCAAGAACATATGGATGCCTCAGCCGGTCCATATCCGTTATATACCTGAATACCTCGGCCTGCCCAGCGCTGAACAGATGCTGCAGATACAGCTTCACCGCCAAGGTATAGTGTTTTCAACCCTGGCACCTCTGGGGCGAGCAGGTCAGCCACTGTCGGCGTCAAGAAAGCCCAGTTCGCCTCCGAGAGTTGAATAAATCCAGCTAGATCGTGAGTTCTTTCAGCTTCGGATGGGATGCAGATGCAAGCACCTCGAATGAGGGATACTAATATGTCGAGAACCGCTACTTCAAATGAGTATGAAGAGAACTGTAAGACTCGTGTTCCGGGTCCGATCCCCATTTCAGCGCCATACCCATCGGCGGATGAACATATGTTCTCATGAGAGAGTAAAATCCCCTTCGGCTTCCCGGTGGTGCCAGAGGTAAACAGAATGACGCTCATATCGGCCGGCTGCACAATACTGTCGATCTCCATAATTGAATTGAGTCGTGAAAGTTCACCTTCATTTACAACCAATGTTGGAATGCCAAGCTCCTGAAGCACATTGGCGGACTCCTCGGAGCACAATGCAATGCTTGACTTGCTTTCTTCTGCAACAATGCGTAAGCGAGCCACAGGAGAAGAAGGTTCAACAGGCACCATGGTTCCACCAGCATATTGTACAGCGACCATTGCTACGACCGCCCACGCTGACTTTTGAAAGCAAACAAGAACTCGTTGATTGACCGTCACACCGAATGTTTGTAGTTTCGCTGCTAGTTTCAATGCCATTAGTTCCAGTGCCTCATAGGTGAGTTCTTGATCCCACGATTTGATCGCCTGATTGTGCGGCCATTGTCGAAATTGCTCCTGCATTAGCCAAGGGACGCAAGAGACTCTGGGTGTCTTCAGCCTGCTAGACTTTAGAGCATGCTCCAAATCCCATGGTCCTACAAGATTCACGTCATGCACAGCAATGTCCTCTTGTGTACAGAGTTGTTGCAAGACGTGATCTAGTTGCTTGGAAACTGCGTCAACCTCGCAGGCAGTCAAATAAGCTTCGTCGTACGTGAACAACAGATCGACATTGCTATCGGTAACAAAAGCTTGAGTTACTAGCGGGTAATTGAAGAAATTGTTTTCCATGTTATCGGAGGTTGACTCAGAATCGCGCAACAGAGTAAGTATATCTTCTTCATCTTAGCTTTTATTTATGATGCGGGGTTGGATGACGAGCAGATTCTTGAAGTCGCATGCTTCGCGTGCTTCGGGAATAACTTTTGCAATATTTTGTATACCAAATTGCTCAAATGGCACCATGCTCATCGCGTCTTCCTGCAGGGAGAGCAACAACTGTTTTTTGGTCTCAAAATCCGTAAGGCGAACTCTGACAGGCACTGTTGCAATCATTGGACCGGGCATTCGGTCAAGCCCGGGAACATTTGCTTGTCGTCCCGACACTGTTGTCCCGAAGCATATGTCTTTTGTGTCGCAGTATCGCGACAGTAATATGCTCCAAGCTGCCCTTATCAAAGTCGCTTTTGTGACAATGGAAGGGGTCATGTACGGCAGGTTGGCTGTGGAGCGAAAGATGCCTGTAGATTTGGGAAGTGATGGATTGGTTGTACGTTTCATCTGCGGAAATTCCGCCCGCGTCGATTCTTCAAGATATGCCGAAAGATACTTTCTGGCTGCAGACTCGTCGATTGTCGAGGTATATTTGACGAAATTGGCGAATGGATGCAGCTTGACTGGCTCAGTGCCGTAGTATGCGGCTCTAAACGTTTCCATCATCAGCTTTAGAGTCCATGCATCGTACACAGAATGATGCATTGCAAGAACAAAGATTCTGTTCCCGTCCTCTTTTTGAACCAGGCTATAGCGACAAAGTGGTTGTCCATAACTGAATTCGTGCATGCCAACTTGCGTTGATGACTGTTGTTGGGCCCATTCGCAGCTGTCGCGGACAACTACCTGGTAGTGTTCGCCCTGAATGAGTACAATTCGAGTTCGAAGGTTAGCGCAAGTAGCCACTGTCTTTACCCATGCCTGCATAAAGCGCTCCGTATCAACGTTGTCAGAGATTCTGTAGCTGCTCCAATTGATGTACGAGCCGAGCTGCTTAATTGACAAAGACATTAGACCCGTTTGAAGAGCGGTGCAAGGATAAATATCTTCTATGTCGTCGATTCTCTGCAGTCTAGGTATTGCAGCGAGGATTTCCTATTTGTTTGGGAAGGGGAAAAGAGAAAATGGCTGCGTCTGGTAGATTAAGTCTGTCGTTGACTCCGTGGATGCGGCTGCAGTGGTCGCCGCCATATCTGACAGGGGAGGGCTGCTGAACACCATAGGTACTGTGAGAAGAATATCATGCTTATGTGCTAGGGCTACTAGCTCGATGGCTAATATTGAGTCTCCTCCGATGCCAAAGAAGCTATCTCTGCCAGATATGTCTTCAGCGGTCAAGTGCAACACACGAGCCCAAAGCTGAGCGAGCTTCCATTCTGCGTCAATGTCTCTGGTCATGCCGCCTGCCACACTTTTCGTAAGCTTTCCAAATTTGAAGTCTTCCGTGTTGAGTTTGCCGGCTATGACAAGTCCTCCACATGAGTCATACCGAGCGCGCAGTCCGGTTTTGTAAAGGGTCTGCCCATTCTGCTCAAAATTCAGCCGCCCGCGGCTGTTAGAGACGGCTGTCACCTCTTCATTATTTCCGTACTCGTCTGGTATGTCTGATGCATAGTAAAACAGCTCGCCTGTACAACCAACAGGGACAGGTTTGGCAAGGTCGCGAGGGTCGACAATAAGAGACATGGGTTTCGCGCTATTCCATCGATTTCTCATCTCCGCGTCCCAGTTTCCTAACACTGAAACGTCGCGCAGAGGCGTTTCGTCTTGTCGAAGAAGCTGTTCGACGACATGGCTAAAATGATTGGATAGCGCAGTCACTTCAAAGTCAGAGACTACGTCACTTTGATAGGTTAAGTGCAGCAATATCTCACTATCGGATAGGAATCATTGCGCAATCAATGGGAGGTCAAAGTAGCTCTCCACAGACTCCAAGCTTGAGTATTCACTGCTCTGCGCGGCTTGTAATAGAGCATTTTGATCCGGTGACGCCATTTCAATCTGTCTCGTGGGCTGCACCACGAAAAGACTGTAAAAATCACAAGCTGCCCTTGTTGTTGAGTTTATTTTCGCAATATTCTGAAGACCGAATTGTTCATACGCAATCATATCAGACGATTGAGCCTGCACTTGATGCAGAAAATCCGTGATTGACATGTCTTCCTCGATCAGGATTCGAATTGGAACTGTCGCGATCGTCAAACCCGCCATGCTGCTAATGCCATCAACAGGAGCGAGTCTTCCAGAGACCGTCGCCCCAAAACAGATGTCATTTGTCATATTGTATTGAGCCATCACAATCGCCCACGCGGCACGAAGGACGGTGGCGTGTGTTATGGATGTCATCTTCCCATTCGTAAGATCAACGGCCTTCTTGACGATCGACGCGCTCCCGCCTAAATGTTCCCTACTAGGAGGGGTCGGGGAAATAGCTCTGGTGGCACCATCCAGCTGCCGAGCCCAATATTCCCTTGCCTTTGGACATCCATAGACAAGGTGTAGTTGACGAAATGCGAATATGTTCTTGGAGGGACCACTTCCGCACCCTTGTAGAATCTGCGTAGAGTGTCCATGATAAGATTGATAGTCCATCCGTCGAAAATAGCATGATGGACTGCGACAGAAAACGTGAGCGACCCCCGGGTGTTTTTCAAGGCAAATCTCAACAAATATGTGCCGTAACGCATTTCACATTCACCAAAGCTTGTTGCAGTATCCTGATGTTCGCCCAAGGATATGTTCTTCCACTCAGGACCCTTTTTGACAATGACTTGCCACGATCGCCTATTGACCCAAGCGATCTTTGGTGCGAAGATTCGAGCAGGTTCTGACTGTCTTCGCCCAAGCCACTTTGAATCGCTCAATGTCAACACCAGCGGCGATGGTGTATTGTTGTTTGGCGATGTAAGAGCCTGGACGCTGTTCTGCTAGAGCCATGAGTCCTTCTTGAAGCGAAGTGCAAGGATATATATCTTCAATGTCATCCATCGAGGTTATGAGACACTGCTTCTCGATTTCTGGCAAAATCCCATTCAGTAGGGGCTTGGGTACCAAGCCGAATGGCGCGATTGCGTCTCTTGTGTTGTCAATCTCACTCCGGTTTGGTTGAGTCGCTAGAGCGGCAAGTCGGTCGAGTCGAGGGTTCTTGAATACATCGGCGACAGTAAGGTGAATTCCCCGGCTTCTCGCTGTTTTAACGAGTTCAATGGCACTTATTGAGTCGCCGCCAATCTGCAAAAAGTTATCGTCTTTGCCGATTTCCTTCGCTTTCAAATGCAGAATATTCGCCCAAATATCCCTGAGCTCTATTTCCATAGGAGTCTCTGTCGCAACTCTCGCCCTGCTAGTCAAAGTGAACGAACTGATCTGCTTGGGACTTAGATTTGAAGCGATTTCTCTGAGTGTCTTTCTATCCAGTTTCAGAGACGAGAAGAGTGGAAAGGATCTTATGGGGACGAAGATGGATGGAATCATATAGTCAGGCAAACTTTCTCTTATCCGAGAAACACATTCTTGGAAGATGCTTCTAGATTTTTCGTTTGAAGGAAGTTTCTGGTCAGGATCGAGTTCGTTTCCGCTGTTCTGGTAGAGAGATTGTAAATAGTCATTGTTGAAGAACACGAAATAAACTAGAGCATTGCGCCTGCCGAGCCCGGCGAGCTCCACGACTACATGCTTTGCGTCATGAATCTCCATTCGTACAGCTGCTTCAATCTCGCCTAGCTCGATGCGCTTACCTCGTACCTTCACCTGCGCATCTTTGCGGCCGAGGTATAGTAGATCTCCAGAGGGGAGATACTTGACCAGATCACCAGTTTTGTAGAATTTCCACGCACTGGCCGGCGAATCTGCTTGCACGAAGTCCAATTTTTCAAGGAAGACACTCTGTGTCATCAATACGTTGTTGATATAACCTTTTGCAATGTTCTGGCCATTAATTACCAGCTCACCAACACAGCCGACGGGTACCGGTTCGTGGTGATTGTCGGGATCGACCACATAACAATGGCTTGCCAAGGGCTTTCCAATGACATTCGGCGGAGGCTTTGATGATTTCACATCGAAAGCTAAACAGTTGATCACCGTTTCAGTCGGCCCATAGCCATTAATGAGACGGACATGCTCAACCCATGTTTCCTGCACATCTTTGGGAAGTGCCTCCCCAGTTACCACGAGAGTCTTCAGCTGAGACACTAGCTGGATCGAGAGTCCTCGCAAATGATGGCGTGAGCACCGCGACATCCACATGAGATTGGTTCATAAACGACGATGTACTTTGAACTCCGCTCGACTTCGGTCGGAACACAGACTGTGCCACCCTGGGTCAAAGTGCAGAAAATGTTCATTACGTTGACATCAAAGTTGTAGTGGGAAAACTCAAGAAGCCTTGTTCTGTCACAGATCCCATATCTCTTGGAAAGAGCATTAATGCTCACTGATAATGCGCCGTGTTGAACTAGGATGCCTTTGGGTTTGCCTGTGGTGCCAGAGGTGAAGAAGACGTACGCCGCATCCGATGGTGATAGTAGGTGTTTCTGAGTTGCCGACGTCATCGAGTGCTGATCCAACAATTCAGTAGAGAGCACAATCATATGGTCGGCCAATCTCGTGCAGGACATCTCTTGTGATTGCGATACCACGACGCACTTTGCGCCAGCCTCTTCAACTAGGCTCTTATTGCGGGCAAGAGGATTTGAGGCATCCAGTGGTACGTATGCCGCACCTGCTTTCATTATGCCTAGAATGGCAACAACAGCCCATGAGGACTTCTCAAAACATATCGGCACTATACAGCCCTTCTCGACTCCAATTGTAGACAAATGATGTGCAAATCTGGTCGAAAGCTCATCCAATTCTCCGTAGGACATGGAAGAGCCTGTCGTGTGGATGGCCTCTTTTTGGGGATGGAGCATGACTCTAGCAGATATAAAGTCAAGCACATTAGTTTGATCCTTCGGGAGGTCTACTTCATCATTCCATTTCTGTATCTGGCTCAGATCCCATGGTCCAGCTACTGAAATAGCTTCCAGAGTCTTGTCTTGTTGAAGAATCAGCTGTCGGGCCACGTTTTCTAATTGATGGGACAACGCTGTAGCTTCTTGCTCTTCCAAGATGTTTTCATTGTAGCTGATGAGAATGTCAATGTCGTTTGATACAGATAAACCAACCTGTACAACGAGAGGATAATGTCCGGCAACCATGTTCGCAGCCTCTTCTACTGTTTTCCCCAGCGGAAGAACTGCACTGTCCGAGTCGCTTATCCCGACGTCAGCCACAGGCTGGACTACCAGCTGGCTAGTAAACTCGCAGGCATTGCGGATATCCTGACCGAGCCTCGCTATTCTGCGCAGACCGAATTGCTCGTACTCTATCATCTCCGTGGCTTGATTCTGGACACTTTCCAGGAACACGGCAACTTCATCGTTCTTCGAGAATTTTACCCGTACTGGCACGGCTGCAATGGTTGGCCCTGCCATCAGGTTAAGTCCAGGCACAGACTCCTGCCGGCCTGAGACAATCGCCCCAAAACAGATATCGGTCGTATCATTGTATTGGGCAAGCAAAATTGCCCATGCAGCACGTATGATAGTACCTTTGGTGAATCTCGAGTCCGATGGCGCTGGTAGACAAGCCCTCCTTTGAAAGTGCCGTCTCGCGCCAGCTGTGGGCTTTTGGGTGCCTGCATTGAAATTTATTTCGGGAAATGTTGTTGACCTAGCGTTCTCAAGCTGACGGCTCCAGTACAATTGAGATTTCTTGATGTTTTTCGACTCCGCATTTTGAATAAAAGAAGAGAAGGGTCTCAGTTGTAGAGGCTCGGTACCGTCGTAAGCGCGCTGTAGCACTTCTATCATCAGACGGGCAGACCAGCCGTCATAGATGGAGTGATGCATAGTCAAGATGAAGAACGAGGCACCATCGGAATCCCTCCGTACCAGCTCGTAGTAGCATAGCCGAGTCCCGAATTCCATGGCTACGTCCAACAGCGCAGTCGATGGATCGGAACTTTCGGCAGTCTGTTCCCAGTTTATGTCGTCTTTGACGACCAGTTGCAGCGATACGTCATCCAGCATAACAATTCTTGTCCGCAAGTTTTCGCATCGTTGGACTGTCTCTTCCCAGGCTTGGCGGAATCTCTCCACTACGACGTGCTCGGGAATTTGAATCACTCTTCTTGTGATATATGATCCTCTCGTCTTCATGCTTAGCCCCATCAAACCCTCCTGCATTGCGGTACATGGGTAAGCATCTTCGATATTCTGGCTTTCCTTCAGGCTGCATGCTTGTTTTAGTTTCAGTAGCGTTTCGTGCAGATTTGTAGCATCGAGCAGACCAAAGCGCTTTACAGGCAATGCTGACTCTTTTTCCGGCTCTATCGCGTTGGCAATGTCGCACAGGCGCGGGTTTTTGAAGATTGACGCAGCATCGAGCTTAAGATAATTTTCATTTGCCAAAGATGCTAGAGATATAGCGGATATGCTGTCGCCACCAATCTTCATAAAATTATCTGTTTTCCCAATATTTTCAGGACTCATGTTCAAGACTTCAGCCCATAAGCTCCTGAGTAGGATCTCCATCGGGGTAGTAGGCTCGATTCTCTCATTTTTACCTGGTGTGAATAAGGCGACCTGTTCTGGCGAAAGACTCTCTACTGCTTTCTTTAGTTCCTTCCTGTTCAGCTTCAGGGATGTTGTAAACGGCATTGACTGAACAGGTAGCATGAATGTAGGAATCATGTAGTCGGGAAGAATGTCGCCCAGCCCTTGCGACAGATCGTTGAGGGTACGTTGCAACTCATTGTCCGGTTTTTCGAATTGAATCGAGCTCCCTTGCCGCGCGTCTTCACGGCTCTCTTTTGTCTCATTATGTTGTTCTCGATAGCAAATGACTGCGATCAGCTGATGACCTGAGTGCAGCTTTGCTAAGTCCACGGCCACATGTTCTATTTCAGGCTGGATAAACTTCATGGCCGATTCAACTTCATGAACCTCGATACGGCGACCTCTCAATTTCACCTGGGTATCCCGTCTGCCAACGAGCTCTATCTCGCCGTTTGGTCGATATCGCGCGAGGTCACCTGTTCTCAGAAACCTCCATTCGGCGCGGGTTTCGGCTCGGCTTTTGGGGAACCAGCTATAAGATCGTTTGAAGAGAACATTCGTCAGATTTTCGTCTCCAATATAGCCTCTAGAGAGACATGGGCTGTGGATTATGAGTTCACCTGTAACCCCGATTGGGGCTAGTCTTTCATTGTCGTGAGAGTCTACTATCAAGCAATAGCAATTAAAACCTCGACCAATGATACGAGGTAATTCCTCCTTTGACTTGAACTCATGAACAGTGCTCCAGATGCCAGCTTCCGTGAGCCCATACGTGTTCATCAGCCTGAGCTGTGCGCTCCATTGCTTGATTAAATCCGATGTGCTTGGCTCTGCTCCTATGACCAATGTCTTCAATCCAGGTATGTCTTGGGGATTTAGCGTCTGTACCATGGATGGGGTTAAATTTGCATTGTTCACTCTGGCTGCGCGCATAAATGATGCTGCGTTGAATATTCGCTCTTCGTCGGTAGGAATGCACACCGTGCCGCCCGCCATGAGCGTTCCGAACATCTCCAGCAAAGACACATCGAATGTGTATGCTGCGAATTGGAGGGTTCTTGTGCTTTCGTCGAGGCCATATGCCTGTATCTGCGCCACTAGACTTTTCGCGGCGGCGCCATGCTCCATCATGACCCCTTTCGGTTTACCAGTCGAGCCAGAAGTGAAGATGAGGTACATCGGGCTTTTCGAATCGATGTTCACACCATCCAGTCGTTGGGTATCTGGTGTAGAGTCAGTCTCCAAGCCAGATCGGATCTCGATAAGCCTCGGTCCCATGTTTTCACAGGAGTTGTATTGTGCCGAAGACGTAACGAGATATTTAGCACCGACTTTCTCAATCAACGCTTGTCTCCTGGCTCTTGGATGTGACGGATCGAAGGGAACGGTAGCAGCCCCAACCATCCAGATACCTAACATGGCAATTGCCGCCAACGGTGATTTCTCGAGGCATACAGGGACAATGGAGCCCTCATCCACCCCCTTTCTATGGAGAAGATTCGCAAACGCAGTCGACTGAGCAGCCAGCTGCCCGTATGTCATGGATCCAGCGGAGGAATAGATGGCCTCCCGATCCGGATGCGCCCGTGCTCTTGCTCGAACTATCTCATGTACAAAGCCATGAAAGTCATTCAGTCGCTCTACCTCTTGTTCCATATTCCACTTCAATGCTTGCTCAAAGTCCCATGGGCCGGTTACAGAAATGTCCGCGATCGTTGTATCGGCTCCAACTCGCACCAATTGTTGTACTACGTTGCAAAACTGGTGCGACAAGGCGTCGACTTGGTGTGAATCCAAAACACCAGAGTCATAGCTCATGACCAGGCCGACATCACCATCTTTTCGGAGCTGCGCTTGCATCAGAAGCGGATAGTTGAAGAAGCTGTTCTTAGCCTCCTCGGCTAAGTCGCCAAGTTTCAAGATTTGTTCGTCATTGTGATTCCTTGGAATCAACTCCAATGCCGGCTGCACTAGTAGTAAACTCGAAAATTTACAAGCCTCTTTCGCGTCAGGACTAACTTTGGCAATGTTTTGTAGTCCAAACTGCTCGTGACGGATCATGTCAGCCGCTTGCTTTTGAACGTTTGCTAACAGCGTTGTGACAGTCATTTCCCGGCCCACAGAGACTCTCACGGGCACCGTCGCGACAACGGGTCCAAGCATCGTTTCTATGCCCGCAACTGGAGCTTGGCGACCTGATACTGTCGTACCGAAACAAATGTCATAAGTATCATTGTAGCGGGCTAGCAAAACAGCCCAAGCTGCGCGAAGAATTGTAGCAGTGGTCCATGATGGGTCGGCGAAATGGCTCAATTGTATGATGCTCTGGTGATGCCTATCCGTCCGCCGTTTTGTGGTCTCTGATTGAGGCAACTGCGGGAAAGTCGATCGTTTGGCACCAGCTAGTTCTGTTTTCCAGTAATTGATTGTGTGGTTGGTGTTTTGAGTGTGAGTGTACTTGATGAATGCTGAGTAATTTGGTATCTCCTTCATTAGAATGTGCGATTGGTAGTAAAAGCGATGAAAAATGTCCAAGATATTGCGAACGGTCCAGCCGTCAAAGACAGAATGATGCATCATCCAGACGAAAAAGGACGATTCAGTAGATGGCGCATGCACGATCCCAAATCGGCACAACCTTGAGCCATAAGTTACAATCATCTCTTCAGTCTCACTGTTGGCAAGTTGGATGGGATCCTCCCAAATGAGATCATTTTTCAAAACAATTTGCCAAGCAGTAGCTCCTGCTTGGATTATTCTGATTCGTAGATTTGTACAGACTTCAACGGTCGCTTCCCAAGCTGCTTTGAAGCGATGAACGTCCACATTGAGAGGTAGTTGATGAACCTTGCGAACTGTGTAGGATCCAGGTTGCTTTATCGCAAGGCCCATCAACCCTTCCTGCAGCGGCGTGCATGGGTATGCGTCTTCGATATCTGCGTCACCTTCCACACCGCATTGCTTGCGGGCACTCTCGAGCACGTGAGGAAGCTTCGATGCAGGTACCATGGCAAATGGAGCCATTGCGCCAATTGCTTGTGACGTTGTCAAATAAGCAGCTTCCGCCATGGAATCCAGCGTGGCATTTTGAACGATAGTTGCAACACTGAGGCTGATGTTGCACCTTTGAGCCAATGTCGACAGTTCTATGGCTGTGATGGAGTCCCCTCCAAGCCGCATAAAATTATCATGACTGCGAATCAAATCCGGTCCTATCCGTAGTACCCGCGCCCATAGTAGTTTTATGGCTTCCGCCCGTGGACTTTGTTTATTTCCTGTGGCTTGAGGGCCCAGAACGTTTAACACAAACTGTTCGAATTCCTCCTGAGTCTGTTTCTGAACGGGGAGAAGTAAGTCACATTGACTCATTGGCGCTTCAGTACCACCCTCATTTGATCGTGGAACCTCTGATACAACAATCCATCGCTTCGGCAGTATCAGTCCCCTGAGCACCAAGCTTTTCTTCTTCGTCGAGAGCGCCTTTCGCGCTTCCTGAATTGCGGCTCTCCCTTCATCAGGCGAGGAACTGTGAAGGAAGATGTAAGCAGTCCACAGTGAAATCGTGCCGTCCTTCAGCGATTTCACGATTCGGGTCTCTTTAATGGCGGAATGTTCAACTATCAGGAGCTCAGATTGGCGGCGCCATGCCTCCAAATCACGCGATGAGATATCGGTATCGACTCTCGCGGATTTGTGATTGTGGTTCCCAAGGCTCGCATCTTGGTCATCGTCGATCTTACCTGGAGTCATGACTTCCCTGCTAACTCCTTGGTTAGCGAAACGAATGCAATGACTACTTCACGAGATCGAATCCGAGCGCGGTTGCAGAAGAAAGACGAATTGTACATCTTCCATGCTCTTGTTCGAAATTAACAAATCTGGCTGCGCTGGGCGAGAAATGCACAACATATGAGCGATATGCTTGACAGGGGCCGGCTTTCCAGGGGCAAAATCATAGCAATTTGCTTGCTTACACCCTTCCATTGAATTTTTAGGCTATTGTTTCTTATTTCACTTTGGAGGTTGTGCGATGGGGGCGCCGGTCAGCTTACATCGGAGCATGGCAAAAAGCGGCGGGAACCGTCTGATATCGCGCCCCGTGGGGGGTCCAACAAGTCTTGTGGCAAACCATTCAGAGGAGTCGCAATCCATTGTCACCGAGACGCCATTTCGATGAACTCTTGCCATGACATGGGGTGGTACTGCTCATTCCCATTCGCATGCCATGGACTTCAACCAACACCTCTGAGAGCTCTGTTGCTCACCGCGCATCAAGAAATACAATGCTTCATTCCAGCCTTCCGGATTTATGTCCTCCCTGCAGGGTTCTCAAATTCGAACCTTGCCTGAGTTGGCAGGCCCTTTGCGATGCTGACAGGCGATGTAGGTGTCTCCACAATTGATTGAGTAATGAGGACAAAAACAAGCCAAGGCCCGCCATAATCATTCATGGAATCCGCCATCCGGGGTGGTGCAGGGTGATGCTCGCATATGTGTAGTCCAAGGACGAAGGGCTCTGCTGACAAAGATCTTGGCCTGGTGTGGTTGCCGAACTTGCCGTGTTCTGGAAATATGCAAGCCTGGCGACCAACCATGACAAATTGATAATTAATGACAATCACGTGCTTGTAGGGAATATTATTGTTGGTGTAGGACGTACTGAATTTTCCGGTATCGTCATCGACCACGACTATTTTTGAATTTGGCGAGCGGATACAATTGTCGCATCACCAAACAGTGGAAACCCACCAAGACAACTGCTTTTCGGCGGTACAAAGAACAAACTTCCATCAGCGGCGAACAGCTCTGGCACTACCAATCAATTACTCACATTAGTAGATATTCTCGTCAATTGACAAGCAGAACACAGCCATTTGAAAAGGCTGGTCCATGCGCAAGACATTGGCCGGCCATACGACACGGGCCGACAGCTCGGAAATATGTTACTAGATGAGGAGCTCCGCTATGATGGCGCAGCTTGTCGACGACATCTGCGAATCCTCCTCGAAAAGGCAACATTGCGCGAACCACGATGATACTTTACGGCGTCACTGATACATAGCAGCAGCACAGCCGTGTTCTCCATCGTCGTGAGAACCCCGTATTCGTCCAAATTCTACTCCGCGGTCTCCGTCTTTGACGCAGCTAGCCTCTGCGCTAGGGAGATGCTGGATGTCATGAATGTCGGCAGTGCAAAATGTAACCTCAGTTCTCAGTTGTCTCATATTACGCAAAGCAAAATGTCCGAGTATTTCTTGAGCCGCAACCCGCAGAGTCAAGACTGAAATCTTCACGGCCATCATTCTCTGATTCAACCAGAAGACTTCTACAATGAGACCAGTGGTGGTTTTCTCTCAAATCATCGGCCTGCTGCAGGCGCGGATCATAGGAGCTCATGCCAGCTCGACTCATGGAAGGCCGTCACGAGGATTACCTCGATCCGAAAATGCGTCCATCAACCCCCTGACTGAGGAATTCGGCAAGTATATCACGAAGCCCATGGACGACTGGAAAGTGCCTGGCATGGCCATTGCTGTTGTCGACGGGGAAGATGTCTACACAAAGGTTAGTGGATCAAATTCGAGCCCTGAGGAGAAGCACCTGCTCACGCTGTCTAGGGATACGGCTACTCGATGCTCCCTGACACAAAAGCGACACCCGAGACACTCTGGTTCAGAGGTTCCACGACAAAGGCCTTCCTTGGTGCCACTCTCGCATCATTGATCTCAAACGGCTCTTACGACGAACTCAAAAACGGGTGGAGTACACCTATCTCTGCCATCATCCGGGATGACTTCGTCCTACAAGATGAGTGGGCAACCGACCACTTGACGCTCGAAGATGCTATCAGTCATCGCACCGGCATGCCTGGTCACGATAACGCGTGGAAGCGAACCAAAGACGGCAAGAATGTTCCTCTCAAAGATACCGTACGCAACCTGAGGAATCTCCCCTTGGCTGCTCCTCCTCGAGTCATTGCGCAGTATTGTAACTTAATGTATGTGACGCTCTCGTACGTCGTCGAGACAATCACTGGCAAGTGGCTGGACGATGTGATGAAAGAGGTGATTTGGGGGCCGCTGAATATGAAATCAACATACCTGAATGTCCAAGACGCCAAGAAAATGGGAGAATTCATCGCACAAGGTTACTGGTGGGATCGCAAGTCCAAAAAGTACATCAAAGTAAATGACACAGTCCAAGAGTCTAGTGGAGCGGGGGGCATTGTATCCAACGTACTGGATTACGCAAAGTGGCTCAAATGCCTCATTCACGAAACGGGGCCCTTTTCGAACACAACACACGACGATATTCGCAAGCCAAGATTTATTTTCGATTCGGTTGGGTCTCCGGGCTTGGACGTGTCCTTGTACGGCCTGGGTTGGTTTCGAAGCAACTTCCACGGGCAAGTTGTTTTCAGCCACGAGGGCGATACAGCTGCGTTTGCCACGATGGTCTGGTGGCTTCCGGGAATCAAGTACGGTGTTGCAGTCTTTGGCAACCAGATCAATGGCGCGAGTCCTGCTGAGACTCTGATCGTGCGAAAGCTGATCGAGGACAAGCTTCGCATTCCGGAGTCTGATCGTGTGGACTTGACCGACTCGTACGTCCTTGCACAAGCTGTCATTAACCGAAAGACGTTAGCTGACAAACACCAATAGGCTCAAGAGTGGCATCAAAGACGGTCAAGATGCGCTGAAAAACGCCGTGGACACCTTGTATCCTAATCGCCCGAATCCTCCTCGTCGACCAACCCTTGGTGCCGAACACCTCGTCGGCAAGTATTATGATCCCGGATATGGCATAATGGAGTTGCAGGAGCACAGGGACTCGAACAAGACCGACTCTAGGGTCCTCGTGAGCTCCACTCACGGCAATCTTCTGGACTTCAAAAGCACCGTCAAACACGTCAGCGGCGACTACTGGATCCAGTACCTTCTTACTTTAGATGCGCCAGAGGACATGACGACATTCACATCTGCCGAGTTCAAGTTCGGAGTCGATGGCAAGGTGTCGGGAGTAGAAGTCGTGTGGCAGTCCGCGCAGCCAGGACTTAAGGAAGTGAGAGTGTTGTGCAATAAAGTCGATTGAGAATGTGTATCGAATCCTTGTTGACAGACTATTTAATTAACTTCAAAACATTGAACCAAGGCTGTGGTGGAAGACGGCCTGAATTCAAGCCCATCCGGAACTAACAACTGTTTTGGGCTGAGATACTCAAACTGCCGAAGTAGAAGGAATTGCCATGCCATATTTTCCATAATTAAACTCTATCAAACTGGGCAAATACTCGGCCCAGCCATCATCGTGGGATCCGAGGAGGCTAGAGTCACCGTTGTTGCCTGCTTCGCCCATGCGCCCGGCCAGGATATCCTTTCCCCATCCCGTGAACTCTTGCTTGGGTTTCGGATGCGGGCACCAGACTACCCTCATGCCGGCTCGCCTCGCGGCCTCAACTCCGGGTATACTGTCTTCAAACACCAGAAATTCTTCGGGCTGAATGGGTTCTTCATGAGGTAAAAGACCCTGGTTTATTGTCCTTAATGCCAGTAGGTAGATGTCCGGCAGGGGTTTTCCTCGCCCCTGTTGTATGCGTTTGTCATCACCCAGAATTCTTCGCTCGTCGTCAAAGACGGAGAATAGGTCTTCCAAATGTGTAGTTTTCAGGCGAAAGTTTGCTGATGAGCTACTAGTGGCCAAAAGCAAGATGGATTCTAGAAGCCGTCGCATTTTCATTGGAGTTTTCGGTTCCCTGCTTCATTTTTCTCAGATTTTTCAGCAAATTCTCAACTCCCGGTAGTGGTCGGGCCGTGGGAAAGTGTTGCTTCTGGAGTTCAGCGCACTCAGAGTCGAACTCGGCTGCTGAGATTGGCAATTCCGCCCATTCGTGAAATATTTGGGAGGCAGCAGGTCCGGGACGGCCTTGGAGCTTCGCCTTGACTGACCACGGCAGAGGCGGCCGTTCGTATTTCGCGAGCAAAATATCCACACAAAGACTATACAGGTCCTCGGTATCTAGAAGCAATCCATCCATATCAAAAAGGCATGCTCGAATCGGTAATAAGCTATGGCTGGTTAGCCCGAGATGGTGTACCGCCTGGTCAGGGAAGCCTACCCTGTTTGAGAAGTCATCGCGGTTATGTGGTTGTAGATAATTATTGATTGATGGCAGGAATTGGTCGTGTCGTTACCTGCGTACAAGTTTCTATGGCTATCCTAGGTTGTTTAAGGTTATCTAAAGCCGCATCCAGCCAAGAAGTGGACTTAGACGACGGAGCGGATTTACAGGTTTCGCGGATTTACATTGTGCAAGTTGATGTGGGTCCAGTTTTCGTAGTTGGAAGCCAGACTGCACTGGGGCCGGATCTAATTCCGCTGGATGCTTTTAGTCCGAGCGCATGGAATCCATTGCATCCTAAAAGCAACCATGCTACTTGGTCGTTCAATTCGCCGAGAGGCCAATTCCTACTTGGCTGAACGACAGTGGCCCATCCAAACATGTCTCTGAGATTCACTGCAAATTGCGGGGTGCCAGGCGGTCGAAGATTGGGTGATGCAAATCGACTGGCGCAAACTATAGTCAGATCGAGGCTCCGCGTTGTCACAGGAAGGAGAGATTTCGCAACACGACGTGTCAACAAGGTGCCGTCATTCGCGTTCGCTTTTGAGTAAGTATATTTAGGAACAATTCCCGCATTACCATTCAGTTGCCTAACCAGATAGCATCGACGGGGTTCTTCTGCGAGAGTCGAAGCCAATACCTGGCGCGACCGAGACCTTGACCTATCTACAAAAACATGACATTCCCTTTATTCTGCTTACGAATGGGGGCGGCAAGTACGAAAAGGATCGCGTTGAGGACTTAAGCAGCAAGCTCAAAGTTAAGCTTTCGGTGGATAACTTTGTCCAGTCTCATACGCCTTTCAAACAATTGGCCAGTGATCTATGGGACAAGAATATTCTTGTGACAGGCTCTGACGCAGGCAAAATTCGAGATATCGCGGAACATTATGGGTTTAACCACGTCATTACACCCGCTGACATCCTCAAGAGCTATCCCACGATTTGGCCATTCGAACCTCTTCTTGAGTCTATTTATGAGAAGACCGCGAGACCATTGCCGCAGAAGGAACTCAAGATCGACGGCATATTTGTCTTCAATGACCCAAGGGACTGGGCACTGGACATTCAGCTAATTGTCGATCTCCTCTTGTCACGCGATGGAGTCCTTGGCACGTACTCTGACAAGAATGGCAAGGCCGACCTCCCAAACAACGGATGGCAAACAGATGGCCAGCCGACAATTTACTTCTCGAACCCTGATCTATTCTGGAGCACGGCATACCATCGACCTAGATTTGGGCAAGGAGCTTTTCAGGGAGCTCTATATGGAGTGTGGAAGGAAGTCACAGGCCAACCTCTTAAGTGCCGCATTATCGGGAAGCCGTACAAGTATACATACGACTATGCGGAGAAAGTCTTGAGATCACACAGAGCGAATGTAATGGCACAAAACGAAACGTCAAATACTCCTCGCTTACAACGGGTGTATATGATTGGGGACAGCCCGGAGAGCGATATACGTGGAGCCAACGAGTATAAAAGCTCTACTGGAGTCACCTGGGAATCTATTCTAGTGAAGACTGGGGTGCGGAATGAAGCGCGTGGGAGCCCAGTATATAAGCCAAGTATGATAGCGGAACATGCATCCGTGGCTGTGACTTGGGCTCTCAAGAAGGAGAAGTGGCTATAGCCGAGTCTTCATTGAGATGAAATGCACGGGGACTGCGGGGGGTTTATTTTAATAGCGCTTCTAGTACTCTACATAAATACTCCTGTAATAAGAATATTCGATTGAAATGTATTAGGCAGAGGTATTTTATATTAGTTGACGGCATTACGAAGGCGATTTGCAACTTTCGAATCACGCCGTGAAATGGTGCACAACAAAGTTCTGTGCCCACCTAGGGCTTTGACTGGGTAGGAATTATCGGCCTTGAACTGTGGTTCTGGGCTGGTTTCCGCTCATCTAGTAGATGTCGCGCTTCATATAATTAGAGCAGGAGATGCTCATGTAGGCAATCGCCAGAGTCGAAAAATATGATGTGAATTCCTGGCGGTAATAATTCACTTCTCCCTGAACGATAGCTTCGATGCGAAACTCGGGAAGATGCCTTTTCCTCCCAGAAACTAAACAGTAGATGATGAAGCAACATCGACATGGCTTCTTAATGCCCCCAAATTGGGACTCACTGATTCAAGGCTCCGCAGCGTCATTATCGCACCCTTTTGGGCAATGGCCATCAAGTCCTCAATCCTTCCACCGCCTGCCACGCCGGCAACCAGTACTCCCAGGAATGTATCACCTACCCCATTTACTGACACTACATCGTTGACTTTCTCTGCAGTGGGGAAGTATCTAATATAGACTCCGCCAACCGGGCTGGAAGACTCCACAGACAATGCGAAAACAAATGGTTTAGCAGCAGGATCTGACAGACGGGCATCCCCCTTTTCGAGAATTTGTGTCAAAACAGCGCCATTGGAGCCCAATTTCGTGATTAATATGGGAATATGTGGCAAAAGGTCCATGGCTTGCTGGAGAGGGTAGAGATCGAGGCTGTGACTGTATACAAGTTCGGACAGGTGTGAAGCAACGGAAGGGCTACTGTAACTGTCACGAATGGACAGCCATCGTGGATTTTTGAAGTACCCGTTGGTGGCTGCAGCCTCGTGAATTGAAGACAACTCAAAGTTATTTGGGGTCGATAGATCAATACTGTGGTTAGGAAAGACGTCGACGGTGCCTGATCCGAGGCGTGGATGAAACAAATTGGCAGATTTAGCCTGAGAGACCGGTTCAAACGCGACTTTGGCTCCGTTGTTCTTACCAGCCTTAACCCAAGCGTTAATTCCTGCGGCGCTCCAGTTCGCATCAACAACGAGCCACTTGGGTTTTGACTGGGCGACTACTTTGTTCCATTGTTCGGGAAACGTGTGGGAGCTGAAGATGTTCATGTCTGCCATGGCTAAGAAGAGGTTTTTATCCGACCCATTGACGGCGACGTACTCCACGGTACGGCTGGGCGAGGAGATTGTGTTGTCCAGCTTCTGAATACAAGAGACGTCCATGCCCAAAGATGCCAATGACCTTATTACTGAATCTCCAGCTCTAGGATGCGATTTAACTCCGGGATTCACATAGAGAGATAATACAGGTAAAGGACACGAACTGACAAGTCGTTGCCAACCATGCTACAAAATCGCACTCCGGATCCAGGGGTGACTCTGTGAGCCGCGAGGGCGACATTGCGGCCGACTCCTCCAATTGATTGACTGATAATAGCAGGGTTAGACGTATGCATGTGTGGGTTTGGGCTGCTGTCTGTTGCGACTCCTTTGTAATCACAAGTCAGGTCAATTGCAACGGAACCGGCGACCACGATGTCGGCTTGAGATAATTCCTGCGACCAGCCGCCGTCAGTGTTGCAACATACGGCGTATCGAAAACGAAACCTAGTACAAGATTGTACCTTCGCTCAGGCCTTGCCAATGACAAATCATACCTGAATTTTCATTGATTGGTACACTGTGCTACTTTCGCCAATATGTTAGGCCAGAGCTAGATACATAAAAGGGGCAGATGAGACCTCTTACGCTTTGCCAAAGCCGAGCGAAGAATTGGACAGCTGCGAGGAAAAGGCAACGGCAATCTTCGCTGCGCACTCTACGTTCGACCGCACCAAGGAAGTGTTAGCTGTGACACTCCTGCCCTCCGAAAGCTCCCTGATTCTCTTCAATATGAATGGAGTATTCTCATTGCCAGAAGCGGCGCTCTGAGTGGATTCAGCCACAGCCTGCTCGATAATCGCGTCCATTTCAGCCTTGGGAATAGAGTCTTGTTCCTGAATGGGGTTGGCAAACACCACGCCAGACTCGATGCCCATTCGCTCTTGTGCCAAGATGATTGCTGCCGCCTCTTTTTCATTTCTCAGAGTCAATGGACTCTTGAAGCCGCTTTCTGTCGCCCAGAACCCAGGAAAACTGACTTTATCTGCGGCGCGACCCCGCAAGAAAGTAGAAATGACGACGCCCTGCGTCTCAAGGAATTCCAGTGTTCGGGAAATATCGAGGAATCCTTTGCATCCAGAAGCGACAACAGCCATTCGAGTACGCCCGAGCTCAGTAAGATCGGCGGAAATGTCCATTGAGTTCTCACCGTTCCGATGAACTCCTCCCAGGCCTCCGGTTCCAAAAACTCGAATACCAGCGAGTCTCGCCAAAATCATGGTTCCAGAGATGGTTGTGCCGCCATGTTCTTTTATACCGAGTAAACCCTTCACGCTAAATCAGCATCCTGTTGTCTCCAATAAATATTGAAGATTTGCGCGACTTACCTTGCCAACTAGGTTGGCGATGTCACGACGAGAAACCTTTCGAGCTTTCTCATCGACCATGCGGTCAATTTCAGCAGGTAATAGTCCCACCGTCGGGACGCCATCCAAAATGCCGCAGACGGCTGGGACAGCTCCGTTCTGTCGGACGATGTCTTCCAGACCAAGCTCGCCAAGAGCGCCGTGGGTGTAAATTGTTGACTCCAGCGCTACCACAGGCTGGTTGGTTGCAAGGACTTGCTGAACCTCGTCGGAAACTTTAAGGATGTCCTTGAGGCCGGATAAAGAGGCAGATTGAACCTTGGCGCTGAGACTAAAAGCTCTTCTAGACACAGCAGTCTGTTGACAGACCTGGCTGGCTAGTAGACGCTGGCACTGAACGCGCTGGAATACGTTCATTTCGTAAATTGGTCGGCGCCAACGGAGTTTATCTCTGGACCCCAATGAGTAGTGAAGAGAGTAGCTGGAATGTTATATCCTGGCCGGGATAAATAATGCAGCTCGAACATCGCTTATGGGACTTTATCAAAATCGGTAGTCAGTGGGAGGTGTTGCAGGGCGTACAATGCGCATTTAAATCTGCTGCATTGGTGACAAACAGATAATTTTCCTGCCGTAATTCCGGCATTTGGACTTCCACAATTCCTTATGTTCTCCAGTAAAATTACTAGGGCGGGCAATGTGTAAAATACGTACATTCGGCCCTTGTGAGGAATTGCGGAATTATGGCTACGCACATGCACATCGAATCCTGTATTATTTTGAGACTGGGAACCTACGCCACGCTGCGCCACGTAATGCTACTAGATTATGCTACTAGATTTATAATGTATAAAAATGTATAAAAATATATTAATTAATAGGGCATCTCCCTAGATTTGTACTTGTGTAAAATAAAATAGGGATTAGAGTGTAGTGTGGCTGCGGAAATAGAGCTAGGTCCGCTTGGCCCAGCTGCCTCGCGGCTTGCCCCACCAGTCAATGTGTTGCTCTAGGCTCTCTTCCTGTTCCGGATTTATTATGCCTGGTCCCGTCTGGTACGAACCAACTCCGCATCACAATTCCGCATCCAATTCCTCTTATCGGATCCATCATTCTCTGCCTCCTGTCTGGCCAGTACGCACATGCAAGGAGATCGGAATAAGGTACCAAAGGCTTGCGAGCCTTGCCGCCGTCGAAAGCGAAAATGTGATGGCAATGAGCCCTGCCAAAACTGCCTGACGAAGCCCTCAGCTTGTTCATACCGCCTGAGGGCTCGAGTTCGACTCAGCCGGTCTGGTCGCCAGGCGCCTCTTCCTCCTCCTTCAAGCGATCCAGTCGTTATCAGAGCCAATGAGAATAGTCCTGATGTAGGCGGATCCGTCTCGTCTGTTGTGAGACTCCCCTCCGCCCAAGGTCCAACTTCACAGATGTACGATTGTGTCGCGGCAGCTCACGATGCGCCCCAATCAACAGATAGTTCTCAGCTCTTCTACGGCCCGTCGTCGACCTTTGCTTTCCTCCAACAAACTCGTCGAACGATTCTCGCCAACGCGGGGCAGAGCTGAGAACAGTCGTGCATCGGCTCAGAATGACATCGGGCTTGACATGTTTATGCAAAGAACCGTCTTCTTTGGTGTCCCATGGAGAGTTGATCCTGTGACGCCAGCGACAGTTCATCTTCAACCTGACGTTCTCGAACTGGCTCCTAGGGCCGTAGCAGTAGGTTACCTGGAAAACTTTAAAGCGGTCAGTCTGCAGGTTCTTCCTTTCTTCACGGCCGCGGCCCTGGACAAGCTGTTTGAGGAAGTGTATTCAGGGGATGCAGACGAAGCGCCTTGCCAGCCACTGAGAAGCTCCTTGTTGCTCCTGGTGTTAGCAATTGGTGCTTTAAACACTCTTCAAACCAACGTCGCAGACAGTTTGTTCCTCAAAGCAAAACGCGACTTGTCAGTCTATGAAGATGCCGTGACACTACCTATGATCCAGGCATCTCTTCTCATGGCAGAATACTAAATGAACATGGGCCGGCCGAACTCGGCATACTTATATGTTGGCAACGCCTGTCGCAAAGGGCTAGCTCTTGGGTTGAACAATGCATTGGCAAACTTCGTCTCCGACGAGACACAAGAGCGTGCCACGACTCTGTGGTGTTTGTATTCCTTCGAATCGTAAGGACATTTTTATGGGCAACTTTCTTTTCGAGAGATTTGTGTCTAACCATATTGTTGATGTAGATGGGTCTCCTTACTGGCTGGACGACGAAGCATGATTCGACACGAAGACATTGGTTGCCCTTATCCCAATGGACAGCCAGTTTTGGTCGGTTTGTGCCGCCTGGCCGCAATCCTGGAAGACGTAGCGAACTCGCTATATCTTCAAAAATCAGTTTCACTCTGGCAACTCTATGAGACGGCCCAGGCTATACACGACCGTTTGCGCAAATGGGGTCAAATGTCAGGCACTGGACCAACGGCTGGACCTTACCAAGGGGTACGTGACGACCACATGGCCAGCTTAATATTACACAATTGTACGTCCGAGAGTGCTTTCGATGTATCTGTCTCAATGGCTTTGTTTTGGAAACTAATATCCCTGGTCTACAGCGTACTTTCATCTCGTGCACACCACGTTTCGGCCGTTTCTGATTGCGGAATCCGCGTTGCAGCAAGATGGCAAAGAAAAGGAGATCAGTGGGCTTTGGTTCAGGCAGGCCTGCAGGAACGCCACAGACGCCGCTATCGACTCCATTGTGTTCATGGAATCTATGATGCAGAACATCGATTTCACAAAGGTAAGCGCTTATAGCAACTTTCTTTCTCGAGCCCCAAAACTGAATGTCATTACATCAGGTCCGGAGATCAGATTGCTTCTTTGTTGAAGCAAGCTGCTCAGTTCTTCTCCACGACTCACTAATACACCCCTCCAAGTTTCCAAACTATCTCGTCTATATCAACATGGCTCTGAACTGCTTGCGGGCTATGGTACATGATGAGCCGGTCACATCCGTAGCCGTGTCCATCGAACGTATTCTCAACGTAGTAAAAGATACAATTGCGAAGAGTCAAACCTCTACAGGAGAGGTGTTAATTCGAGAACCATCGGCCGCAACTGGATGCACAACGCTACCGGAGAACGAGGACTCGACATCGTCCCGCCGTAGAGGCTCACAGATACCATGCCATGCTAGTAGCCAGGCCTCAGGCTTAGATCCATCAGTGACCGGCTCCACTGATGATCTCATCTTCTTCCATGAACGGCGCTTGCAGTCGCCGGAAGACGCTTCTGGAAGTCAGTTCGAACCTGGTCCAAGCGCGTCATCAGTGCCATACATGCAACCGTGGCAGGCCCTTGATTTCAACATCCTCACAACCGATCTGCTGAGCTACTTTCCAAAGGATATGTCATACATACCCACAGAGTAAATTCTGTAATAAGTACCAGCATATCCGGATTTCGACATGTAGGCATAGAAGAACCCATTCAGCGTTCAATCATTTTCACACTTCCATCAGCCAAGCCTATGTAAACAGCAACTGGCCTCAAATCACATTGACCCCGATGCATGTTCCCTCTAGGGAAAAGCCCCGTTTCTATAACACCAGTGATGGATGACAGTCGATCTGCAAGCTCATCGACAACCCAATTTCCGTTTGTCGATATACTTGCCGGAACATTGTCTTGAGCCAAGGCAAGTGGAGGGAAAGGCGCATCGATAATCCACATACCATTATCAGTGACGATAGGACCAGCTTTGCGATCCCCTCCTTGGCGAATTGTGGGATTCGTGGATCCAAGGCGGCGGAGTTCCGCAAGAACTACCGTGGCGGCTAGTGGTAGCACTTCGATAGGAATCCCTTTTCTCCAGATAGTGCCAAGACGCGGTGACACTTTGCGGTGGTCTAGTTCCAACAGCAAATGGTTATTCCGTGGCCCAACATCGGCTGGGAAGCAGAATCTAGGAACTTACCAGCAACGCATACAAATCGCTTTGATGCGGCCGCCACGACCTTTTCTTGTAGTAAACACCCACCGCCGCCCTTGATGAGGTTGAGTTTATCGTCAATCTCATCGGCTCCGTCGAACGAAATGTCCAATTGCGTATTGTCTGGAAGCTGAGAGAGGAAACCGAGACGAAGCCCAGCGCGCTCGATGAGCAGCCTGGATCGATCGCCTGTTGAGACGAATCTCATGCGGTCGGTAATGCTCCTGTCCATTTTGGCAATTGCGTCCACGACGTGAACTACTGTGCTGCCGGACCCTATGCCGACCCAGGTATACTTCGGGTCTAAGAGGTCGCTGACAGCTTGTTGCGCAGCGATATGCTTCGCAGACTCAAGAAGATGGTCGGACTGTTTCGTAGAAGCCGTTCTAGTCTGCGAAGACGTTGTGTTACAATTTGGCGAACTACTCATTATTAATCGGTGCGCCGTGGTGGAGGGTATCTGACGATGGAGTTGGCTGCGCGTGTGGTAGCATGTTCGCCGGAATAATGTCCTGGTTGCATAAAGGCCAGAGTTTGCTGGCGTACGAAGTGAATAAGACTGTACTAAGACATATCGGGAGTTCATCCTTAATGAAGGGTCTGGTTCGTACTGGGAAAGCTCAGGTGCAAACGTTTGGGCCAAGTTAAAATAGCGACAAAGAGTGAAGTGGCATGAATACAGCCATCAACACACGAGAGCAGAGGTGCGCGATGGAAAGTCGCTCCCGGCTCCCTAATTTATTGTTCCTTCACCATGATCACTTGCCAAATTGCGTCTGAACGAAATCCAGAAAGCCGGAAAACATGGAGCTCCAGCGGTGGCGGCATTGTGGTCAGCCCCACGAAGGCAAAGTATTAATCGCGGATTTACATTGTAAATCCGCAAGTCTGGATCGTTTCTCGCTAGAACGTTTGCGTCCTTGTTCTTCGCTCACAGATATCGTTGTCTGGGCTATCGCTGTGCCACATGCATAAAGGAAGGGTGTTTCCAGCGTCCTATCACGGATGCTCGTACGGCGAAGTGGTCCTGAATGCCTCTACGCGTTCTTTCCAGACTGGCAGGCAGACAGTCTTCAGTGCCGCGACGTCGCCTTTACTCCTCGGTATTTCTCAGCGGTCGATGTCGGAAGATCTCAAGTCTGGGCGAATCTCATGCTGTCATTATATTGTTCCGTTGCCGCGTTCGTCGTCAAACTCCCTCTCAAAGAACAATATTGGCATGCTCCATCATCAATCGAGACATTGTGAGCGCGACTATGAAATTACTGAATATACTTGACGCATAGTTTCACTCCCTCAGTTTCCTACGACTGTTGTTAGCATCTGTTAATTGCAATAGCTGCTGAATGAACATGTACCGTGAACACCTCAAGTACCACAGCCAGTATTGTACTATCGCTCGTGGCATCAACGAAGCATCGTTTACAGTTGGTATGCGAGATGATCATGACGCAGGGCTATACCCTCCAGATCTATTACTCGAACGCGCTGATAGCAATATATACAGACAGACAACGTCAAAACAGAGTTATCGCCGGTCGGGATGATCCCGCACGCCCCTCTGACGTGGCAGCTCCTCAACGACTCGAGCTGCAACGACACTCGGCTCCTGCACCGTCCATCACAATCACATCCAGGAACGCAAATCCAGTTCAGACGACATATTATAACAAGGCTATCAATAATCCCATCTACATATCTGACTCAAATATCTAAAACATCACCTCTTCGACCGCATCTCTACTCATCACCACCCGTGCATGTAAGGAAGAAAACGCATCATCCGCACTTCCCCTCATCCCGCATCACCTCGTCCACAACGCAAGCCAATAACACGGTGTAGAAAACCGAAACCATCTCCAAACAACCAGTTTCAGCCATTTCCCAGCCCATGATTGGCTGCACACCCTGGAAATTCTCCCATTGGTTCACGATGCTCGCCGTCTTTTTTTGCAACCTAAATCAACTTTTGTTCGCCTCGCAATTTTATCTGCCTTGTTCATTTGCAACATCCATCTTTCGTTGCTCTTCATCGTTGCCTATTAGGCACACCACTATTTTGCCTCCATTCACTTTTCGTTATCTCGCCTCCCGCGTCGTCAACCTCGACACGATACTGCCGACATGCAGTTCACAAAAGCCCATGATGTCCAGTGCTTCGCCCGAAACCCACGCAACCCACACTAGTCCAGATCACCAGACGCACCAGTGGGGCCAGACCAAGAATAACGAGTGCAACCCGACCATCCACCACGGGAGCAAGCGCAAGCAGGTTTTTGTATTTTACTCTATTGTATTTTTTCCACACCTTTTTGTCCTGCAGATTTTAGGAAAAGGGTGTGTGGAGATGAACAAGCACGGGTAAGAAAGAGGGTGTTTGAACCCCGTAGATCCGTCAACTTGCCCATGCAGAGTAGAAGTTGGTGTTGAAATAAACTGGACATGTGGTCTGCGCTCTTTTGCAAGGAATAATCTCCGGTATCTGACGAGGATTACGGCACTTGATGCTCATCTTTCGGATTTCCGGACCAGATATCTTGAATTCTCAGTGCTATTGCACAAGGTGTGTTTCTGGACACGCACATCGCCATTTCCAAGCCCGTGTGTTCCGAAGAGCTATCATCATCATTACCAATCACGGTCCTAGTAAAAGTCTCCGAGGCGGGCGCAGCGGATTTTTTATTACACGGGCGCAGATTCACGGATGAGGTGAGCTTGGTCAGGACAAGGGGGTTTGTTTCTTGACGGTGGCAACTCATTTACACTTGGCTAATGGGATTGTGAGAACCGCCCATCTACGACTATCCGTTGACTTTCAGGCTGTGCTCAACGAGGTTTTTTTGATTTATTTTCTTGCCGTCGCTGTGATTCTGGGAGGCGACGCGTACTTTGCGACCGCAGATGGCGTTTGGTTACGACGCTGGTAGTCTGGTGATGAAGGATGTGTGGTTGGGATGATAATATGCCGGGTGGTGCGGGCCAAACGGGGTTGATTCCGAAATGCCTTGGTTTGTGAGAGATTCTGCATGAATGGTTCGTGTCATGCGGGAATATGCAGTTGGTAGGTACTGTGCTGTACTGGTGTTTGGTGTTGGTGTAAAAGGTATCACCATGTGAAAGTGTGGTGAGGCTAGAGCTGCGATGTGACGCGGGAACCGTCGACATGTGTGTAGTGTAGTCAGAACGTTTGTTGAATCTGTCTGGATACTATTACATCTATTTCCTTTACACTGTTCACACAATACTAGGCATAGTAAACAGAGAAATCATGTAGTACACAAAAGTTGCGTTGGTAACTCATGACGCGCAACGCCCCTACCCTGTACAAATCTGCGCAAAAAACAAGACACTGATCATCCTCAAACACTTGAATATCTCATTCCCGGATATCACCATCAGAAAGCCCACGCGTCACAGTGCATGCACTCCCTTCAAAAACCCTTAATCGCCATCCCACTTGACTGCCGAAATGTCAAGAAACACATAACCGCGCCATCCACCTCCGCATTTTCACACACGACGCAGCGCTATCCTCCGAGCTATCCCCAGACTTTCTGCGGGAGCGCTCATCACCGCAAGGAGAGAGCAGCAAGATGGCGGGCTAGTTTATAAATCGCCGCACACCTTGTGGACGCCACTGACGGTTAGTGCCGCCCGCTGAGAAGGGCTGCGCTGGAGCATCACCTCCGGAGTCTGGGGGAATTAGTGGCTTGGGCAGGCTGGCGATGGATATTAAGTTACTGTATGTAAGTCAACAGGTGCTTTGCAGCCTATTGTAGTCACGCTTGGGATGACAAGTCTGTGTCTCGCAGTCTTGGAGACGGCGCGCACATCTTCAAAGTTGGAAGTAAACAGCCCCATATGGATTGCAAGTGTCATTAGACGCATCTACGGAGCACGCAACTCACAATAGTTCGCATTCAGAACCAAGATTGTCCACGGCCAATCTTCATCGAAAATGACTTGCAGAGCACAACTACCAGAGGCCATTCATTTGCTTTAGCCTCCAGCCTCACATGAGTACTTGCCACTCTTAGACGAGGCTGCTGGCAATCTGTTTTATTAGTATAAAGCTCAGCCGCACGCCAATGCTGATTCCCATGAGCTTGTTGCCAATACTGTACATAATACTTGATGCACCGAGAGGAAGAAGGTCGTCTTCTCGTACCTGATACGCACGCTTGGGCTGAGGCAGCCCAGCCAGGCATATCTTGTCACAGCTTCAAGAGCGCGATCACACGTCTACTGTACTATCAAGGAAATGGATGTGGGTGTGCCCCCAGCTGCGACAGTACATAACGCCGATGTTGGAACAGGGGCTTAGCGTTTCTTTGAGCAAGTCAATATGATGAATCATATCTGCTCCGTGTTTCGCCAAACCTACGACGCCCCAGAAACGCCTCTTCGACTCTCGGGGGGTGTTGATGCACATGCGCTAACGGGACGGCGCCAGAACTAGACAGGAACGCCTCGTAACATACAGTGATTGTGACTGCTCTGTAGCGTTTGGTCGGCGAGGTGTGCAAGGCTTCTAGGATAGATATTGATATCGGCAGCGAGCTGCTGGCGACCTGTATCATAATATGGGAGCAACGGTGCAGAGCGCTGATGGTTTCTTCCACCAAGCCAAATGTCCAAGCTGTCCAATAATACCCTGTTGATGCATCCTTGTCCGTCGCGCGCCTTCTGCACAGCTTGCATGTGCGCACAGTGTTGTTTGTTAACCGTGGAGACTCTGGCTTCGTCAAGGGAAGAGTATTCTGGCTCACTTCAACTCTGTGTGCGACCTCAAACCCCAGCCACGTACCGACTGGCCGGAACAAGCTGCAATCACAATCGACATTGATGAGTGTAGCCTGCGTCATTTCGCGTGATGAATAGCCGTGCGCTCGCCGTTCGGTCTATGGTGAGGAGGAGCCAGCGCCTAAATGAGCCAAGAAAACATGTGAATACAGCTTGTGGCCGATCCATCCAACGTCAGCTTGAACTAGAAGTCCTAGTTTCCAGCAGCAGTGGTTAATCTCAAGCGTGTTGATGTTTTTCAGGGCCCTGATGCACATCCCCTGTTTACAGAGTCCCGTAGCTCACCTCGTCCCGGGAATGTTTCGGGGCGACTTGAGAAACTACTGATCGAGCCAGGCCGCGGGGACCCATACCATTGAATTTGGCGCTCCAGCCCGTGTGAGCCGTTGCACCAGAAACTGAGCAGAGGCGCAGTGCGCAAAAGGCGCGATGTGACGATGCTAGATTCCAAGGTGTTGTTCGGTGCGGGCTATCAGCGGGTCTGCGGAGCGGCACGCCGGCTTAAGCCATCATGACACTGGCATTATTATGAGATGAGAGATATTTGGCTCGCTGCGTCCAGAACCAATAGCCACCGTTATTACTGACAGGCGCGCCACCCGGTCATCACCACGATGGACGGGAACTCCAGGATCGTGCACATCGTGCCCAGCGTGGGGGAGCATGGAAAAGGGCCAGACCTCTCCATGGACCCTCAGATTGTGTCGTAGTCGTAGCTCAGTCAGTAATGCCCAGTGCCGCACACCAAATATCGTCATCACAATTGCAGCCCGCGTGGGCTGACCACCCCGATTTCAATTGGAAGGTGTGCATTCTCCCGGAAGCGAGCAGGGTCCTGATGAATTTGACATCCTGCCCTTTGAGCGAGCAACTAGAGATGTAGAGGTCAAGACTAGTGATGTAATTTGATCCTACCGTTACCCAGCTCTCACGAGGCATTTTTATAGCTCGAGATTTTCAATGTCGGCGGTCTAATTACCATCAAATCATGCATGCGGTCATATAATGGCTCGTTTCCGCTGTGGGTGGACGCTTGTCGTAGACCATAGGCAATTAAAGGAATCCTTAATGGAAGTTCAGAATGATCTGTGAGGGATGTCTGCGTCCGTAGTGTGAAGATGGAACGCCCAAGCCAAGAAAGGTTCGAATGTTCCCTCATCTCAGACGTGCAGGCGTATCGAGCCCCAAACTGCTATCAGACTCCAGACTCCATCAAAGCGGGAGACCCACCGCGGGTTGGAGATTTTCTTTGGCGGGGAAGAATTAATTGCTGCTGGACCTGAATTCGGGAGTGAACTAATACTGTAGAGACTGGATGGCCGGATCTGACTCCAGGTTGCCAGCATGATACCGTCTGTAGATAGTAACAACTTTATTTTTCACCCTGCAGAACCCCGGATTTTTCTGCTTGTTTAATGACGCCGGCTGGCGAGAAGTGCCTCACGGAGGATGCGCCGACTGGCGTTGAGCTCATCACCTAGAATCTTTGATGACGTGGCTTTGATAATGACCAAGTGATACCTACCTAGGTATTAGTGCCTGTGTTCCTTTCGCCGTACACAGATAATTAACGTGATTTTTTTCTGGCCTTGTTCTCCGACACTGCACACGGCCTCGAACGTCGACGGCGTTTTGGATTTTGAACCTGACGAGACCTGACAGAGGCGGGTGATTGACCTCCCGCAGAGCTCGACAGGAGAGAAACAGATGCATGTCGGCCTGATGGGGGCGAACAACCAGGACGGGCGACAAGCGAAAGCTTGGACCCCGTGCTCACGATAGTTGTAATTGCATAATAGTTTGCTTCGAGACTCACGATAAATGCTCCAATGGCAGCAGGCCAGTCTGGGTAGTAGAGCCGAACGCGAGCCGTCCCTTGCGGACAGGGGGTAGGGGTAGGGGTAGGAGGATGAGCAGCAGCTTATTATGAATCCAATCCAACCCAATCCAATTACACCTTCACGATAACATGATGATAGAGCTTGGGCCATGCGCCAAACGCCCCAAGAATGTCCGTGACAAAACCGTGCCAGAAGTTGCACCTTTCCCGAAACATCGTCGACCTGCATTCATTATGTGATGGGTACGCTCCGCCGAAGCCCGTTCTACATTAGCGGTTGCTTCCACTACAACACGATTGATTATTATTTGACGCATCCAGGCTAGAAGGACGACCAATGCATCGGCAGCACGTTTTGAATGCACCGTGAGCAAATGGGCAAGTCGTGTCAAGTACGGAGCAGGAGATGCCGGGCTAATACCACGTCGTGTCCTCTGCCGCTTGGCTCGTTAGACCCATGTTGGGCTGCGGCGACCTCATCCCCGACGATCGACTCGGACAAATCGACCAAGATTGCTGATTCTTCGCACACAACACAATGAGGGAATTGGATGGAAAATGCTTGTAACAGTAACTTATCCTCGGGAAGCGGATGGATTAAAAATGCTATCTCATTTCTTATCTTGTCTAAAGCATCGACTGATTGGACTCGAGTGATCATAAGCAGATGTCGCATGGCCGCTCTTTGTTCGGAAGATAAGGTAAGAGAACATGGAGGACCCCTGGAGGGGCGTGTTCCTGCAGGCCCAACGACTAATCACTGCCAAGCCCGTTAGAGAAAGAAAGAACAATGACCTAAAAAAAATCAATGGGATAACCCAAACAACCCACCGGGCGGCTGTCTCTGTCGCAGGTACTGTGAGACAGAGTTGTCGACATTTAGGCGAAAGATGTCCATGGGTCATGATAGCGTAGATCACCCAGATTGCCATGCATTGTCGACTATTGTCGATTCTCGCCAATGGCGCAAGCTGGAAGAGGTAATAGTTCTGAAACTGGGTCTTGCACTATGCCTACTAATTGTCTAGCACCCTTCTCTCCAGGAGGAGGGGTTGGACTGGGCGGCAACATTGATCGAGCGGTAATAGGATCAGAAACACACTTGTCGCAGGGCAACATCGTGCGTGACATCAGTAACGGGGTCAGTTGAACTTGAAGTCTGATGCGGAAGTTGTGCATGTGCATGCAAGCTATTACAGATGGGTTTTGCATGGCCACAACGGGCCTTCCACCAGCTAAAGGAAGAAGCCGCCGTAGATTCTGGAGTTTCTTGTGGCCGTACACTGGAAGTTGAACATGGCGGTTATTGATTCGAACAACGTACTCAGGTCGCAGCGTGCCCGATGCGGCGGGATGATGGGATACCACGTCCATCTCAAGCCATGTGATTTTCCGCGTGTTGAAAGAACAACGGCGAGAACAGAGACATGGCTGTCCAACAGAACGCAGCAGAAAATTGTTAACGTTTCATGTCTGACTTGGTGAGATGCAATTGATGAGACAACCGCCTCCGGTAGGAATTGAAGTCGGGTCTCCATCCAGTGAATACAATCGGGGAGCTAGTCAAGAAGACGCAGGAATAATGCAGCCAGTGCTTGCACGAGAGAACGACTCGAAGACCCAACGACGCGACCGACCACTGACGAGGTACGAACAGCCACGGCCCAAGGTGCGGTGCAAGCGAGCCAGGTACCTGAATTCATGCATCTAGGGACCAACCTGTCTGTGCAGCGCCGGCCAGACGCTCGACTAGAGCAGACGTAGACCAGGAAGCAGAAGCCTGAAGAACATGGCAAATCCTGGCGCCGAGTCATCCCATGAGCGAGCGATCAGTGATAATGCACACACATGTGAAGGACATGTTGCGCTGGAGATAATACAGTGCTGATGCACAAACCGGGACACTGCTGGCATTGGCTTTGGCGGGACGACCACACGCCTGTGAGAGAAAAAAAAAGTGGTTGTGGATCTTTGATATCGACGATCTCATCGCCAATCCGTCCAACGGTTGGTAAAGGGATCTGGTCCGTTTCGGTTGAGCGTAAGATTGACATGGCCTGTCCGTCCTGCCGCAGCACCCTTGGCGTTCGCCATGGAGGTGAAGGTCGCCATAAGTCGCCCGGCCTGCCCCTGTTGCTATTAACAACCTGATCTAGTTACCGATTCGGTTGGGTGTGTTTGGCCGATTGCCTGTTCTTTCTCATGATGAGCTGCTGGGCTGATCAAGCAAGCAACAAACAAACCGCGCAACCACACGCGACAGCATCAGCCATGAGACGACGAACGCCGGACGCCAGCTTCTCAGCAGCCAATATCATGTCGCGGACGACTGTCGATCAGGCTCAGCCATCAGACTCCGATAGCTCCTCTGGGCTAGGGCGCTGGTCGGTCCAAAGCCAGCCCCTGCCAGGACTGACGCAGCAGAGCAGGCGCAGGTTGGCAGCATCAACTCCGGCACAGAAGCAATATGAAGCCAAAAAAAGCCATGAAGCCACTACTACAGCCTGGCAGGTGCGATGTCGCGCAACGCAGCCAATGGCGTCCATTGCGACCGATAAGCTCCTTGGCACGCTAAGGCGGGTTCGTCCTGGCTCTGCCCAGGCTCTGCCCAATCCCGGCTGGCGTCGACATCCAACCTGCAAGCCGTACCCACGAACGTTGAGCAGCCGAGAGACGGAGCTGGGAGCCAAGTCCGGCCAGGCAAGGAGCCAGGAGCCACGATAGGCGACGAACAGGACGGGCTAATAATATTAGGGGCCAAGGCAAAGATGGCAGCGTTCAAGGCAAGGCCAGGCAAGGCAAAGGGAGCCATTCCCATCGCACCCACCTGCATCAAATCTGGTGCATGCACCAGTTCCTTATCACCATCCCCTGTCGCCCGGTCCAAGCGGTGCGGCCACCGACATCCACCTTGAAATCGGACAAGTTACGTCAAGACCGATGAAGCCAGCCAGATATCAATGGCCCGCAAAAATGTAGATGCTCCAGTCGAGACGGCCGCCGTGGAAAAGCTTCGAAGAGCGTCCAGCGCAGGTCCCGACCGCTCGACGACAATGTACCAACGCCGCGAAGACATGGCTTGATGTCTATTGCGAAATCATTAGCTCAGCTGGCTCCAGCCTCTAGCCCCCAGCCTCGTGGCGAGACACCGAGCCTGGCTGACCTGATCTGACCTGAGCACAAGAACCCAGAAGGCTGCGGCTGCTGCTGCTTGTCCGCAAAATGGTTGACACTGGGCACACAGTGCAACCAGCAGATATGTGACGCTGAAGGTCTTGGCGTTGCACTACCGGTTTCCCAGCGCCACCAAAAGAGGTGTAGGCTGCAGCTGCATGGGCTGCAGTCGCTGCTTTGGCTCGACTGCGTGGTGATAGCGCGGATAAGGAATGACTGACGAGACAGGATAGACGGTGGCGGGTCGACGACGGAAGGGGACTGATGCACGCACACAGTGCGATCTAGTCACGGCTTGCACTTCCCACCCACCTTGGATAATGTGGGTGCCGGCTGCGTGCCATGCGAGCATCGTCCTTCGATAACTTGGACGTGGTGATTGTGTGCAAGTCGAGTCGAGGGCAATGTTCTGATCAGGGCCCAACCACGGAGCAAGCTGCCATCCCGAGCAACAGTCCGACTCGACAGCCAAGCAGGAAGAGCCACCCGGCGGCAGATGCACTGTGCTTCGCTGCGCTGTGCTGCATGGAGCTGCAGGTCAAGGTGATTGCTCAGGTGTGCTGCCGCTGGCGAGGGTCGAAGTTCGAGGGTTGGAAGTCGAAATGTCACCTTTTTCCTCTCTTGTTAACAGAACAGACAGGTGTACTCGGGTTGAGTACAGTACAGTGCTGCGCGGATGTAAGGACAAAGTCTGCGGCGCCATGGCGCCGTGTGCATGTTAATGTATTCGACACGGCTGCTTGACGACATCTCCCGATCCTGTCTCGTGAGAATCGCAATCGTAGATAGCCGGAAAGAACAGTTGGGGTTGAGGAGTCTGGTCGACTCGGGTTCACATCACCATCGCTCTTGTATTCTACGTACTGTACAGTAAACTGGCAAGAGCACACTTGCACTCGCCACTTGCACTTGCACTTGCATCACCAACGACGACGATTTCCACTTATCGGTCGATACCACAGGCCCCAACCAGCCAGCCAGCCAACCACTTGCTTCCCACCAGACTCGCCTTGCCTTGGGAGTACCACCCGAGCGGATCCCAGACGGCGCACCTGCAGCACCAAGACGTCGTAGTGGGGGTGGTCGCTAGAGTCGTCTGCTCTGCCTCTGCCTCTGCCTTCTGCCACGCCCACTCCATTCCCACCAGACTCGGCCATTTCTGCTGCCACTGCCTGCCTGCCTGCCTGTCCTCACTCTCACCCTCACCCAAGCCAAAGCCAGTGCTGCCGCCCACCCGTCGCCTCCGACCCTGGTCCTTTCGCTCTAGCTCTCCCCCGACAATCATTTCCCACCTTATCCATCCACCACTCACCCATCACAGTCCCAGACAAAACCTCCGCTCGCCGTGCGCTTCTGTTTCCATCGACATCCCGCTCATATTCGCACCTTCTACTCTTTAATCCACGCTCCTCCGGTCCCTCTATTCGCTCTTCCCATCGTCAACGAGCTTACCAAACCATTGCTCGCGCAGCTCACGACCTCATCGTCGCTGTTGCTGCTCTCTGCGCCTATCGCACGCTCAATCAACCCGCCAGCAACCCCACGGCCATGCGGCGATAGATCTTTGCTCGCGGCCGCTCTCACCCAGCCTCTCGAGGCCCGCCTTGCGAGCAGCAGCATGCTGAATCGAGCGACGACGACTCCCTCATAATCCGGCGTCACGATGGACTCCTCGCACACATCTCAGCAACAGCAATCCCATCCCCAGGAGGAGTCGCTCCCTCTTCACGCTCCTCTTCCGCAGTCGGCCTCGATGCCGCTTCGCACCGCGAACAGCACACCAGTATCGTCACCCGGCCTGTTCAGCCCGACTGCCTCGCGACACAATCTCGCACTCCCATACACATCCCTTTCCGAATGTAATACTCCAGCACCAACTGGTCAGAGTCCATTTCTACACCCCTTACAGACACATAGAGTTAGAGAGTAAGTTGCATTTTGCTTTTCATATTTCTCCGGCGCTTGGCCCAAAACCACCCCGCCCCACCCTGACGCTATCTAATCTCCCACGGCGAAGGCGCTTCACGATTCTGAGGGAGGTGTTTAATCTGCGTTGAGTCACTTCCCGAAAAGAAAGAAAAACATTGTCTTCGCCCTAGTATCAATGGATCCTTTATTGTCATCTATCTTCATGTCTCTTCCCTCCCGTTTCACTGCTGATACCCGTCATGTAGAACTCACAAAGCATTAATCGACTCGGACAACATCAACGGCCGCAAGACGATCAATCAGTATGAAGTCATCGAGGAAATTGGCCGTGGTATGCATGGCAAAGTCAAGCTCGCCCGAAACCTAGAGACGGGTGATAATGTGGCCATCAAGATCATCCCTCGATTCTCAAAGAAGCGACGATTAGGCAAGGTCACGGCTCGATCGCCACAAGACAAGACGAAGAAGGAAATCGCCATCCTGAAGAAGATCCGACACCCAAACGTCGTTGCACTTCTCGAAGTCATCGACGACCCCGAACTCAAAAAGATTTACATGGTCCTAGAGCACGTCGAACTCGGCGAGATTGTGTGGCGGAAGAAAGGTCTACCACATATTTGCCAGTATGAGCGCAAAGCAGTTGAACGAGAGATGGGTGCCGGCGACGGTCCCACCGCTGAGGAAGAACAATACAACCAGCTCCTCGAACGCAGGCAAGCGATCAAAGAGATGAAGAGGGCTAAAATGGCACAAAACTTCGCCGGGCCGTCGGACTACTGGAGCGTTGAGCACGGCGCCGCCGACGAGGGCAGCAGCAGTGTCGGTCATTGGTCCCGGGTCTCTTCCCGCGATGATTTTGCGATCACTGATGGTCCATCCTCGCACTCCGGCTCTCGACGCTCATCCGCCGCGCCTTCGCGGTCCCTCTCCATCGCTTCGACTGGCCTGATGCCTTCTGATATGGCCGAGGACATCTCCTGGGTGGACGACATGGAGACACCTGGTCCCCTCCATTCTAACCCGGGGTCCACAGCAGCCCTCGATGGCACCATGTATGGTGCATACGATGAGGAAGGTTCTCGAGCCGGCTTCCGACAAAGATCCCCAAGCATGGCTGATTCCATCATTTCACACATGTCATCTGTCGATTACAACCCCTACGCACACGACCCTTTCGCAGAGGACTACTCTTTCGTCCCTTGTTTCACTTTTGATCAAGCTCGGTCAACGTTTCGCGATACCGTTCTAGGGCTGGAGTACCTGCATTACCAAGGCGTGGTGCATCGGGACATCAAGCCGGCCAACCTGCTCTGGACCAAAGACCATCGAGTCAAGATCTCAGATTTCGGCGTGTCTTACTTCGGACGACCCATCCGGGATGGCGAAGCCGATGACACCGTGTCGGAATCTGAAGCCAAAGACTTTGATGATGACCTCGAACTAGCCAAGACAGTAGGCACGCCAGCATTCTTTGCCCCTGAGCTGTGTTACACGGACCTGGAAAGTAGGCTTCAGCCAAAAGTCTCGGAGCAGATTGATGTGTGGTCCCTGGGTGTTACTCTCTACTGCCTCATCTTCGCCCGTATTCCTTTCTTGGCGGAAGATGAATTCCAGATGTTCCGAAAAATCGCTACAGAAGAAGTTCACATTCCCCGCCGCCGCTTAAAACCCGTTGACCCCTCTACGTCTCCTGCTGAGCACTCCCTGTACAAACGACAAAATGCTCATCCTTATCGCGATGACAACGATCTCGAATACGAGGATGTCGACAATCTACTCTACGACTTGCTGAAACAAATGTTGACCAAGAACCCCGACAAGCGCATCCGTCTCAGAGACATTAAGCGCCACCCATGGGTTGTCCAAGGCATCTCCAACGTTGTCGGCTGGCTGGACGATACTGACCCAGCACGGCCATCTCAAGGCAGAAAGATCCAAGTCGATGAGAAGGAGATGTCGTATGCTGTCATCCCTCTCACCTTCCTGGAGCGTGCCCGGTCGGTCATGAAGAAGGCTGTCGGGAAAGTCATGCACCCCTTGGTCGAACGAAGCGACAGCAAGTCAAGAAGGCGGGCTACCAGCAGTGTGGCAAGCTCCGCCGGCGATAGTATGTTCAAACATGCTGGCGCTTCCTCACAGCACCCCAGCTTTGAGCGACGCTCTAGTCTCCGCGGCGACAATTACTTTGGTGTTTCCAGTAGGGACGTTCCATCGGCTAATTCGAGTCAGCCACCCACGACAGCAGCCTCCACTGCAACGACCGTTCATGGGGACAGCTCATCAACGTACGACCCCTTGGCTACAGTGCTGCGGCCGGTGGAAGGAGTTCGTGATTTGTGGACCTCGCCTGGAAACAATGTTGGCAGCAGCAGCACCGATTTCTCAGCTGCCACGGCCTGCTCTCGTCGCTTCCAACGCCATGTGAACCAGAATCGAATGACACCGCAGTTTTTGCAGCTCGCTCCCGCTCTTCCAGAGACGCAGTCGACACCAGTTACCCCTCATGTGGACTCTCACCCAATTCCGCCCCGAGACGGTCACCGATGGGCTCGGAATTTCGAGTCACAAAGCGAGGACAATTCACGATCCGCTTCCATTGACAGAGGCCTTTTCTTGAGCTTTGATAGGCGACAGCATGGTTTTTCGTCCAGGCCGGCTGCTGCTGCTGCTGGCACTGCCACTCATGACCATCACCGTCACGTTGGATCGATGAGGTCATTGGATTTGGGCAGGGGTGGACGAGCATACAATACCCCTTCGCCACTCTCATCTTCACCACAAGCACCTGCCGCTGCATATCAACATGGTCAGCCGCGGTCAGATTCCGATCTCCAACAACAGAGACATGCCTTTGCGGCCTCGACTCAGCCTCTTACACCAACAGCCTCCATAGTCGCGAACGAGAAATCAGAGATTCCACAAACCGTGGACAGCAGAAGTGCCGCCGCAGGAGAATCGGAGACCTTGGCGGACTCGCAAATTCTCTCGCCCCCAAGACTGAAGCAGCAGCTGTCCCTTGTCCGCCTTCACCTGTGGCGGAGGCGAATGACTGGTCAGAGCATGTATCGCCATCACGAGGAAACACCATGACAACCACAAAGTCATCTAGCATGGAGTCCATCGACGGCATGGGCACTCCTTTGACCAGTCCCAGCGAGACAACAAGCCCAGTCAATGTGGAGTCTGCGAAGTGCACATCCGAGCAGCTGCTCGTGTTCCAGTCTGATCCATCCCTGCCCGCCCTATTGAGTGGTGCTAGCTCCGTATGTGCAGACATGGAAGCGGAGCTCTCTGGTCGCGGCGTCCACGAGCGAGGACAGTCGTCACATCATCACGGCTCCTCTGAGGCAGTGACGCCTCCTGCCTTGGTGAAGGAGCCAGCTGCGAGCCCCATGTTCAAGCAAACTCCGGAGATGGGCAGTGGTCCTCTGCAACTTCACCTGGAACACGATAGTGCCCCATCAGAAGAGGACATGGACTCGTCTACACCGCATGTTGACGAAGAAGATGATAGCGACGATGGAATTTTTCTTATGGCCAAATCCAAGAAGAAGGCATCGCCTACAAGCGCCGCACGGAGCCGCCCCTTCGAGAACAAGAGGCGTGACACGGGCGCAAGCACAGCAAGCAATGAAACAGCCAAGAAAGTCTCGGTCAGTGGTGAAGATACAGGGCTTCAGATGGAGTCATGATCAGCCCAAGACGAGTTGAGAAAAGTTCACGAAACATGATATGAGTGATTTGGAGGAGGACTACTTGCTTCCAGAACATTTGACGCCTCGCCAGAGGCCATACACACTTGATACCCTGCTCTAGATGACAAGACTTTTTTACTGTCGTCAGCTGGTGACTCGACGTCTCCAGCTTATATCGGCCTTATGGCCGCACTTCCCCCCTCTTGTGCCTTTATTTACTTTTTTCTTTTTCTGTCCCCAATTATCAGCGTTGTACGCGTATACGACATGACTCAAGAATGAAGATGATCACGTTTTTATGGTGGCAAACTGCTCGACGACGTCGGGAGGTTTGCACATGGACAATCACGAACGATAGCTGCTGCAGCCTTACGACAGGGACAAGCAAGTCATGTATTTCATTTCGCTGGAACGCCGTTCCAATATACGTTGATCAACACGGATGCCCACGATGTTTTCTTCTTTCTTCATGTCTCCGGAGCCAGGCTCGGAGAACCATCTGGGTGGACTACGGTGGTTTCGTTTCTCTTCCGGAGTGGTATCAATTTTCGAGGCTCTCCCAACACTTCTGGCAGGATCCAACACTCCTGCATGCCACATTAGAATGATGTCGGGCGGTATTTGTTGGCGAATTCAATATTCCCACTCTGTTATTCCAAGTGCTAGAGTTTTTTGCAGCGAATCGAATTGGTTTGAGTCATTGGGTGGTTGCAATGGTTCGTTTCAGGTGATTGGGAAGCCATGCCTGACGATAATTAATTTCTCGGGCGGCGCTTCTTCACCTTTTTTTTCTCTCAGTTCACATTGCATGGATCCAGGGCAGCATTGCATATATAGATATTACTCCGGGAAGCCAGCTGTGAAAGGGAGGGAAATTTTTTTTGGGCCGCATTCGGTCCCCTGGGAGGACACAGGCATACGAGCGAGGGCTCGACGAGACTGAGTCTCTGGTTGAAGTATGTAATGGTGCTATGTAGTAGTATGCTGAATTGACAGTTGTGTCAACATTGCGTTTGTGCGGATATTATCCATTGTGATGGCAATAACATCTCGGGAGCCAAGTTCCGGGTCTGCCGGGAATTTCGCCCCTATCCTTGAGCAGATGATGCGCGGAAATCTAGTTCGCGTTGGTTCGATGCCTTTATATGAGCGCACAACGACCATCCTAGTAAGACCATTCTGTACCGTTTCCTTTGTCACGCTATGTGCTTACGCCATTTTGACGATGTTATGCCGTGGTGTCATGTTTACTATCCTCACCCTGTCATGCTGACTCCATGTCTTTCCCTCGCAACTTTATTGTCAATCGCCATATTCAGACCCTCCCTTCATCATCCTCATATCACACGTAGTCACATCCAGGCACAATCAGAATACATAGTTGCCTTTACACAATTGACAATATCTACAATTTACGAACAGACAAAATCACATCTTCACGCCCCAAATATATACCACCAAGAAAGCCGACACAGCACTGATCCCCAGGAATGCCCCAAAAACAACCACACTAAGCACCATGTTAAACAGAGGGGGACTCCTCTTCATATCCACAATCTCCGTTATACTCTCGTCGAGCGTCAATGCCATTTTATCCCGACCAAAGAGGTCCTTGACGCGTTTTTCGCCTGCTGCGCCCATCGTCTTGATTTCCCCTTCTGACATCTTGAGAGAGTGACGCATGACGTCTGACCAGGCGTCTGTGTCATCTGGGTCGCGGAGCCAGCCTGTTTTGGAGTCGGCGATGGTTTCGACGGGTCCGCCCGTGTTGGCTGCGAGGACGGGTAAGTGGGAGAGCATGGCCTCGAGGGGGACGATGCCGAAGTGCTCGTTTGTGGGCGTGTAGACTAGGAGGGTTGACGAGCGGAGGAGGGCGGATTTGAGGGCGTTGGGGACGGAGAGGAGGAAGAGGACTTGTGTTGAGGGCGGGACGGAGGAGAGCGATGAGAGGGCCGAGAGGGCGGTTGGGGTGATGGTGTGGTGGGTGAGGGAGAGGGATGTCGTGAGGTTCTGGAGGGATGTGTGGTAGGAGACGTTTTCGGAGACGCGGGGATCGTAGCCGCCTGGTGTGTGTTAGTTTTGTAGAAGATGTGAATCTGGCAGTGATATACGAACCTGCGATGACGAGCCGCACGCCCTTGCGGTCCGCCTCGGGAATTTTGGCAAACGCCTTGATCGCCAGTCTGATGTCCTTCTTTTTCTCGAATCGATTTATGCTGAGAATCAACTTGCTAGCATCACCCTTGATCTGTTCTTCGCCGTCCAACTTCTCGGTCGCGACCTCCGTGTCCACGCATGGATACACCACCTTTGTAGCGACCTTGCTCGCCAAACTAGGCCACGTCTTTGCGACGATGGATTTTGTGAAGTTCGAGTTGACGGCTACGGCGTGCGCGAATCCCATGCTCCATTCCTCGACCCAGTCAAAGGGGATGCGGTACAGCCGCTTCACGAGCGACTGGCGGCCTTGCGCGAGAAGCAGGTCGGGGAAGTGGCAGTAGAACAGGATTGGCACGTCCGGCGCGAGGAACTGCATGAGGGGCAGGCCGGCGGAGAGCTGGTCGACGACGAAGGCGCGGGGCTGGAGCGAGGCGAGCTCCCCAGTGAGGGATATCGTGAGGAGGAGATGGATATGGCGGAGGATGGCGCATAGGATGGTCAGTCGGGAGAGGATGGACATGGGGATGATGGCGTTGCCGCGGACGCGGACGTCGAGGGTGCCTGCGGACAATTGACGTTAGCATTTTCCAAGGAGCAATTCAAGTTGAGCAAAACTTGGAGCTCTGATTTTTGGAATTGAGGGGGGGGCTATACCATCGCGACACTCGTCGAAGCAGTGCTTTGGATCGCAGTGGTTTGTGAAAATGATAATCTTGTGGCCACGGGATTGAAGACCGACGGCGGCGTCGACGACGAGTCGTTCTGCTCCGCCGATGCCAAGATCTGGATGGAAGAAGACGATTGTTCCGGGAGAGGACCCGAACGAGGGGGGGTCGGGGGTGTTGAGGGCCATGGCGACGGCGGTGATGATGAAGCTGATGCCGATGATGTATTCAGGGACAGCTCCCGACGTCAAAAGGACACATGCAGACGCAGACGCAGACGCAGCGGGACTGGAGCTGGTGGGGTGAAGAAAGTGGGCGGCGTCGGGGCGTGACAGGGGCGTGGGCGGAGGGGTGCAGCTAGAGGCTCGCTGATCATGAGTGAGTGATCTTAATAGGTCTTGCCCGTCATTGCTGAATGAATCGGCAAGATTACGTTGTGCTCCCGTGCAGCAAACGCAGCCGGCAGAGAGACACGGGGCGGGATAACATGTAATAGCAGTAATAGGGCAGAACTGGGTAAGAAATCGATGGACAGGCCAGACACTTTGATACCTATGAAAGTGGGATTAAGTGAATGATCTTGGAAGCAGCAGAGGTTCAACATGCAAGTAATAATGCCGGGCAGAGCTCATTTAGCCATTTACCCCCCAAAGCAAGCAAGCAGCAGGGTGTCACCACAAGAAGAACCCCAGTGCCAGTGTCAAAAATGACAATCAACTCAACCAGTTGACCATACAAATAAATCCCGGCCATTAATTACCGTCATGGCACCGCCGGATTAGCATGTGCCTGCCGCCGCCACGGAGCCCAGAATCCCTCAGTTGCTCCCAGTTCCTCCGCCCGGGGAAGCGGGTCCCCTGTGCTGCCTCAATCACAAGCCGAGGTTGACTTTGGCACTTTTTCGCATTTTGTATCCCAGAATCTACATACAAAACAAAACACCAACCAACATCATTCACTTCTTTCCTCTTCCCCATCTCCAATTTCTTCGCCCAAACGTCAACCATGTCCCAACCGCTCTTCACCGTGCCCATCCCCCCGTGCGGCGCCCACCCCGGCGGCGCAATCACCTGCACCGAGCCTCAACCCGCCGTCTACCTGCTCACCTTCGTCTCCCCGCCAGACAACCGCCTCACCACCGCCTTTTGCCGCGCCCTCCTGCAGGCGCTCGACATTATCGAGTTTGGCGGATACACGCCCGGCGTGGTGGTCACCACGAGCGGCATTCCCAAGTTTTACTCCAACGGGCTGGACTTGGAGCATGCGATTAACACGGATGGCTTTTGGCAGTTGTTCTATGATGTGTGGGTTCGATTCTTGACGTAAGTCTACTTCCTTTCTTTTTAATTCCTGCTTCCAAGGACAAAGAGCATTCAAGGAAGAATTTAAAACTAAAAGGACCCAAAAAAAAAACAGATACCCCATGCCAACCGTCGCCCTTCTCAACGGCCACACCTTCGCAGGCGGCCTCATGCTCTCCCAAGCCCACGATTACCGCCTCGCCCCATCCCCCAAGGGCTTCCTGTGCCTCAACGAAGTGCTCTTCGGCGCGCCCCTCAAGCCCCCCATGGCCGCCATCCTCCGACACCGTCTCACGCCGCAGACGTATCGAACGCTGGCCGTCGAGGGCCGTCGCTTCACGGGCCAGCAGGCCGTCGAGTATGGTCTCTGCGACGCCACCGCCTCGTCGCTGGATGAGTGCCTTGCGTTCATCGCGGAGAGGCAACTTACCGAGAAGGCCAAGGCGGGTGTGTACGGCATGATCAAGACGGAGTTGCACAAGGATCTGCTGCGGGAGCTGCGGAAGGACGGCGTGGATAGGGAGGAGGAGCGGTTCAACGAGGATCAGAGGAGGGAGGGCGACAGGAAGGAGTTTGGCAAGGTCTGGTTCGAGCAATGGACAAAGGAGAATAAGGCTAAGCTGTAGAAGCGTTGTGAGAGCCGGGACTATATACATCTACTAGAGTGGGAACTGCAATGAGGAAATAATAGACAAGACGCATTCATGAGTGGACAGATGGGCGACGCAGGCACGTGTGATTGCGCGGACCCAAATTCAGAAGCATGGACCATGGAGAGTTATTCAAAGGTTTCGTCATGTTGAGCGTGACAAACCCACCCAGAAGCCGCAAATCATTGGGCCCAAAAAATTAAAAAAAAAATTAGTAAAGCACTCGATATATGGGTATCAAATCTAGCCAACTCTAGTCTGTCCAACCGTCTCTTTCTCATCCGTATCTGCTCTTACCGCCGTCTCTTATTTCGCCTATGCCTCGATTGGCCGTGGCTCGGCTACCGCCAACGCTTCTCCCTCTCCCTCCGACACACTTCTCTCGCTCAGCCGCCGCCGCCGCCGCCGTTGCGTCTGCCTTTTGCTTTCGCGCTCGGTCTCTCTCGGCTACCATATCCTTTTCTGCCTGGATGGCCTTGTTGCGCCGCTGTTCAATGTCCTCCCGTCGAACCACCCGTCTCAATGCTTCGCCTGCTTGAATCAACCCGTCAATGCTAATTGCGTGTTCTGTCATGTGATGATTGATATACGTGTACACGCCTGCCGGTGTGTCGCACTGCAGCAGATTTCGCTCGTTCAGCTTCAAAAGCGCCAGCGCGATCTGGAACAAAAATGTGCTCCCGTCATTGGTGCACAACACCACATCCCACACGCGGAATAAGGCCTCAGCGCACAAGCAGTCTGTGAATACAGACAAGAACCACTGAAACGTGAGAGCCTCCAGCTCAATTGAAAGAGAGTCCAGGTGAGCCGAGAGCTTGGGGAGCACCGTTGACACAAACTGTCGCAATACTTGCTGGTCGGCTCTTGATGCCATGAGCGACTGATCGTAATACCCATGAGGCAGGATACTTTCAATGATCGAGGCCAAGATCCAGAATGCGTCCTCCGCCGACGGCATAATGAGCAGGAGATTTGCGGCAATCAAGTTCATTCCCTGACAGTAGCCAACGTCCCTATTTCGTCGAGAGTAGGCAACTAGCAATTCGCTCAGTTTCTGCACTCCAGGCCCTTTCCGGAAGAAGATGTTGTCTGTCAGAGTACGATGTATGTCCATCTGAATCTGGCTCACGACGGCGGGATCATCATCCTCATCATTCTGCGCGACAAGATCTTCGTAGTACCCTGGTATCCGTAGGATCTTTGCCCCTGAGCACTCTGCCCACACTTTGGCTCGATAAGCGACGGGAATGCCACCAAGCACCAATGTCTTGAACTCGTTCCACTTGGCTCGACCAACCTTGCCCTTGTTGCCTAGTCCCGAGATGCCAATGATCTCGCCATCAGCAACGCGTGTTTCTGGAGTAATCATGGCTGGCGTTTCGTACCGAGCTTCAGCAACCGCTGCTGCTGCCGCGACAGCAGCCTGGCCCTCTCGTCGTCGCTCAGCTCGAACTTTGCGTAAGAAATCATTCCATTTGACCGTCTTGTCGCGCTGCAGCGAGTCATGAACATCGCTCAGTTGCTCCAGCAGGAGCTTCACGGGCTCTACATCATCCTTGGCGACGGCAGCACTTGATATCGACTCTGCTTCGGACGGCTGAGTGACCTCGTTATCTATGGCGGTTGTTGTGCTTGCTGAGGGCGGAACTAGACCAGCATCTGTAGCGGTTATCGTAGGCGTTTTGACGGTTTCCTGCTCGATCTGCGGCTCGGGGGTTACGCTCCCTGTTCCTTCTAGAACCTCCAAAGCTGACGCATTCATGCTGGGCGTGTGGCTGAGAAGTTCCGTCGGGAAGGTTGCGATTTTGAGATAGTCCTGCCAACGTTTAGGCTTGCCGTCCTCTTCAACTCGTTCCTCGTGGCTATTCGGGCTTCCCGGTCTTCCACTGCTTGACACGCTGCCTCGAGGGCTGGGCAAGTCATCCATGAGATTTGGAGAAATACGTGTGCGGCCATTGGTGAGCATTTCGGCACGGCCACCCTTGGTCGCCTGAGTCGCCATGTACGCTGCTTCGCGCTGTCTTCGTTTCCGCCGTTGGTCGTAAATGAATCCGAATCGATCCGTCAGAAATTCACCGTTGACGTTATTGTTGTTATATATGTAGGACAAGGTCGGCGGCTGAGATTCGGGAGGGAGGATCGCATCCATTTCAACCGGACCGTAGCTTTCTTGTCGAGAACTCGAGAGATTTGGTGGACTGCTCGCCATGTTTGCCCAATTGTCCTGTCCTTGGGTTTTCGTGCTGGTCAGAGCCTGTGGTGTCTGCGAGGTTCGGCGCATAGCCATCAGAGCCTTGGGGTTGCCGGCTATCGACGCAGCACGAGCTGATTGAGCTGTTCGAATGCTTGCCATGGAACCATTTCGCGTTGAGTTAGCGCGGGCAGATGCGCTTGCTGCCCTCCCCCTTGACTCGGCATCTCTTGGCGTTGCCGTACCTCCTGCGACAAGTTTCAAGGCCAAACTAGCTAGGGAACCCGAAGATTTTCGCTCGGAAATAGCTGCTGAATGAACGCTGGACGCTCGGCTAGAGGTAGCTCGGCTGGCTTCATTCAGTGGTGTGAACAAATCATCCTGTATCGTGGGCCATCGGTCCATGCTTGAGTGGGAACGCACTACTGTCGTCAAATTCTTGTCATCGCCGTTGGTTGAACTTGCTGCTCGTTTGGTGGTTCCGCTCCCCCAAATGTAATCCTTCCACCCACGAAGAGTGCCTCGACCGGACTCGGTACTTTGTTCATTCTTATTGCCAGCACGAACCGTTGCTATTCTGCCTTCCGTCTCGCCATAGGCATGCGTCGCCATAGTGTCCTGCATCGCATCGCTCATCAAACTGCTCAGGCCGTGATCATCTTCACTATGCTTCCGTTCGTTGGAGCGCAACTCGGCCTCCACCGTCTTCAGTTTATTCTCTAGGTCCATGTTTGACAAGCCACACTCTCGAATGATCTTTCTAATAGCGCGCTCTCGCTCATCAGCACGCCGTCGAAGCGTGGCAATCTGGACATCTCGCTGGGCCATGTCTTCGGCAATCTGCCGCACGAGAGAAATTGCACCATGTCTGGCGATCAGTCGTTCAATATGCTTGTCGTCGGCCTGATGCAAGGCCCCCGGTATTGATTGTCGGAGTGGCGCATCCTCGAACAGGGCATCTCGCGACGAACCTCTGCCCGTTAATGTATCCACGATAGAAAAGCTCTTGCTGCCAAAACTTCGGGAGCGATTGTTTTCGGATTCCTGCGTTGCCGTCTTGAGTCGTTCTTCCTCGTGACGAGAGTGATCTGGATCGTGAGGATCGGGGCTGAAACTCGGGAAGCTTGTCAGTGACTTATCGCTTGCGGCAATGCTGCTGGCTGAACTACTGGGCGGCTGGCTGAGAAGTCGGCGACTGCGATGAGCGCGGACAGTCGTGCTTCGCGCACTTCTAGAACTTCGGTGGGAGTGAGTGGATGCTGCGCTTTGCTGAGAGAGCGAGCGTTCGAGAGGACATGTTGACGATGATGTTTCTGACACCGGGTCCATCGCTCCAGGCCCCAACTACCTGCGTGCCTGGCGAGGGTCGAATGGTGACGAACGAGTGACGCAGCTTCGTGGTCCGACGCAGTGTACAAGTCTTCTTAAGTTGGGATGAATGGTATTTAGCAACTCGAGCGCATGCCGGATTGGAAGCGCGTCTCCCGGCTGCGTGTTTGTTTGCAAGGCGTCGAGTTGGTTTTGTTATTGCAACAGCGTTTGTTGACGTATTGGATGTGCAGGTTGCTGCAGCGTGGTGGGTATTGGTGGCAAACGAGTGGTGGGCGATGACGCTCGACTTGCTAGCAGCATTCAGAGGCAGGGTTTTGACGGTGGGTTAGGTTGGTTGTCGTTTGGCTTATGTTCGACCTGTCTGTTTGGCTGCGAAATGACCGGCTGTCAAAAGCCATTATTCATGGGAAGAGGTGAGTGTGAACCGTGGCCAGAGAGCAGGATACGAGGACATGTGGAGGACTCTCTGAGATGAGGGAACGGAAAGACGAAGCAGAAGCAGAAGAAGCAGGTGGAGCCGGCGTCTGTGTTGTCAATGAGTGCCAGGGTCAGTGTCAGTATTGACGAGTGACGCCTGCATCGCGCAAGTGTGCATGTGCCTTCCCTTCCCAGTTGAGCTCCACTGCATGATGAATGTATGTACGTACCTAGCTAACTGCCTGCGACTCGCCCTGGCACCCTTGAGGCGCTCCTTCCCGGCGGCGCGTGTTCATGCTGTCCATGCTGCCTGGTGGCTGAGGTGGCTGCAGTGGCTGCCAGCTACCCAACTGTGGAGAACCTCCAACACCTCCCTGTAACTTGTAGGGCAGCTGGGCAGCTGGGCAGTAGCGTGAACCGGGTCTTGGGGAAGGAGCAACCTGGATGCCCTTGGCCGGGTTGCCGTCCTGCCAGCTGCCAGCTGCCCGCTGCCCGCCCTGCAAGCCCCGGTCCATGACTCAACCCAGGCTCATCAATCCGCCTGCGTGTCCCTGTTCCAGATATTTAACCATCGAAATCGAGCTTAATGCAATCTATCAACACCAGACATCTCCAAACCGCGAACCCCTAATGAACACACTTCCATCTAGTTTAAATTACCGACTGCCTAAATTCAGTCCTAGTGCAAAGCTAGCGAGGCCACGCCCAACACCAGCAATACCACCACCACGGTTGCGATCTCATTCCTGATCCACAACGGTCCCGACCGCCGCCCAATTCGCCCCGTTTCCATTTCTCGTCAGGGCAGGGAGAGCACGGCAAAGAATGAGACATTACCAACATCTGTCAATGGCCTTGGGATAATTTACGCATAGTCGCGCACTCGTCTTGCCTCAGGTAAACCAGCTCTTGCGATGCACATAACGATAGTTGTCGAACATGTCGGTCGGCCTGTCCATCTCTACACTTGGTCGCGGCTAGTCAAACAAGTGCATACTGTAATTAAGTGTCAGCCCTTGAACGCTCGTCATCTGCCTAGGATTTATGAGAGATTGGTTGGCAAAGATGTCATGTCTCAGACACGTACTCTTCAAGGTTCCCCACACTCTCAAGGGCGGGCTTTACTAGGGCTAAGTAGTGGACGAGAGTTGCTTTTTTTGAACCCTCATTGCATTCATGCATTCGTGATACGGCTTTCATCCCTTGGCTCTTTTACCATGTCACTTGGCGCTTGCCCTGATTTGTCCAGTAGTGGCGTGTTCTTTGTTTGTAGCCCGGATAGAGGTGTTCTCCATGTTTCCGCACATTGATCACCAACCCTAGACCAATTAAGACTTCTCCCATTTCCAGGTCTGCAAATGAGTTCTCTATTGTATTCAAAAGCGAAAATGCAAAATCGCCTTCGTAAACAAAACGTCGTAAGTAGTTTCATTAAGTCTCTAGTCATACATACAGCCACCTATAAGTCCATGTACGTTTAAAAACCTTACACCAAACAATCGTGGCTAAAAATAATGCAATCCAACAACGCCGATCATGTCCGCTCATTAAACCATGCGCACTCCACTGTAAATCATGTACACCAAAATCCTTTCTCCTGTCCATAACCTGATTCATCGATCGACATCGAATTTGTTTTGAGAACAGCGCCTATGCAAAGCTGTCCTCTCTGCTCCAGCGACTGCTCTTCAAAGTCGTGTTATGTTGCCATGCGCTCTCGGCTTCGTCTTCAAGTTGTGCTCTCGCCTGCTCATCGGCCACCGTCTCCTCGTCCGCCTCGTCCGGTTCTTGCCTGGGATTCGGGACCGGTTGGCACGGTCTCTCTGCCTCTTCATGTTCCAGGCTAGGAATGAGACCATCGTTGACTAAAATCTCAAGCAACTCATCGGTTGCCAATATGTTCATTCCACGCACGGGCAAACCATCCAAAAATTTCAAGCGCCTGCAGCTGGCTACGAGGGCCACTTGATGTAGTCTTCTCCTGAGCTTCGTGGCTTCGTCTAGCCTGCTCGCAAACATTTCATCCCTGCCAACATCGACATCGGGCAGAACGAAGAGATCTCCCGCCTTTGACCTGTTTGCCGCAACCAAGGCTTGCAGAGGAGCGTAGAACCCAAGTGTCACCGGATTATCACGCACGTCCAGCTGCGTCAAATGAGGAAACTCAGTGAGTATCTGTGTCACTAATGTAGAGTCGGCCAACCTGTTTCCGACAACAAGCAATTTCTTCAGTCGCGGGATAAATCTCAGCGGCTTCAGGTCGCTAATAGCATTCAAGTTGACATTGAGGGTTCGTAAGTTAGGCATCAACTGACCCATATTTTCTGGCAGGCTTTGTAGCCCACAATTAGCAAGTTCGAGTAGCTGCATGTTGAGGAAATCAACCTGGGGATCGAAATTCTGCAACAAATTGCCAGAAAGAAACAACTTCCGAATTTCGTATGCGCTAGAGAGGAAAGCCAAGTCCAGGGGATCCTTGCCTCCTTGTTCGCGGAGAGAAAGACTGTCTAGCCGGCGTGTTCGATCAAAACCACAAACGTGCTGAATATGGTTCCTGTCCGCGTGAATTGAGTGCAGGCTTGGGAAGCTGCTGACATCTAGCACAGCAAGCTCGTTGTCACTCACATCCAGGTGCCTCAGTGATTTCATGCACTCGGCTCTCGGAATTTCCGTCATCCTATTGTTCGACAATTTTAGACGAGCGAGCACTGGCAACTGCTCTAGATTACGAATCGAGGAGATCTGATTATCGCCCAGGTCCAGTTCCTCGAGTCTCTCAAAACGTGACACCGAGAAGTCCAGCTCCTCGATCTTGTTATTTCTTGCTCGTATGGACAACAATCCATCGTGTGAGTCGAGCCCTTCCAAGCTCGTCAGCTGGTTGTTATCCGCCTTGAGGCTCCGAAGATGAACCAAATTTTTTAATGCCGAGAGGCTTGTGATCTCGTTATCGGAAATGTCGACATATTGTAGGTTCATTAGATGGTCCCATGAAGACAGTTCTGTTAAGAGGTTGTGAGACACCTTAAGTTCGCGAACAGTAGAGGGAACTCCATCGAGGTGGCTAAGCTTGTTTGCTGAAGCGTCGAGCGTAATTAGCTTTCCACAAAACTCGTCCAGCATGTGAAGACTGCCAAGCCGTTTGTCGTGAAGGTCCAATGCCGTAATATCCTCCCAGAATGATTCTTGTGGCTCAGCCTCTCCAAGTCTGTCCACAAGTTCTCGTATAGTCATGGACAAGACTTTCTTAGAGCCATCGCCTGTGGCCATATGTCGGGGAACCATGACGTAGCTGACTTCAAATCCAAAGGATTGGTCGGGATTATTGAACGTGAACTCGGAGAGCGGACTCAGAGACAACTTGCCGACATTTCGGCCGATGAGCGCACTGTCATCTGCTGCAAATGAGATGGCGCCATTTCCTGGCGTTTGGTTAAACATGAAGCTTAGGCTAGTGCGGCGGGCATTCGGCGTCTTATGGCTCAACATGCTTTGGTCGCCAAGAATGCTGATCTGCCTATCTTCATTGCAGATCTCCACCGTGCTCTCTTCATCTTGCTCGTCAATTCGCGACACAGGGCGAGGAATGAAAACCTGACCACGGAGTGAACCTTGTCTATAGGGCGTCTGGCCGTTGTTGGCCCGTAGACTTTGTGCGACGGGTCTGGTCTTCATGCCATCTTGTGAGGGAGATCGGTTGGGCGATTTGTTGGGCGACGTGTAATCAGCGACATTTTCCTCATCTTCAATACTGTCCAGATCGTCCGGTGTCAGATCACGAATGACAGAAGCGACAGGAGACGAGAATGAAATCGTCATGTTCCGACGCTTGGTTGAGGAGTGCGCGACGCTAACTTTATCCTCGGCCCCGACCACAGCTTGCCTCTCAACTTCCTGATGATCAGATAACCTGTTGACTTCGTTGAGATCTTGGTCCACAGGCCTACTTCTGCGAAATCCTGTTCGTTGATCGGGCGATAGAGTCACGTATCCTCTGCCTGAAGCACTCAGACGGGGCCTTCTAGACGAGCCTGTTTGTTCGGCATCGTCTGTTAGGATCGCTTTTGCGGCGGTGGCGAGCTTGAGATTTTGCATTTCCTTGGTCATGTCGACGGAGAGATCAGGGATACTGGCAAAAGGGTCGTCTTTACTGTCTTCTGATGGTAAGATGTTGTGCACACGCGGCGAAGCCATCTCCTTTCGCTTGATCCAGACGTTCTTATCTTTATCAAGACACATACTCCCAACCCTGTCTGGAATCAGGTGCGAGATGCTTTCAGGCATGATCGTACGTCGTGACTCCGAGCCTCTGGAAGATGCAGATGGATAGGTCTGACTAGTGGACCGGTTCGACGAAGTTGAAGGGTAATCTCGGACTGCGCCAGAGGAGACGTTGCTAGTGATCCGTACATTCGCTAAGTCGCTCGTTATCTCGCCCACTACATGGATTGGAAGTTCGTCGGGCCGATCCTGATGCTGCTGCTCATGAAGGTGTTCAGTGTTCTGTTGTGTTGAGGGGGTACTTTTGGCTAGATTTATGGATCTCATCGAAGAGGTAACCACATCCCCCATGTCGCTTGCTTCCTGATACTTCTTCAGTTGGCTCATGAGTTCTGGATTGTCCTGGCGCTGTTGAGCCCAGGGCGTTGGATTACCCTCTCGGCTGGGTGGGCGGGAGAAAGGTTCATTAGTAGAATCTTGGTAAGAGCCAATATTTGATATGGGACTGTCTCCTTGTTCATTCTCCTCCTCCGATTCTCCCAAGCTTGCCAATTCTGGTTTGACTTGGCTTCGAATCATTGCCATGATCTGGGCGGCCTGGTCGACAAAATCTTGAGTGCGGATGGATGGCTTACGATCCGTTTCGGTTGCCGCGTCACTCGATGCAATGTCGTTGGCCTTTTGCAATGCCCGAATAGGAGACTTCCTGGGTTGGTCGTACGATGAGTACGAACCGCGGCGAGACTCTGGACTTTGTGGATGCAGAATCGGCCGCTTCTCAATATCATCTGATTGTGTCTCATCAGAGTTGTCAGGTAGCGCGTCCTTTTGCTTGCCGGATAAGAACGATTGCATTTGCAAGTGGGCCGCATTGACCCCTTCTGTGTGCTTCTCACGACCGAAAGCAATGTCTGATCGATGGAGAGTTCTTCGTCGCTTCGGTGTTGGGTCTTTTGAGGGCGATGTTCTCGGTCGCTTGCCTTCAGAACCGGGATCTCGTCTTGGTATTCCCGAAGTGTTCGGTGTGCCATTTGTCAACTGGCCCTCCCCATTCCTGCTGCGACTCAGAGTCCCATTCTTGCTGCGCTTGCGCTCAACTAGACTCGGGTGACCCTCCGGCGACTGTCCATGGCCACCAATCTCACGCAGTGGATAGACTGGCAATGAAATCTCATTTGGCGCGACGTTTTCCTTGCCAAACACGTCAGAGTCCTCATAAATTTCGTCGGATAAATTGCCTCGAAACTCATAACCGTCCAAATCATTTCCTCCGAATTTGCTCAAATTTCTTGACCGTGAGATGGAGTCATTTGTGCTTCTAACGTCTCTTTCGGTCGTTTCGGCATCGTTCGATGTTATTGATCGTTGAGACGGGCTTCCGGACCGCTCCTCAAATTGGCTAATTCTCCTCAGGAGAGTCTGATTGGTAAATGTATCATAAGGGCCGAAGAGCTTCAAAGGGCTATTTGCGGAAGAATGACCATCATGAGGCATAGGCTGTTTCTTATCAGGGCTAGGAAATGGCGCTTGGGGCAGTGAAGGGCTTTGCGTGACTTGGAACGTAGGGTACGGATTGGTTCCCAGAGTTCGGATGGATGGAAACTGTTTGGGCGTGCTGGCCTGTAGCGACTCTTCTGGAAGCATTTCTGATGTATCAGCACCCATTTCTGAGCTGAGGCCCCTGTTATAGAACGAGCCATCGCCTGACCTCCCGCCCCGTCGCACGTTGATGAAGCCACCGTGATGGATATAATCCTCAGTTGTCTCAGCGTCTCCGGCAGGTTTGCTTGGGCTGGTATCGAAACCTGCTTGTAGATCTGCCTGCGAGTCCAGAAGCATCTGATTGATGCGTAATCGTTCCAGTTTTTGCCATAGCTGATCTACCGGTACTTCAATTGGCGCAAAGTCTACATTCCCATTCTCACCGCTGTGTTTCCCAATCATGATAGGGCTGAAATCCTCGTTGCGCGTATCGCTCTGGCCGCTGACCTTCCTGGCTTCACCGCCAGCTTCACGTGGTTCAGTTAAGCAGCTTTCGTCTCGATATACGTCCTCTTGGTTTTGATATTCTTGGTCGAAGTCGTCTGAAGCAAGATTGGCATTGCGACCTCCTGGGACAGGTGAGCTTTCGTTCAGCTTATACTTGATTTCCTTCTGCAGACGCCTGGGACTGGGGCTGGGAGTAACATCAACGGGGTACTCTTCCTCTTCATCAAAGCCCTCGAATTCCTCCAAGTCAGCGTCAGTGATTGGCTGCGGATATGTCGGTGGGCTCGACGGGAGGGTAACATCAATATGATGCGAGACGTCACCATTGATGTGCAAAACCCCATCATCATCTTCTGGAGGTGGTTCGAACATGTCTTGAAGCCCGATAGCTGCAGAGCAAAACAAATCCCGCTGCTCGCCATATGGGATATCTCCGTGAACAAGTCGCCTCTTCCATTCTGGAGTGTGGCCATCTTTGCCAGGGGAATGCTGAGCAGAAAGCTTGTTGTAAACAACGGATCCATTCGTAACATTAGAGGCAGACCGCGATACATCGGGCTTCACCTCTTGCGATAGCTTTGAAGGCAGCCGTCTCATTGAGATGTTGATGTCGTTGGCACTTCGTTCGCTCAACACTTTAGGGCTGTTGCTGCTCGTCGGAGGAGCTGATGACCTCAGACCGGCTTTTCGAGGAATACGGCTGAGAAAATGCCGGACTTGTGGCGTTTCGATTTCGTCTTGAGGAGGGAGCGGTGGTAGCTGCCCATCAGAAGCATCGGATCCAGGGTGTGACACCCAGTCCTCAGATAGAGAATCCAGCCATGCAGGCGCCATGTTGGCCCTTATGAGGCTTCTCTTCGTAAGATTGAATAAAGAAAAGTTATGTCAAGACGCCATCAACCTCAGTACTCCTGTGGCCGTTGGTAATAGTGGGGTTATGTCGACAAAACAGAAATGGATGATCGTATAGAAATGCGCTTTTCCGGATTTCGTAGGCAATCGAAAATGATTATGAAAACAGAAAATGATCAGGTCTGGAGATTGACGGTAGCTTTGAAGCGCAAACTATGCGAGGGATTGTTAGGGATGTTTTAGCCGTCGTTAGAGTAAAGAGTGTACCATCGTGGTACGCGAAATCGGCGAGCATGCGGGCGCGTGTGATGACGGCTTTCAGGTAAACATAACTTGTGCCAGAACGGGTTAGCGCTGTTGCTGTGCCAACGCCCTAATCGTCAAATACTCACGTGATTGCCATTGCAGATCTGTCGCACGAGAAAAGTGTCTTTTGCTCCAAGCAGTGATGGGGAACGAGAAACGAAATACTAAAAACATGTCATGCAGTAACTTGATATAGCTTGCTTGTCAATATATTCATGCACGCGTTTTAATGGTGCAAGTCTTGCGATTGCAGGAGATACAGGCCGAAAATGGGATCAATTTACGCGACATCACGTGCTATCGCGAGACGCGTCTCGTGTTCATGCATCGGGGTGGCTGGCTAATTTTGGAGTGGTTTCTGCATGATTGAACAAACGGAAAAGGGTCATCCGAACTCAGCCGTGGGAATTGCACATCGCGATTCTTTGATATATTCTTCAACATACACTCGAACCAACTTCCTTTGAAGTTGCTCGAATTCTTCTTTGATCCATGTTCTAACGATTGTTTACTCTGGGTTTTCTTTGGCAGAACGGCAGCGGATAGCACAATGCCGGCTAAAGGTGAATCGGCTTGGGCTGGTGACGATGCCGTGTACTGCGAGTCATTTTGCGAACGCAGAGATCTATTCTACGAAGGATCCGAGGACGACGGATACGAGAGTGCATCCGACAAACGGCGCCGGTACGAAGCAGCCGGCCAGCGGTTCCTCAATGGCGCTATTCCACCCATCATATCCGCCTCTCTTGAAGGACCTTTCGACAGTTGCTCGGGATGGATTAATCCATGGATGTCCAAACGAAACAAGAATATAGTGAAGAAAGAAGTGAGAAGTTCTCGGTCCCAAAGACATGGCGGTCTGCGAGAACAAGGCCCGACAAAGATTCGGCCTGGTCCAAGCACTTCACTGTCCCCTTGTGCAGCCGACTGTCATCTCCCGAGCCCGGAAAGCCTTAAGCAGGCTCCGTACACTCACGATCATCCGTTTCTGAAGACTGAAAAGCTCCAAATAGTGCAGAACTGGCAGCAACATATTGATCCGTCACCAAACAACTCTGGTGAATTTTGGGATCCCAAGTCGTTTGGCTCGTCACCTCCAATGAAGAAACGACGAGCGACTGGATCCGAGTGGCTGAAGAAAGTCTCTGCGAAGAGACGCAAATCGAATGCCCAGCTGGAAGAGAAGATCCAAAAGCGCGAAGGGGATGATGATGTTGATGAACTCATGGCTGACATCCCTCTGTCGAGTTTCAGCCATGCTGCGTCTTCAGCCTCACCTTCGAGACGACGATCGCCAAGAATTCACGCAAGGAGTTCAAAAGTCAAGGTTATAGAAGAGTCTGACGATGAACTTAGCCCTCATAAGGCTGCTGCTGCCGCCACGCTGTCGTCTCCAGTCTCTTTGCAGAATGCATCTCGATCGCCTTCCTCCAAGGATACCGGGTTTCAGACCCACGATGTCCCTTCGTCTGTGCCGATTCCTCCGACACCATCTAAATTGCGACATGTCAAGACCAGGCGTCAGCGGTCAGACGAAGCTGAATTGCGCCATGGAGACTCCGCCGACAGTGAAGAGGACTCGTCCAACAACAGAAACATGCCAAACTCAGGCTTGGTTGAGAGCGCCGGGTTGACACCAAGGTCCGAAGCGAATTTGCAAATTGCAGACGTTGAAGACACGATTACAGACACGCATAATGACGCCGCGCTTCTTCTGAAGCTCCCAGGTGAGGAGAACGAAGCCTCGGCGAAGCTGACTACTTTCGAAAAGGCACTTAGCCAAGCGTCGAAAGTCACTTATGAAAGCTCGGAGGACATCTCCAATACAGCTGATGACAAAGTCGAGCCGACTGAAGGAAGCAGAGCTGAACCTGATACTCGCACTGCGTCAGCACAAGCACTCTCACCACAGATTTCTACCGGCAACGAGGAGCCTGAATTCAGCTTCAAGAATATCCTGAGCTTATTCATGCCTTCCAGCCCGTGGAAGAGGCTCTCAGAACTGACTTCAGGATCTTCTTCGGCTGTGCAGAATGCTCAACACTCACACATTCCCACGGCCGATGAATCTGCTGTTCAAACAGCCAAGGCTGTTCAGCCTGACAAAGTCGATACTGGCTCGACGACGGGGTGCTCAACTAGGGAAGCTGATACTATAGAGCAGCCATCAAGACTAGCGGGTAGCGAAGGCTCTGCTGAGACACTGAATGCGCCAGGCATGTCCGAAGCGATGGAGATTTGTGCAAATGTTGTTTCGGATGGCATTTTGCAAGATCATGACGCTGGACCACAAATTCCCGCGTCCCAGCAAAGCCCATGGGCAAAGTCAGACGAGCTTACCGTGCCTAGAAAGCCCTTATCCACGCTTTCGCCAAATTTCAGCCAGCATGAATCGCCGTTACATGACGAAAGTTGCTCTGAAGTTCGGAGCCCGTGGGCTCCATTCAATGCTCAAGCTATTCAAACCAGTAACTCCAACGAACAAAAAGCTGAAAATGCCGTATTCGCTAACTCTGCTGGAAAACAATCTCGACCAAGAACACCAGAGCCGCAATTCTGTCTCAAGCCTTTCGCATCTTTCATGTCACCTTCGCCCGATCGATCAAAGACAAGTTCTTCGTGGCGTGCTTCCGGCTTTGCAAGCCGAGAAACCCGTTGCTCGGTTCCGTCAGTCTTGAAAGGTCGATGGAGTCGACCGCGTTCAGATTTGAGGGTTTCTTGGGCGAGCCCGCTTGCTGAATTTGATGGTGGCCGTGAATCCCAAAATGAAAGCGTAGCTGCTGACTTACTGCCCGCAAAGCGCCAAAGCTCTCCGCCCCCAGAAACACCGATAGATGAGGTTCCAATCAGCTCTGATAACAGATTCTTGAAACATTTCGAAGCCGTCGCGAACCGCAATGATAACCGAGGCGACTGGTCTACAGATCGACACCTGCAAAGACCGCCAAGCCCTAAGCCAGCCGTTATGGATGGGTCTTTGACCGCATCGAAATCGCTGAGGGATGAAAATAACGAGGCTGATGAGATAGTCGAACCCAAAAAAGGAGAGGACACAGATCGCCGAGTCTGTAACCGAGATTCCGAAGAACCCATGGATATGATTGAAGATATGGTTCGGGAAATGGGTGACTTTTGGGATCCATGGAATATCGATACAGAGCTGGAGCAGGCACGAAAAAAAGAGCACGGTCTTGCCAGCCTCAATGCTTGAAGCTGCCGATGAGAGTGAAAGAGTTAAATTTGCATTGCGTTTGGCGTTGTCCCAGGGTTAGCGTTGACTTCGGAATATCATGAGCGCTGGCGCATTATTTGATCATGTGTCAATAAAGCGTGTCGCAATCAGACTGTAGATTACTCAATTAATGGACATACAACTGCTTTGCTGCACCTCAGCCTATACATGTGAACATCAAATGCCACTACTGAAATTTGCACCTTCGATACTTCAGCCCAGTGGTCAAGACGAAGGATCCCACCATCTGCTCATCCGGCGATCATGAATCTTTGAGTTTGCGATTCGCAATAGTGTTTCATTACTTAAATGACCGAAAAGCAGTTTTAACGGCCGCAGAGGTGACGCAAGTGGCGATGCCTTGGCGTAGGAAACTTCGTTGGCGCTACAGGGTAGCTCTGGATTTGCATGCCTGATGCGAGGTCACAATTACATGAGTATATTAATATACATGAATGCTGCTCAAGGAGCGTAGATAGGTGTCTGGTAGTAGAACTGCCAAATATTCGCAATCTGACAAATCTTGGTACAAGAATCCAAATTCCACAACGCCGTAACCTTGATAACTATATTCAGTGAGTCAACTAGACCCGGCTGAGGCATTATTAGGGAAGTGTGCATGTCCCAATGCCATCAATCCGTTGGCACTAACATGGTACCTGGTGGCAGTCTCGTCTAGTCGGATAGCGGATAGTCGCGGATCTTCTTGCGATCTCGCATGATTGAAGTTGAAGGTACTTGCACGGTCCTCTGCGCATACGAGGTCAGTCTAAGCAACACTGTCTTGATTTTGGTGTGACGACATTACCTGAACTAAACCGGCAGCACTCTTGATGCCGAGCTCCAAGGCGATGAATTTGAGTCGGCCTGTGGCCCAAAGTCTCTGAGATTCGGTCAGGTAGTCTTGACTCAGAATACACGCCAACGGCCACATCAACACAGACCCAGAGAGAGCCTTGGCCATGTTGCTGCTTTGCGCATTGGACGTCAGGTGATACGGTACTGAGGCGATGATGTCCTCAATTATGGAGCTGCAGACTATGGAGGTGGTGGCGTATTCGGGCGTCGTCCGATAATCTCGCGGCCATTCGAGCCAGGCTGTGCCGCGGACAATAAGAGAGGCTAGTATGAGGCGGGCGCAACGCATCATGTTCCAGAATGTGGCAACCCATAGATCGTCGAATTCGTCAACGCGACCGGGGAATGCGTCAGAGTTCTCGTAGTTGTGCTTCGCAGGTGCTTCGGCTGACATCACCGACCTGATCGGAAATGCTTGCTGGAATGTTGATAACCAGCTGATTATTTCATTATTCAGGGACTGACACCGTTTAATGAGGGAAGGTATTGTGACGGTAATCTCGGACGGATGGGCGTTGGACATGAGCTCCTGAGCCTCGGCATTGATCTTGCCTGTCTTGAAGTTGAACAAACTACACTCGTGGAAGAACTGGCCGTAATCGCCTGCTGCAATCTCGGGGGACCACCAATCGACACTCAACAGAGGCGCCTTGCCCGTGCTCAATGTACATAGGTTCTACGCATTGTTATGGTGAGTATCGGGGCGAGTTCAAGGGAATCCTCTACATATGCGAAGACTCACCATTCGGGCTTGAGCTGCAAGAAAGAGGTCCAATCCCACTCTTGTACGAAGCTGATCTGGTCCGCGCAAGGCGACGAGCTTGGTAGCTCCATAGATGTGCCACTGCCAGGACGAATGTCTTCCAGAAATATTCTCCAACAGGCCTAGCATAAGGATCGAAGCAAGGGTGTCATCATGCGTGAGTCTCACGGGATCCTGTAAAGCTTCATTAACACCGTGCAGAGCCTGGGAATAAAGGCGAACAACGCGGTCTTCGAGTTCTGTGCTGTGCAGGACTCGATTGTTGAAGAGGACAAGCGCGGAAGCGACGAGAGCGTCCTCGAACGGAGACGGAGTTGATATCTGCTCGAGTAACGGAACGACGAAACCGAAGGTGCCAGGACTATCCAAGGACTGTCGCCGTCGGGAGACGTGGACGTAATTGAAGAGGAAATGGTTCAATGCAAGCTGCTCTACTGGTTGCGCCGGACAGATGGAGATGCACGAGGGCTTCTTGAACGGTACCAGAGGTCGAGGTTTCTTCCTGGCCTCAGTCCGGGTTTGCGTCATCCTCGTTTTCAGAGGATGCGCATCTTTGTACACGGATTCGTTTGCGAAACCGGGACACGGAAGCTGAGACCGCGCGCATTGTCGACAACCCGAGTCTTCACGCTGACACTGAATTGTAATTTGTCGCGATAAGTATAATGAATGATTCTGAGTGATGAAAATGCCGGAGGAGAGGAGTTACCTTCAGTTTGCGAGTTTTACAAGCCAGACAACTGCGGAAGGGTTTCCCACGGTACACCATGACATCAGGCTGCCTGCATGGCTCCTTGGACCATGCAATCAAGTTCTGGGTCAAAGAATGGAAACGCGTCAATTGGTTCACAGAGCAGAGAACTGATGCGTCCGACTGCCTGGCTACATCAGCTCATTTTAATGTGCTCGGTCGGTTCTTCGCTATTGAAGAAGAAGAAGCGAAGTCCGGAACTTTGGCTCTATTTTTTTTTGCTTCCTGCTCCGTTCCATTAATCAATCTGACCATTTTAGCTTTGGCGTTCATTACCCCGCCGGCAGTTGGGCAATTTCCTCGCAAGCACGGCCGTAAGGGGCCAAAGGTGGCGGTTCGCCATTCCACTCTCATCCCGCCAGAGTCAGGCAAGCTGAGCATGATCTGCACTAGTCCGACGATACTACCAAACTTTACTGATGACCATTTGATTGCTCATCTTTGCTTTTTTGTTGGCTTTCTGTCCTAATTCAACCGCGTAGAAGAGAATAGAAAAGTCATCACGACGAGTTCTTTATTCAGGCAACGAGAAGTGTACAGATAAAAGCAAGAGAAAGAAACCCAGACATTGACATGATATTCACCCCCGCGCCGTGAATGTTGCAGTGTGAGGATCATGAATAACCCTCTCCACCTCTTACCCTCAGCCTTATAGCCCTGCCAAGCGATTGCTCGTCGAAAGAGCAATGCGGAAGACGAGAGAGACTGCGCGACGGCGGGATATTATAATAAATGCCGGCCCTGGATGTTTATTAGCCGATTCAAGCTTCTCTGGGTCGGGTAATAAGCAGCTCGAAGCCAGGGACAATGTGTTTACATTTGCGCCTTGTGGAACCCTCTGAGTCCTCGGTAGGCCCGTGTGTCTTGTGTCTTGCATCAAAAAGCAATTTGCGGATGGCCTGCCACGACCGAAATGGAGTGGCGTTTGCTGGCGGCCGTTGTTGGTGGCACGGATGAGCTAGTGCTGATGAGGATGCTCATCATCACCAACCGACCACTCGGAACTCTTGACCAATTGTGAGGAACCCCACTTGCCACTTTGGATGGAATCTAAGACAACACGGTTGTTCGGATAGTACGTTGTTTGTGCTAAGACGTACTCGTCTGAAGTATATACAGAATTTATGGCATTCACTCAAAAGGAAGGTATTAAGATCTCAGGATTCTTGGATGTCCTGATGCAAAAGTATATAAGCCAAGCCATCTGCTATATCCTTAAGCCCCATTGTTTTGTTTGATCATCACAGGATTCGCAGCAAAAGTGCAGAGAATCTCTTGTCTTTTAACGCACCAGTCCGCCGAAGTACATATAAGTGACGATCATCCAGATCCGATATCATGAAGCTGCCCAAGGCTATGTTGCTCCTCCTTCTCGGTGAATCCGGGGCCAATAGTGCTCCTATCGAGGAAACGTCCAAAGGCTGCGCCGACTACGTTCTGGTCAGTTCCCGGGGCACATTCGAGCCTCAGGGTCCATCCGTCGGATTCCGCGGCGCTATCAAGACACTCCTCGCCGCCGTTCCCAACCGAAAAGAGTATGATACTCTGTACCCCGCGGCGCCATCTCCCAACCGTGAGAGTGAGAACATTGGAGCGTTCAGCGTGAAGAAATACATCACCAAGGGGCTCAAGTCCTGCCCCAACCAGAAGTATATCCTGTTGGGATACTCGCAAGGAGCGACTGTCTCGCTTCTCGGCCTTCGCGGTCTTAAATCACCGGAGGCTCAAAAAGCTATTCGAGGAATTGTTCTCATCGGGAACCCATACCAGGTGCACCAACAGCCTTTTACAATCGACGAACGTGGTGGAGCTAGCACCCGGGAGAAGGATGGCGTCTTGCTCCCCTTGGAGCCGAGTCTGGGGAACCTGGACTCATGGGCCAAGGACAAGAAGGTGTTGAACATCTGCTATACGGGTGACCTTGTGTGCAATGGTATTGGCAATGGGGCGAACATGAAACAGCATTTGAAATACGCCGCTACGCCAGAGGTTCAGAAGTTCATGTCTGACTTCATGGAGACCCAGCTCAAAGACACAGAAGATTGCTGATCTGGTCACGGAGATGAAGAAGGATGTTGCAGGTACAGAAATAGTCTGTTCCACAGTGTATATACGAACTGTCATCGATTGTATATTCCGAACAAAATACTGCTACGCAGGAAACTGCATCGTTATATTGGGTTTTGTGACCTTTACATGTGTTACCTACCAATTTTGAAAGATGCAAAAATACTTGGAAGCCTACGAAGTCTTGAAGTTGTACGCCATCTCATGCATGGCATCGGTTGGTGGGCATGGTAATGCGGTAAGTTAGGTCGTTTCAATTCTAATTTGCAAGTGGCTTTCTCAGTAGAATGTACGAAAGTAATAGGCCACATCGACTCACATGTTGATGAAGATGACGAGTGTGTCATGTCTTCTTTCTGGCTATGGTCTGTGATTGGATATGCCGCGCAGATGTTGCGCATGAGTGCAGGGTACTATTGACCCTGGTCATCATTGTCGTCATCGCCGATAAATACTATATATCTCGTGTCAGGTGTGTGTGGAAAACATGAGCATCAACCCTCGCTTGCCCAAGATGGAAATAAGGTGCAGCACAAAGACTTTCAAGTCTTGTATTGATGAATTGACTTGTGGAAACGACATGAGAGGGAGGACCATGTGTGGAATGGCGCGCAATTTGGAGCAGAAAGATCATCGAAATGACTACGGACGACCGCTAAGCCGAGGAGCCGGGGTGGGGGCCGCTTAGAACCCCCACGAACAATCCTAAGACAATGTCCAGCGGAATATGTACAGAACTATATCAGTCAGTGACCGCTGAAAGCGACCAAGCCAATCAGGCATCGGAAGCAAGCGACACATTGCCCAGGAAGCAATGAGTAATTATCCATCACGCCCTGTTAGAGTGTTGCGCGAGGAAACATCAGGCCGCAGCAGGAGCCGATGGTCCGTGGAGCATAGGACGACTCCCCGTGGAGGTGAAATATCTTATCAAGTGATAGGGCGGCGGTTCAGGGAACCAGTAAAGCGTCCTCTAGGCGAGAGTCTTAGACGAGTGACCCTGTCTTCATAGCTTCATTGGATAGAAATCCATGTCGACACTGCTCATGTTGCACCCATCGCCAAGACGTACGTTGCTTACCACCCACCAAACTATACCCGTCGCGGCAAGACATATGGCCAGCCAGAACGCAGTAAGCTTAAGTATCTGCATGCAGTCATCTTGACCATGTCAAAGTTCCCCCCAATCCCGGTTTACGTAACGTGGACGAACAGCCGGACTACGCTACTGCGGGGATCTGAGTAACCTTATTATCGTCTGACAGGAAGACGTGGAGTTTTCGAGCATCTTTTTTGGGATTAGGCTCTGCCTTTGCCAAGGGATCGAGGATTTTGAACCTCCATGCGCGACTCGATTAGGCAGGTCCGACAGCAAAACGCACTATAATCTGACCAGCATTGACTGATAGACGCGGAGAAGTGGCGAAACGATTATATGCTTAGAACATATTTAAATGCCATGAAAGAACTTTAAAACTCAACTGACCCTTATTTATTTATCTGGAACAACTCAAACGATTGACCTTTTTACTTATTTTCTACGCAAGCCAATCGACACAATGAAGTTCCTCTTGGTCTCCCTCATCGCCATGGCCGCCACTGGCAGTGCCCTCGACTCGAAGCCCAACGAGCCTTTGCCTCGTGAGCTATTCTCTCCCGCTACGGAGCAGGAGAAGCTTGATTTCAACCTCGGCACAAATGGTGTCTGCTGCTGCCTCTGCAACCCTTGCAAAGGCAAGTGCCGCACCTGCTTGTGCTAAGAAGACTACAAATTGCTGGTTGGTGTTCCCCTAGATGAAAGCCAGAATCATTGAGTTTTGAATTGTGATAGAGGTTTATCAAATTAACGCTTAAATGTCACAGGGTCAATGTGGACACTCACTTTTGCAAAAAATGTCGCCCGACCCTCGTTTCTCGGAGCTACGTGGATATCGTTAGAAGTAGCTCAGAGCTTGCTCGAACAAGAACAAAAGAGAAAAAGTAAAATTCTACAAAACCATTGCCGTCCTAGCTTTGATTGTGATACTATGTTACTACGTATGCTCAAATGACTGCCCACTTACGAGTCGTGGATTACTACGAAGAGATCGGCAGAACAGCCTATACGAGATCACATGAGTGAGAGGGGGAGAGTAGTAATGTGAAACTCGTCAATCAGCCTCAAATTCAATGCTGTAGCTATGAAATTGAGTTCATGCCATGGAAGGCGATTCTGCTACCTCGCTAAAAGCGTAATCTATCCCTGCCGACTTG